>CM055208.1:1719723-1759723 GCA_029224185.1 Karalla daura | reverse complement strand
GGGCTGAGAGTGTGATGTGTGAGGAGCCCGCGGGCTCATGGATTCCTTCGTCACATGGGGAAATCTCTGGAAAATCAACTTAAACTGTTGAGAACATTCAGTCGACTCCGGCTGAGGAAATGTGACTCTGCCCAACTTCCAGGGTCTGTGAGCTCAGCTTCCTAGATCTGTGGTTACTAGAGTGATAGTGACAGAATCTTTGCCTGATGGGTGTCGCTGTTAGAGAGCCGAGAAGCTGCTTTCTGTCAATGTACAGAATATTTCACTGTTTCCACCTCCGTATAAACTTCACATTTGCTCGTTTTTGGTTTTGTTTTGGTACTTCTGGACTCTGGGAAATGACGTGGAATGATTCTGGACATGTGCAGTTTCACATTTCAAAGGTCAAATGTCAATTCAAAAGTTGATTAAGAGCAAAAACAACAAGCTCTGAAAAAAGTTTTTCTTAAGCAAAAATATCATTAAGCGAAAATAAACTTCCAGATGCTATAAATGTTCAAATCCTCCCGGAAAAAGGAGCCAAAGCAAGACTTAAGCCAGACTTATAAGATCCTCCAGATAATGTCAATCAAAGTGTGAGTGCGTGTGTGTGTGTGTGTATGTGTGTGTGTGTGAGTGTGTGTGTGTGTGTGAGTGTGAGCGTGTGTGTGTGTGTGTGTGTGTGTGTGTGTGTGTGTGTGTGTGTGCGTGTGTGTGCGTGTGTGTGTGTGTGTGTGTGTGTGTGTGTGCGTGTGTATGTGTGCGTGTGTATGTGTGTGTGTGTGTGAGTGTGTGTGTGTGTGCTCCCACCCTGCTGCAGGGCGGAGGACAGTAAGGAGTGCAGGTAGAGGGTGAACTGGGCTCGGATCCACTCGTCCCCGCCCTCCCAGCCCGTCCCGTCCAGGAAGACGTCGTCCCGGTTTTCCGTCACGTGCTTCACCAGGTAGTCGGCGAAGCGCAGGTCGGCCGTGGTCAGGCTCAGGGTCCTACGCAGCTCCGGGTCCTGGATCTGGATCGCAGCCTCCTCCACCTGTTCCCAAAACAAAAACCTCCGGGTCAGACTTCAAATACAGCCTCAGCTCATCTGTGCTGGTTTCTGGTGAAACCACCGTTTCATAGCTTCTATCTTAAAACCACAGAACTAGAGAACTAGGACAGTCCAACACAGGAAACTATTAATGAAACATACTGCGGGGTTATGGTATGATTTCTCTAAAGTATTGTTGCATAATAACAGACATGTTCTCTCTATCACTTGATAACAAGCACATATATTTATATACAGACATTGTTTTACTGTGTTTTTATTTGTTTTTCTCTTTTTGAATCATGGGAAAAACGCTATGTGAGGTGGTAAGATTACTCTCTTTGCAACATGGCACCGTGTTGCCATGGTGACAGAGGCTCTAAGAGAGGTTGCCATGGTGACGGAGGCTCTAACCCGTGTTGCCATGGTGACAGAGGCTCTAAGAGAGGTTGCCATGGTGACAGAGGTTCTAACAGAGGTTGCCATGGTGACAGAGGCTCTAAGAGAGGTTGCCATGGTGAAGAGGTTCTAACAGAGGTTGCCACCATCAACAAATAAAAAAATGAAATACGAATAAAACGTCAAAAAATATAATAAAAGATGTACAACAAGAGTAGAACTAAGCAGCTGATAAGCAGAATGAAACATGTGGGAGCCGGTTGAGAGCGTCTGAGGAGGACGTACGTCGATGATGGCGTCGCTCAGGTGTCTCTGCTGCCGGAACAGGATGTTGGTCGCCCCGGCAACGAAGCCGCGCACCGTCACGTCGGACAGGAGGTGATGCTGCTGCAGCGCCATGTAGGGCAGACACAGGTAACCCTGGCAACGAGGGGCGGAGGTCGTTACCGTGCCACGCTCACCTTTTAGGATCTGATCTCTCACCTTGTAGGAAGTCTGTCTGTGAGCTACACTTGAAGCATAAAACGTACCAGGTGAGCGGCTAAAGACAGCATCCCCTTCACCGCTTTAATGTTTAACAGGTCCCTCGATATTCCTGCTCAAGCAGCACTTAATGACTGACATGCAACTGATTATTGATTGTGTGTGTGACTTTGGCTGCTGGACAGAACCATTTCTCTTTGGGGATAAATTAAGTATTCATCTTATTTTAACAAACACTGTAAAACTACGGAGGAAGATGGATGGATGGATGAGGGTCTGCCACATCTCCACAGATGGATTTTATTCTTACACCACTCGTCCAGTATCAGATGTATTTCCATTGAAAGTTGAGACTGACTGGCTGACTGGTTGACCAGCAGCTGGAGGTCCGGCTGCTGCTCCAGGTGTGAGCCTCACCTTGGTGAAGATGGGGAGAGGGAGTCCGTACTGGTCCTCCTCCAGCCCGGAGACCAGCCCCTGGCTGACCCCCTGCCCCCCCGCCGCCTGCGGCTGCACCGTGATGGGCGTCCCGGGCTGCGAGTCGAAGGCGTCCTGCAGCTCAGGCCCCGCCTCCCTGCCCTCCGCCTCCTTAGGCCCCGCCTCCTCCAGCACGCCGGGGTCCAGGGTCTCCCAGTCGCTCTCGGAGGAGTCGGGGGAGGTGCGCGAGGGCGGTTTGAGGAGGTGGTGGGAGGCGTCTCCCTCCACCCCGCCTCGGCCCTGCTCCGCCTCGGCCGAGGCGGCGGCGAGGTCGGTGGCCGACACGGAGACGAACTCGTCAGCTCCGGACACGCTCTCCACCAGGCTCAGGTCCTCAGACGCACTGCTCTTAGGACGGTAGTGGGAGGAGTCCACCAGGCCATGCTCAATCATCCCTGGAGGAGAGGAGGAGAGGGGAGGAGGAGAGAGGAGAGGAGAGGAGAGGAGAGGAGAGGAGAGGAGAGGAGAGGAGAGGAGAGGAGAGGAGAGGAGAGGAGAGGAGAGGAGAGGAGAGGAGAGGAGAGGAGTGTTATTACAACTCAGGCATAATAATAACAATGACAATATGATTATTTCTTATCTATATTGCTAATCATTTCATCTATTTCTCATTCCTTACAGCTTTTATAACATGATACTATGATATTGCTGCTTTGCTTTGATCATTTCCTGCAGGTGAAGCCATGTGAAGCCATGTCAGAGGCAGCTCGACAGGATGCTGGTTCTGACCTGGAAACAGGGACAAGGCCGTCATCAGAGCTCCGACCAGTCTGTTGACAGGAGACACGTAGAACAGCACCTGCACACATGTCAAAGTGAAGACACACGCTGAAAAAGCTTCTTTTGCTTGACTTGTGAGGATGGACTTTTGTCTGAAATCACACCTTCTTCTCCAGCAGAATGAGCTTGAAGAGGATGAGAACCTGTCAGGGAAAGAGAAGAGTTACTCAAGTCTCAAACGATATAACACAAACGATAAAACATCCACTGATGCTGTACCTTGTGTCTAAAGTGCAGGATTAGATCTCTGGGTGATAATCCTGAGGAGAGAGGGGGGAGGAGGAGGAGGAGGAGGAGGAGGAGGAGAGTTTGAGAATGTGATGTGAAGGAACCAAACTGTGATGTGATGTGATGCGAGAGCTGGACCCACCCAGGTAAAGCTGAGAGCCCTCCAGAGAGGAGCCCCTCAGGGAGCCGTTCATGTGGTCGTACAGTTCCTAGAGGACACACACACACACACACACACACACACACACACACACACAAATATGTTTTTATTCATTCACTTCAAAAGGTAAAGACAAAAATACAACATAAATTGTGTATATAAGCACATATATATATACAAATACATGTATATACACACACACAGACATTCACACACCCTCTCTCTCTCTATCTCTGTCTCTCTCTCGCACACACACACACACACACACACACACACACACACACTTCCCCATCGTCACCTTGAGGATGGAGATCTGAGAGAAGTCCTTCTCCTCGAAGTAGGCGTGTGTGATGAGCTGCAGCTTCGCCTGCAGGAGGCCGTACAGAGGCTGCACACACACACACACACACACGCACGCACGCACGCACGCACGCACGCACGCACGCTCGCGCACACACACACACACACACACACACCACGACAGACATGGAAAAGTGTGAATGCGTCAATGAACGTATTCCATTTGATTATTGAACTAGTATAGTAATATCTGATTATTTCATCAGTCAGTTAACAGATCAATAGTTGCAGCTCCAGAGCTGAAGAAGCTGACAGACACCTCGTTGTTTTCACTTTGAACTTTTACAGATGCTGTTTGTGTCTGAGAAGCTTGAAAACTAAAAGGCGTTCAAACAACATTTACAGCCGCTCTAATGCTGCACATTCTCTCTGCTGTGCCTATAAAGCAGGTTTCTAGACACTGGAGCAGAGTGAGTGTGTGTGTGTGTGTGTGTGTGTGTGTGTGTGTGCCCTCACACACACACACACACAGACAGACAGACACGCGCCTCCTCCAGCCAGAACCCGGCAGCAGAGCAGGAACTTTGTAAGAGGATCAGCAGATCAGCAGGACGCCATTAAAAGCTACTTGCAGCCTCCGTCTCCTCCTCTGCGTGCACTGGATCACCAGAGGAAACTGCTCCGCTGTTTCTAGGTCTCACTGTGTCATTCCCAGGTTCCTCTCCATCCAGACCCATAACAATCAGTCAGATTTAGAGACACAGTGAGTGTGAGCTGAGGGTCTGATGTCTGATGTCAGAGGCCTGGCAGTGTTCTAATCAGACTGTGTGACAGTAATCCGCCAGTCGTTTGGGGACACTCTCCCAAAGAAAGCATCGTTCGGAGCGTTCTGTGCATTAGTGAGTGTGATGCTCCCAAAAATAAATCCTCAAAACGACTGAAAACTGTCACGTGGAGTGGTATCACACACTGTTCAGTCACTCCTCTATATCAACCTAACTTTATGATGTATTTACAGCCAATTAGAGCTGCTAAATAAAACCAATGAAGTGGACTGATGACCTGATCTCGGCCTGGGGAGGTGATTATTATTAGAACAGGGGAGGACAGCTGAACTTTGGTTCATTTTGTGATAAAGGCATCAGACTTGGTACACCCATAGCTGAGTATGTGTTGAATGAATCCACATATTGGGCCAGTGCAAATTTTCATTATGATGACTGTGACAGCCATTGTCAGAAATGGCCGCCAGTGGTCATTGGCATGGAATGCTCTGCCTCCCCTCCAGCTGCTGTTTCACAAATGTCATCTGAAGACATTTATAAAAGCTTGATAACAATGAACAGAGCAGATGTAACAATGATGGCCACTAGGGGGCGGTTTCGCAATGGCCCAATATACAGATTTGCTTGAAATGTATCCACCAACACATCTACCATTTTATCACAAAACAAACAACTATTGTGATATATTGAGTTAAGCCTGCCCACTGGCACCAGTACCAGTACCAGTACCAGTAGCAGTAGCAGTAGCAGTAGCAGTAGCAGTAGCAGTAGCAGTAGCAGTAGCAGTACCAGTCAGGGACGTGCACTCACCACTCGACTGAGGACGCAGACGCTCTTCTGAACGGTCTCTCTGGTGACGTCCGCCTGTCTGACCTTCAGGGCCTGGACAGGAAGGAGGACATGACGTCCATCACATGGAAACGTCCAGAAGCAGCCAGGACAGACGGACCAGGACAGGACAGACAGAAGCAGCCAGGACAGACAGAGGCAGGACAGGACAGACGGAGCAGGACAGGACAGACAGAAGCAGGACAGGACAGACAGAAGCAGCCAGGACAGACAGAAGCAGGACAGGACAGACGGAGCAGGACAGGACAGACAGAAGCAGGACAGGACAGACGGAGCAGGACAGGACAGGCAGAAGCAGGACAGGACAGACAGAAGCAGGACAGGACAGACAGAAGCAGGCAGAAGCAGGACAGGACAGACAGAAGCAGGACAGGACAGACAGAAGCAGCCAGGACAGACAGAAGCAGGACAGGACAGACGGAGCAGGACAGGACAGACAGAAGCAGGACAGGACAGACAGAAGCAGGCAGAAGCAGGACAGGACAGACAGAAGCAGGACAGGACAGACAGAAGCAGGACAGGACAGACTGAAGCAGGACAGGACAGACAGAAGCAGGACAGGACAGAAGCAGGACAGGACAGACAGAAGCAGGACAGGACAGACGGAGCAGGACAGGACAGACAGAAGCAGGACAGGACAGGCTGGCAGGGTGCTTCTAAGCACTGAGTGGACAGCTGGACCCTGACCTGACACCACAGGCCTGACCTGCCACTCAGCTTTAATCTGACCACACACACTTTATAAAATCAATTATTCATCATCGTTGATACTTCAGGACTGCTCAGCTAAAAGCTTTTGTTCGGTTGGGAGTTAAAAATCCATGTGCGAGTGGAATGAAGAAGTCTTTGTCTCACCTGGTAAAACTGCAACAGGTGATTACTTTTCATAGTTGATTACTTTCTCCACTAATCTACTGGTTGTTTGGATCATAAAGGGATGCACAAAACATGAATAATATTCATGGCCGTTTCCTTTAAAGCCACAATCAGGTCTTAATATCCAGAAAATATTCACATGTAAGAAGCTATATTCAGTTAAAAAGCCTACGATTAAGAGTTAGCATTAGTAGCCGTAGCAGCTCTTACTCCTGATCAATTACTCTTTACTTTGGTATTTAGAAACCTTTAGATACTTGTTTCTCAAATGAAACTGCAGCATCTCGACTTCTGATACCAAATCTTCATTTCATTTTTACAAATCTCACTCGTGTCCATTTACTTTGGCACATAGATCAGAGCACGCAGTGACACAGAGGAGTTGTGAGAGAATGTGAGAATGTGTGTGTGTGTGTTAAGTGAAACTGAGTGCGACCTTGGCTTCGATCTGTCGATAGCAGGAAACGCCGTACACACACTTCATGTCTCCAGAGAGCGGCGGCAGGTGGAAATACACCGTGTCTGCAAACAACAACACACCCAGGTCAGTCACTAGTCGTTGACACTTTCACTAAGCCTCTGAGTTTAGTTTTTAGGGCAACATGACAAAGCCAAAGACAAGAATCAGGACGTCCAGTCTTGGAACAACATACATTCACTTCGGAGCGGTGGGAAAAAAAAGTTAGTCTAGATCTCTGGTTAAGTCACGTTAAGTCACGTTATGTCATGTTACGTCACATTATGTCACATTATGTCACGTAATGTCAACCTAACCTGTTACACATAAAGTCACTTTAAGTCACTTAGGTCATGTAAAGTCCAGTAAAGTAACTAACAGTGATGTAAACACAGTGTTGCTGAGTGTGACATCATATCTTCTTCAGATATAAAACTTGAGCATCAAGACCTGAAGATGGTTCAAGGCTGCTACTTTGACACGCTTTGTCATCTTTGTGGTGCTCAGTGCCAATCAGAGGTCAGCTGGGGTGTGAGGGCGGAGCTTCCGCTTCATAACGTGTTCCCACATCTGCTGTGGATGAGCTCAAACCGTGGACCTACGTCGGGGATGAACAGGGTGGGGGCGGGGCCAGAGGTGGGGGCGGGGCCAGAGGTGGGGGCGGGGCCAGCTGCATCTGCTGCAGCTGTCACTTCATGTTCACATTTACAGTGCTGAGATCCATGAAGTCAGACACCAGTCAGACCTGGAGCTGCTCAGGTTTTATTTTTAGCCCAGTGTGTCCCCAACACGGCTGAACTCCTGCAAAGGCTCCGCAAAAGCATCTGAAAAAACGTCCAAATGTCCAGATGTCAAAATCAGGTTTCAGGTTCAACTTCTGAACAGAATTCAGAATGTTTCAACTCCATGAATGAATGAATTGGAATCAAGTTTTCAAACAGGAAGTAGAACTGAAACTGAATTAAATTTCCCTGAAATTCCAACTGATAATTTTGGTTTATTGCAGTATGATGCTTTGCAGCATGTTCAATACATGATCTTTAACATATTTCATATTTCACCATCTATAAATCAGATCATTTAATTTGATCTATTATAACTTTCAAATTGTGGAAGATGTTGGAAAACTTTTGTCAGAAAACTGGTTAAGACTCATTCTATTAAATCACATTTAGTACTGACTGACATCTTTATCGTTTTGATGATGATTACCTATGTAAATGTATTTGGTGTTGTATTTACCATCTGTATAAATAGGTGAGTATGTATTTATCGTGCATATATTATGCTTATTATAGTTATTATCCATCTATATCATTTATTTGTTGTTTATTTGTCATTATTTTATTATATACAGTTTAGAAGTGCTTCCAGCACTTTGTTCCACACAGACATGAACAAGTTCCTGTTAAAAGACAAAATCAAAGAGGACGAGGCTGAGGGGAGGGCAGCGCCTGGAGTGTCTGCTGATCTGTTAATATTTAGCAGGATTCCTGCAGAATGAAACCGCTGCTCTGTCAACAACACCCACTGATTATCTGGGACCCGAAAGAGCTCAAACACACACTCACCAAATCTTTCACAAATGGGAGACAGACACGCGGGTGTTTTGCAACGTTTTCAATGCAAATTGCACACACAGAAAAATCCTGTTTGTCCAGTAGGACCAGCGCTCTGCTGCTGCCGGACTGGAGCTGACTCAGCCCTGCAGCTCGTCTGCCAGGCTGAGGACCAGCTGCAGGACCAGCTGCAGGACTAGCTGCAGGCTGAGGACCAGCTGCAGGACCAGCTGCAGGACCAGCTGCAGGACCAGGTCCAGGACTAGCTGCAGGACCAGGTCCAGGACCAGCTGCAGGACCAGCTGCAGGCTGAGGACCAGCTGCAGGACCAGCTGCAGGCTGAGGACCAGCTACAGGACCAGCTGCAGGACCAGCTGCAGGACCAGGTCCAGGACTAGCTGCAGGACCAGGTCCAGGACCAGCTGCAGGACCAGCTGCAGGACCAGGCTGAGGACCAGCTGCAGGACCAGGTCCAGGACCAGCTGCAGGACCAGCTGCAGGACCAGCTGCAGGACCAGGTCCAGGACTAGCTGCAGGACCAGCTGCAGGACTAGCCGCAGGACTAGCTGCAGGCTGAGGACCAGCTGCAGGACCAGCTGCAGGACCAGCTGCAGGCTGAGGACCAGCTGCAGGACCAGCTGCAGGACCAGGTCCAGGACTAGCTGCAGGACCAGGTCCAGGACTAGGTGCAGGACCAGCTGCAGGACCAGGTCCAGGACTAGCTGCAGGACCAGCTGCAGGCTGAGGACCAGCTGCAGGACCAGCTGCAGGACCAGCTGCAGGCTGAGGACCAGCTGCAGGACCAGCTGCAGGACCAGGTCCAGGACTAGCTGCAGGACCAGGTCCAGGACCAGCTGCAGGACCAGCTGCAGGACCAGCTGCAGGACCAGCTGCAGGACCAGCTGCAGGACCAGGTCCAGGACTAGCTGCAGGACCAGCTGCAGGACTAGCCGCAGGACTAGCTGCAGGCTGAGGACCAGCTGCAGGACCAGCTGCAGGACCAGCTGCAGGGTGAGGACCAGCTGCAGGACCAGCTGCAGGACCAGGTCCAGGACTAGCTGCAGGACCAGGTCCAGGACTAGGTGCAGGACCAGCTGCAGGACCAGGTCCAGGACCAGCTGCAGGACCAGCTGCAGGACCAGCTGCAGGCTGAGGACCAGCTGCAGGACCAGCTGCAGGACCAGGTCCAGGACTAGCTGCAGGACCAGGTCCAGGACTAGCTGCAGGACCAGCTGCAGGACCAGCTGCAGGACCAGGACATGGTGGGAGCCACAGGACACTCACATGACGCAGCCACAAGCCTCTCAGGACGCGCTGACACAGATAGTTACTGCTCGGCTCCTTCAGGGAGAAACGTTACGCAACGTTACGTACAACTGCCTCAGAAGTGCAGAAATGTACGGGAAAGCTAATCGTTAATAACATCTGTTACCTGTTATAACAATATCTACTTCATAAGATCTCTCTCATGCTGTAACATTATCTTTTTCATGTTGTAACAGAATCTTTCCTGTTGTAACAGTATCTCTCTCATGTTGTAACTATGTTTCTCATGTTGTAATAATATCGTGTCGTAACATTCTTTAGCTATAATCTCTTCACATTATAACATGAATTCATCACATTCTTTAAATACACATCCGGTGATACGTGAAATGATTATGATGTGATGATTTCATGTGAGAATGAAACATTAATACGCTGAGATGAGATATTTTCAGGTTCTACCATGAAATGATCGTGTTTTTACAGGATATATTTTGGTGAAGAAGACGTGGAGAACTCGATTTAAGATTGAAGGCTTAAACCAAGAATCTCTCTTTAGATAAGATACATTATCTAACATTTTAAGGGTTTTTTTCTTGGTAAGAACCAAATAATTTGCAGTATGTCGAGAAGAAGAAGCTGAGAGAACAGTTCCTGCTGAGACTGCTGAGGGCTGAGCAGCTCCTGAGCAGAGAAGCTCCTGAGCTGAGAAGCTCCTGAACAGAGAAGCTCCTGAACAGAGAAGCTCCTGAACAGAGAAGCTCCTGAGCAGAGAAGCTCCTCAGCAGAGAAGCTCCTGAACAGAGAAGCTCCTGAGCAGAGAAGCTCCTGAACAGAGAAGCTCCTGAACAGAGAAGCTCCTCAGCAGAGAAGCTCCTGAGCAGAGAAGCTCCTGAGCTGAGAAGCTCCTGACCTCTGAACTTCACGCACCTTCCTGGTAGTTGTGAGCCCCGTCAGGCAGAGCCAGGAACGGCAGGTACTTCCACTCCTCGGGCAGCAGGTTACTGTCATGACCTTCATCTGGCATCAGCGGAGGGTAGGAGAACTCCACCTGAGGATGGGAGGCAGAGCACCACGTCACAAACAAGCTGCTAGAAGGTCCTACAATTCCATAACGTTCTCCATAAACATTCTGCTGGAAGGTGCTAGAAACCCAGAACGCTGTTCAGAAAGATTCTTTGAGAAGGTCCTAGAAACCTAAAATGTCTAGAACGTTGAACAGAAACATTTGACTAGAATGTCCTACAAATCTAGATGTTGGACATTTTTCTTGAATGTTCATTCCCGTCTTGTTCCCGTGTTGTTCCCATGTTGTTCCCATGTTGTTCCCATGTTGTTCCCGTGTCGTTCCCGTCTTGTTCCCATGTTGTTCCCATGTTGTTCCCATGTTGTTCCCATGTTGTTCCCATGTTGTTCCCGTGTTGTTCCCGTGTCGTTCCCGTCTTGTTCCCATGTTGTTCCCGTGTCGTTCCCGTCTTGTTCCCATGTTGTTCCCATGTTGTTCCCATGTTGTTCCCGTGTCGTTCCCGTGTCGTTCCCGTCTTGTTCCCATGTTGTTCCCATGTTGTTCCCATGTTGTTCCCATGTTGTTCCTGTGTCGTTCCCGTCTTGTTCCCATGTTGTTCCCGTGTCGTTCCCGTCTTGTTCCCATGTTGTTCCCATGTTGTTCCCATGTTGTTCCCATGTTGTTCCCGTGTTGTTCCCATGTTGTTCCCATGTTGTTCCCGTCTTGCTCCTGTCTTGTTCCCATGTTGTTCCCGTCTCGTTCCCGCCTCATTCCCGCCTCGTTCCCATGCGTGTGCTGCGGCCTGGCGTGTTGAGCCCTCAGCTCTGACAGCTGAGCCAGATGTGAGCAGCTGCAGGTGGCGTTCACTCTGTGGAACATCTTCTCTGAAGCTGAGCTGAGGATTAACGTTCTGTTTACCAAGACGTCTCCACCCTCTGTAATCCTGCAGCAGAACAAACAGGCCTCTCTCCTCTGTGCGTGGTCGCAGGTCCAGCGAGCGTCCAACGTACGTTATTCGTCAATCATCACATTTATCGATTAATTGATTGGTTTGTTTATTATCGATGTGCAGAGCTCCTGGTGAGACTCCTGCAGGGCTGCAGAGTTTCGTGCCAGAGGCGACAGTTAAGAACCTGCAACCAGATTAACCTGAAACCTCTCTCACACACACGCACACACACACACACACACACACACACACACACACACACAAATATACAGTACACGCCCGCATGCACCCACACACACACACTTTCCTTGTCTCTTTAACTCACATACACAAATACATGTGCACACACACACACACACACACACTGTCTCTTTCACTCTTTCACACGCACATGCATACACACCCAAACAAATGCACACAAGTCTTTGTGTCTGTCATTCACACACACACATATACAAATACACACAACTATGTACACTCACACTCCCTTTCTTTCTCACTCACTGCACACACACATCTACACATTCACACACACACACATACATACACATGTACACATACACACACGCATGCAAGAATGCACACACACCCACTGATTGACTCAGTGAAGACTGAGCTCCCTGGGGCCGAGTTGCTGCCACAGACTGTACAAGTGATGCTCTCAATAAAAACACGCCCACGTCTCTTCATGTCCCTTTATGTCCCTTCATGTCTCTTCATGTCCCTTCATGTCCCTTTACGTCTCTTTATGCATCTTTACGAAGCCCCAACCCGCCATGGTTTGTGAAGGGCCGTGTTTGAAGCCTGGAGTCTGGCTCCCAGGGCGCCGCCATCTTGAATCTTTGCAGCCAGAGGAAACCATATTTGGATGAGAGGGCGGGGCTGGCGAGAACTGAGGGGCAGAGCTAACTTTTGACCTCTGCCGTCCTGAACACACCCACTGATCAGTACGGTCCAGACTGACTATGAGTCAGATCAAACTCTGGCAAGTGAAACTTCAGCTGTTGAAAGACTTATGAGTTAAAAAAGAAGGGGGAAATAAATTATTGAATGAGTATTGGAGCCAGAGTTGTTTGGAGCCAGCCCTAGTGGACCTCACTGGTAATGCAAGTAGAGTCACTTCCACTTGAAGACCGCGTCCATCTTTTACATACAATCTATGATCTTCACATCTGTTTACGTATCTCCACGTATCTTTAGATCTGTTCTGCACAGAGAGGCAGATGGGAGGCAGGTGAACTCAGGGGTGAGGAAGACGAGGTGGGGGGGGGGGGGCTGGGGAGGGGGGGGGGGGCTGTAAGAGAAGCCGGATTAAAAAGAGCCCGGAGCCCCAATCTGATACCCAGCGGGAGCCCGACTGACCCCGATCAGATAACCAGCACAAAGGCAGCAGACGCGGCCTCCGCCTCCTTTTATACCCAGACACAGTGCGTCCATCAGCCTCGGCCTCACAGAGCAGCTGTCCTGGTCGGCCCGGGCCCACCAGGCGCAGCCTCCACATCTTCTCTGCTGTCAAAGCGTGAAGACAACAGGAGGCGTCAGAGGCTGCTCGGCCCGCCGCCTCCGGCCACTCTCACTGACTGGCTGAACCATGAGCGAGCGTCCCACGTCTGAGTGGAAAACAAACAGGTTTTCAGTCGCGCCCCAGGCGAATTTCTGTTCAATTTAGGAAGAGAATCAAACTCTGAGGAGGAGGAGGAGGAGGAGGAGGAGAGAACAGGTCCACTCGTCTGGGTGAGGCAGCTCGGTCGAGCTCGGCCCAGAGACGTTCTTGGCTCGGGCTCAGGTTTCAGCAGCGTGGCTCTGCTGGTTTGCAGAATCCAGGTCACGCTCTGGTGTTTGACACTCTGATTGTGATCTGGGCAGAAGCTGCTGCCTGTGTTTCTATGTTGACATGAGCTCAACTGGAGGCAGTCACTTTGTTCTGTGTTTTCATGGACGTTTCTTCTTCTTCTTTTTGACCGTGAACAGCAGCATCTGCACTGAGAGCGTCCACACAGCTTCCATCAGAACTTGCACCTCAATCCCCCTCAATCGGCTCCTACTTTTCTCTTTAGAATCTCTGCTTATCAGCCTCACCTCGACCAGTTAAATCACTTCAAATATCACAAAGAAACACGTAAAAGATTCCACGAGTAGAAACACTAGATCGACCGTGACTTTGCTGGTTTCTACTAGATTTTGCACAACATCCTCGTGTTGTGCAAGCCGGCTTGTAATGTGCTGCAGATACTGGTCTGACAATGTGGTGGCTGGGACAAACACAAATGAACCAATCTGAACCTTTCATTTGATCTCAATCCTTTAAAAAATGTTACTACAAACATGTATCAAAAGATCAAACTTGTGATGTAAATGTATGTCTGTTAAGTGTTTTATTATATTTTGTCTATTTTTTTAAGGTTTATCTCCATTATTCATTAATATTGCTCACTATATTTTACACGACTTTACTTATTCTTTCATCCATTTTCTTTCATTGTTTTTTATTGCATCAGAAATGTATTAGAAATGTCTTCTGATTTATCAGTCGATCCATAAACATCCATAAACATAAACCATGGACTGTAAATATGTGTGTGTGTGTGTGTGTGTGTGTGTGTGTGTGTGTGTGTGTGTGATGGAGAGGAGGCATCTTCGCTCTGTTGACATTAACTCAGCCTGTCAGTACATGGCATTACAAGCACAAAAAGCATATCCTGGAGTGACAGCTACAGATAAATCAGGTGAAGTGAAGTGTGAAGAGTGTGTTATCTAACCCAGAACAGCTGATCCAGCCTGTGCTCCTCCTGCACGGGGGACCATCCCGATCAGCTGACCTACTCTCGGAGCTCCAGCCGATCTTAGGAGCACAGATCGGAGGGCTGATCTAGAGATGTGGAGGTGCAGATCCTGCTCCTACCTGACAGCCTTTCTTATGGTGGAAACCAACCACCACGATGTGCAGCACTGCTCCTCGGGGCTCCTCCATGCTCCCTCCCCCCCGGGTCTTCAGCACCGTCCTGTGCGGGGTTACAACCTCCTCGGACCGGGGTGTAAACTCAGAGACGAGCCCAGCAGACCGGGCTTTGTTAAACTGGCTTCAGATCCTCAGACGAAGGGACAGACACAGCAGCTCCAGCAGCAGTAGCAGCCGAAAGTCACTTCCGCTTCATCCCGAAGAGTCCGGAGCAGAGAGAGAGGGTTCCCTGTGGAGCAGCCACAACTCCGTCGACGCGATGACGTATAACAGGTGCGTCAATCAGAGAAGAGCGCAGTGACCAGAAAGCATGCTTTGATTGATTATTTTGACTATATATACATATACACATACTTCACGTTAAGTTCTATTACCACTGATGGTGGTAGTAGTGCTGCTGCTATTAAATGCACATTTGTGAAATATAATTTGACACAGGATAAACAGCAATGTTACTTTAGGAATAAATAAAGTACATAAAATACTACTATATACATATAGATAGATAGATAGATAGATACTATAACTATCTATCGATCTGTCCCATTCATGTATGATAAATAATGTAAAACATGCCCAGTCACATTTCATATTTTTATGTATTTTCGACAAAACCACTGACTTTAAAATGTGAGTATCAAATTGGCGTAAAATAGAAATATTCACGTGTAGCGCTCTAGCTCGGACATGTGGACGTGGAGAGGAATGATCTCGACTTGAAATCTTTACTCTTTGTTACAGTAAAAGGAATGACGTCATATGAGAGCACCCCCGACCAGCGTCGCCGTGCGGATATAACCTGAACTACACAAATTATCCTTGACTCTTTTCCACTTACATTGTGTTTCGTTCCCCACGCTACCGCTTCTGTACTGTCTGGTTGATTATTTCAGAGTAAAATCGTCACTTTAAACGAATATTGTTGCAATCGAACTGATGATCGATTGCTTTAGACTGAGCGCCGTCGCTCCTCGGTCGACTGCTTCCGCCTGCACACCAGTTCTCAACATGGCTGCTCCGACCACCACAAACCCGTCCCAGCTGCTGCCTCTGGGTCTGTACCTGCCTCCAAATGCTTAGTTTCTGAGTCTGAAGAGTCTCCGAGGAGTTTGGAGGAGACTGCGAGGGCGGAGGGTGAAGACTGAAGTGTTTTTCTGCAGTTAGTTAGTTGGTATTGATTCAGCATGTTAGCATTAGCATCACGCTGCCTGAGCAGACTGACAGTGATTGGTTGTGAATGGAGGAGGAAGACGTGACTGTTTAATGTCTGGAGATGAATATTTACTCCGAGTAAAGGGTGTGTTAGAGCAGTGCATTGTTTAGAAATCCTCGATAAATTCTAGTGGTTCTAAAAGAAGTGTAGCATGTTCGTTTAAGCACATGTTGACAGTCAGGAATGTCGTATCAGTCTCTACACATATGTCCTCCTATATGTCTAGCTGTCCTCTGAACTGGCTATCAGTCTTTTATCTATCTTTCTATCCCCTTATCTCACTATCTGTCATGCCTGTGAAATCACTGTCTATGGACTTGGAACTATAACGTTTCTGAAGACCTGATAAAGAAGTAGTGAAATGTAGCAGAAAGAAGTTTTTATATTGTTCTACCTCCTTTTTTTAACTTTCTGCAGAGCTCGTTGACAAATGTATTGGCTCCAGGATCCACATCGTCATGAAAAACGACAAGGAGATCGTGGGCACCCTGCTGGGCTTCGACGACTTTGTCAGTATCCTTCCCTGCAGGCCGGGCTCCAGAACCAGCCTCAGAGGCCTCGTCCTCGCCTGGCCCGTCTCTGTTTGGGACGTTTGAAAGTCCTCTGTGTTCTCCTCTTTAACTCTGTGTCTCAGACATGGTCCTGGAAGATGTGACGGAATTGTAAGTTCATCCCTCTATCCATGTAGAGTTGCTGCAGCTGGGCTAATAAGCCAGGAAATAGAGAGCGAGCAGTGAAAATGCTGTCTGCGTGTCTCTCTTCCTTCCTCTCCTTCACTGAATTCTTCCTGAACTTTGAACCAAATCCAGCCGGTGGCTCCCACGCCGCTCGTCCGGCCTCCACCACCGACCTGCACTAGTGTGACAGTGATTGAACGTCGTGTCTGTTGGTTGACTGTGTCTCTGCGTGTGTCCTCAGTGAGATCACGCCAGAGGGCCGGAGGATCACCAAGCTGGACCAGATCCTCCTCAACGGCAACAACATCACCATGGTGGGTGAGCAGGCTGCAGCCAGGCGGCCCCGGCCAGGCTGCCCCGGCCAGGCTGCCCCGGCCGGGCGGCCCCGGCCAGGCTGCCCCGGCCGGGCGGCCCCGGCCAGGCGGCCCCGGTGTCGCCTCCCGTCTCAGTCTCTCCTGTGCTTTGTTTTCTGCTCTGCAGCTCATTCCTGGAGGAGAAGGACCGGAAGTATGAGGGATCCTCTCAGCACGACGCCATCTCGTTTCTGCTTTTACTTTGTTCCTTCATCGTGTTGATCATTTTGTGTTGTTATGGAATCGTCCCCTCGTCGTCTCCGGGGGGAAATATTTTTGTATCAAGCTCCGTAAAATCGACTTTTTGTTGTTGTTAAAGAAATACAATTCAATAGTATCATGTGTCACACAACAAAAAAGACAAAGAAAAAACCTTTTTTCTAAGAAATAAATGAGACTAAAAGGAGTGAAAAAACTATTTTCTTTATTTGTTTTAATACACAATTCAACAGTTCAAAGGACCAGTGGGTGTGAAAACCAGACGGAACGTGCAGGATTCATCTCAAACCAGTGTCTAGTTCTTCTCTGTGTGGGTCCTCACACCTTCAGAGGTGCAAGCAACTTGCAACTGAAAACACGTGTGTGTGTGTGTGTGTGTGTGTGGATATTTAACACCAATTCCCACATGTTGGACCTTTTAATTTAGTGCAAATGTTCCTCTACCACGTGGCCAAACCTCAGCAGTCAGATCGTTGAATCCAGTTGATTTGTGTGTTTGAGAAGAAGTGAAGGGGCGTGCATGCAGCCTGAGCGGACAGAGGGGGTGTGTGTGTGTGTGTGTGTGTGTGTGTGTGTGTGTGTGTGTGTGTGTGTAGTGCGACTAGCAGCGTCCTCCTCCCTCCAGCCTCAGTACATGGAAGGCTTCTCCTCTCCTTTGGGGTTGGTCACCTTCTCCAGGTTCTTGTTGATGATGTCGTAGAGCTCGGCCTGGGGACAAAGACAGAGGTCAGACGCCGCTGTCTCCTCTCTCCTCGTCCCTCTGAACCTGAACCGTCCACTCACGTAGAAGCCGCGGATGTCCAGGACGATGACTCTGATCTCGGAGAAGATGGCCGCGTCCTTCTCATGGACCAGGGCGCGATAGTCCATCTGGAGGAGGACAGGACGTGTTGTAGGTTCTGTTACAGCTTTGAGGGCGGAGCTGCAACAACCAGCCCCCTGTTGAAGCCGTTTCTCATCATCTGTCAGGCTTTTACACATTTAACCCTCGTGTCCTATTTGAAAAGCTTTCATCCATGTGGGGGTAAACTTCCACTGTACTTAGGGCCATCACTTGATCAATATTACATCGATTACATCGATTTTTTTTTTTAGGTTCATAGTTTTTTAAATGTCAATTGAATTGAACGGTTTAAATCCTACAAAAACAGTTGTTATTCCAACTCGTTCCAAACAGTTTGAGTCTGAATACTTTGATGAGTTGATGGTGAGTCAGAGTCAGAGTTTGATTTCTGATTGAACTCAAAGAATCAGAGAGAACAGCAGAACGTCACTCACCACATGCGTGTCTTTAGAGGCTTTGGCCACAGCGTCTCCTCTCTCTGAGAAGTACCTGAACCATCCAACACAACTGTCACTTTCTGTCTTTGAGGAAGGAGACGCAAACATCTGGAAACGCAAATCAGGAAACACACACGTACTTGTTGATGTTGGTCTGAAATGCGTCCACTTTGGTCTTGACTGCAGCGATCCTCTCCAGGATCTTCTCCTGGAGTGGGAGAACAGAGACCTGTCAGTGTGGTAGTGCCCTCCCGTCCTGCTCTCATCCACTAGGGTGATTTTCTTACTCTAATTTGGCCCATAAAGTCTTGACATGGAACACTTATGACTGTGACATTTGCTAGAACCAGTGCACTCGCCTGGATGGCCACTCCAAAGTCGTTCCCGTCCTCTATTTTGGGGATGAGGTGCTGGATCCAGCAGGAGACCTGCAGCAGAGCGAGCAGACTGAGCAGACTGAGCAGACTGAGCAGACTGAGCAGACTGAGCAGAGCAGACTGAGCAGACTGAGCAGACTGAGCAGACTGAGCAGACTGAGCAGACTGAGCAGACTGAGCAGACTGAGCAGACTGAGCAGACTGAGCAGACTGAGCAGACTGAGCAGGCTGAGCAGACTGAGCAGAGCGAGCAGACTGAGCAGAGCGAGCAGACTGAGCAGACTGAGCAGACTGAGCAGACTGAGCAGACTGAGCAGACTGAGCAGAGCAGACTGAGCAGACTGAGCAGGCTGAGCAGACTGAGCAGAGCAGACTGAGCAGACTGAGCAGACTGAGCAGACTGAGCAGACTGAGCAGACTGAGCAGAGCAGACTGAGCAGGCTGAGCAGACTGAGCAGGCTGAGCAGACTGAGCAGACTGAGCAGAGCAGACTGAGCAGGCAGAGCAGACTGAGCAGACTGAGCAGGCTGAGCAGGCTGAGCAGACTGAGCAGGCTGAGCAGAGCAGACTGAGCAGAGCAGACTGAGCAGACTGAGCAGACTGAGCAGACTGAGCGGACTGAGCGACTCCAGCCGGACACACGCTGACAGGCACTCACAGCCACGATGGTCTCTCTGAGGGCCACGATCTCCGGCTTCACCTTCTCCAGGATGGACTGGATCTTCTCGTTGCCTTTGATGAAGCCGCACTTTGGAGCTGAAGCACAATAGAGACATGATGAAGAACAACAATCAGTAGTTGAGACAGGGAAATATGAATACATCAAAGAAAACTGGAGAGAGATGACGCTTAAACATTCAGAAACATTGTTTTAGTAAAGTGCAACTTCTCTGATTTCAGCTTCTCAAACTGTATTTTCTGTCTTCTCTGCATGAAGCAAACCTAACAACTCCGAGCTGAGGACTTATGAACATTTTCCACATTTTATGGACAAAAAGCAGATTAATGCATTGCAGGAAACACTCTGTCTCACCTTTCTTCTTCTTCTTCTCCTCGTCCTCGTTCTTGTCCGTCTCCATTTCCTGCCAGAGACACATTGCACATGTCGTCACCCACACTCTGACCCTGAACTCTCACTGAGAGCCTCCGGCTGAGGCGCGCCCACCTCGTCCTCCGGGGACGGAGGCTCCGGGATGGGGATGTCCAGAGGCGCCTGCAGCGACGTCACGTCTGAGACCCTGAGAGCCTCGTCCTGGAAACACAAGGAGGAGGACGTCAGGACAACCTCCGATCAGAGAGCGACCGCTCCTCCTCCCGCCCGGCGGTGGAAAGGTGTCGCTTCTGTGACAGCGAGGAACGACTCAACCCTGACTTTACCAGGTGTCACATTTAGTCTGTCTGAGCTCTTTATGTTTTCATTCCTTTGTGTTCACAGTCCAGCATCTTTTTTTAAAGCCCAAAAGTGACAAACAGAACAATCCACCCGAAAAAGAATAGACTGTCACAGCTCTAGACTGCTGTGGGTTTTTCTGTTGTTTGATTGTTTGTTTTGGGGGGGTCTATTGAATCCAGTGCGAGGGCCTTAAAAAGTATTAAAAGGTCAATGTTGGGGCAGTTTCAGCCCTTAGAAAGTATCAAGAAAGTCTTAATTGTGATTTAATGAGGTATGAGATGGTATTCCACCATAAATACTCAGTCTGGAGTATTTATGGTGAAGAGTCACTCTGGGTCACTGTGTGTGTGTGTGTGTGTGTGTGTGTGTGTGTGTGTGTGTGTGTGTGTGTGTGTGTGTGTGTGTGTGTGTGTGTGTGCTGACCCTGTACAGAGCATCCAGCTGCACAATCTTCAGGGGAATGAAGTTACAGAACAAGTTCTGCGCCTGGAAGGAAAAAGAAAGAAAGCCTCAGTTTAGTTCCAGCAGCTGGACGGTGAATCGACATGTTACAGAGGAGAAGTGTCTCGAACCGACCTCCTGCTGCAGGCTCTGGTGGAAGCTTTCCACCTGTGAGAAACAGAATAAACATCACTTTCACTTTCCTCTCTGAGGGACTTTCCGGGGTAAACTCCAGTCATGCGTGTGTTTCCCTGCCTCGTTACTACTTTATCTCTGTGATTTCTGAGAGGGGGAAAAACCTCCTCGTCACGCCTGGCTCCAGGCCTGTGGGAGCCTCTGCTCTGAGGAGGCTTCTGGTCCTGGAGCCTCCACAGGTGAGCTGGGAGCTGTGGCTCTTACCTGGCGAGCTGCGGCGCTGCTGATCTTCAGGCTCGACATCTCGGACACGGACTGAAGCTGAAAACCGCCGGAGAAGCTTTGGAGAGGTGAAGCGAGGCAGAGCACAAGATGTCTGGCGAGCAGGACTTCTTTTATTTCCTCGTTCACTTTACTTTCGATTTCAGGTCTGACGATGATGATGATGATGATGATGATGATGATGCGGTCTGCTCCGCCCTCTGGCTCCACCCTCAGCCCCAAACTTCAGCACAAAACACCGCAAAACTGTGGAATGTTAAAGATTGTGTTCTTAATATTCTATCCATAGGTGTCAGACACGCTGGGGACACTGAGGACATGTCCCCAACCACTTGTTGTCTTTCATATTCTGCCCCCACCCACTTTTTAAAACGTTAATTACATATTAACCACCGTAACTAATGAAGAAATGCTGTCGCTGTCACGCGAGGTGCGTTCAGGTACCATCGCGAACGTGAGGTGCGTTCAAGTACCATCGCCTTCACCGGCTGCTATCGTATCTCTCAGCCGGTTCTGAAGGTTCTCCAGATCTTCTCAGAGGAGCTGGAGGAAGAGGCTGGAACAGCTCGACCTGGCTTTTAGTCAAGTTCAAAAATGTAGTCTCGTTTCAGAGTCAAGACGTTTGTTTTTTGGCTGCAAAACTTGTACAGAGTTGCTCAGACACCCGGAAAGCGCTCAAAATAGAACTGCTGCCCCTTCTCTGCCTCGCATAGAATTGAATGGAGTAGAGCGTGCTGTTACTCAGCTGAAAACTGAGAAATGTCAAACACATCTCACACCTGGTCTCTCAGCTGGTTTAAGGAGGCAAACAGAGAATGGTATCTTGAAAATCATGGAACTCTGGAAGGTACGGGGATTTTTTTTTTCGTTTTACTTGTGTTTTTGCTCTTATTTTGAAAATCACTGACAGGAAGTTTTGCCGGAAGCGTGACGTCAGAGCGGAGTTCCGCGTTTTAAAGCGGAGCTAGGGGTAGCCGTGCCGGAGCGTCTGGCCAGGGGAAAGCCCCTGACCCCGGAGCAGGATGGGAGCACACGGTGTCCGTGTGTGAGGAGGCGCTGGAGGAGCTGCTCCTACTCTGAACCAACTCCGAGCGGAACGAGTTTCCTCAGGAGGAGAAAGTTTGCCTGAAGTCAGCAGGTGCGTAGCTGTCCCGGCTCCTCTTCTCCGAACTTCTAAAGTTTCGCTTTCAGCCCTGGAACTGCGTCGTTCTGTGGATAAACGTGCTGTAAAGCTCAGCTTTCTGCTCCTGGAGCTGCTCCCTGCCAGGAGTCCGCGCAGTGGCTGGTTGTTAGAGGCAAAGAGCGCAGTTAGTGTGTGTGTCTGGGTCCGTGTCCTGTCTGTTTACCTCTGGCTGTCAGTGGGGGGGGGGGGCACAGTGTCAGTCAGAAGAGAAACAGATTCATCTCCTACTTTGCTTTTTCTCAAATTAAAGTTTGATCTTTCAGGATTAAAGGATTGCAGCTGCTTCCCCTTGACTTTGATTTGATTTCACAGCTCAGAAGCACAAAGTCAGAGCCAGTTTCCTGGTTTGTGACCTTTGTTCTTTCAGGTGTTTATTTTTTGGACATCTTATGGATTGCAACTTAAACTGTCACAAAAGTTCTGATTTATGTTTTTATCCTTTGCACTTCAGTGTATGTGTGTGTGTGTGAGAGAGCACGAATCAATAAAACATAGCAAAACAATATTTTACAATGTCAGTAAATCCATAAAAAAACAGGATGTAATGAAAGTATTCGTATATTTGCACGAGATGAGTATAATACAAGTTTTTGTTAATCTAACTTTTCGAACATGTATGTTAAACACATTTTGGAAAAGATCCACTCATATCTTTACTTGGGACACACACACACACACACACAAAGTTTATGATGAGATAGCTCGTATTCTGTCACTTGCTTTAGAAACTTTGCAGAAAAGACTGAAAACAGCCCACTCACAGTCCAGTGAGTCCTGAGGAGCCCAGATCAGCATCTCTGCCTCCCTCTGTGTGTCCCGCAGCCATGAGCGACGTGTCCGCCTCCGAGCAGATGGAGGAGGTGAGGAGCAGAGCCCGGACCCTGCTCTCCTCCTCGGGCTCGGCTCAGGAGGTGCGGGCTGACGTGCAGACCATGGCCAGCACGGCTCTGCCCCTGGAGGAGAAGTTCCACCTGCTGGCGGCCGAGGCCATGCTGAGGGAGAACACGGCGGCCGCCCGCAACAGGCAGGAGGTAGGAGCTGTGGGGACCCCCCCCCGGCTGGCTCTCACACCCTCTGGAGGTCCATCCAACATGACGTCACTCACCTGAGCAGGTCGAGCCGGTCTGTGTCTGAGGCGTAGTGACGATGGTCGACCACTAGAGGGCACCAACGCCACAAAATACACACTCATGGACAAGTAGAGCAACAAATTACGTCATCTTATTGAATCTAAATCATAATCATGTGAAGGTCAGAGCTCTTCCTGTGGGACTTTTATTCATTTGTTTAGCTTTTATTTATTTGTTTTTCAGTGCAAAGTGACTTCGACTGATTCAGGATTTTTGCTTTTGTTTGTCATGTGAAGACAGTGAATGTGAAAAACATGCAGTAAACAAGTAAACAAGCACTATAAAAGAAATCTAGAAATATAAATGACTCATAATTATATGAATACATATTATCTGTATTGTATTATATTCTGAAAACTGTGAGCCAGCACCATCTTCAATGTGCATCCATTCACATACGTTGTTATATATCTATGTATTTATGCATCATTTATATTAATTATTACTAATGCACAATACTGTCATCCACATCCGGAACACACTCAACACAACCTGAACTGAATATAGTGTGTGACTGTGTGGAGGTGGAGAGATCCAAAAAGTGCCCAGTGTTCCCAGTTTGCCTCCCCTGACTGCTCACACTGGCCCTGGCCGCAGGTCCTGGACTCTCTGAACCAGCTGGTCAAGGCCTTGAGCATCCTGGAGAAGTACGGCTGTAACCTGACCGTCCCGACCCGGCCGCGCTACTGGAGGAGCGTCAAACACAACAACCCGGTGTTCAGGTCCACGGTGGACGCCATCAAGGTAGCAGCCCCCCTGCTTTACTAAAGCATCCACCTAGTGATGGTGCTCCTTTATTTACATCCGGAGGAAGCATCCATTTACGGCTGGAACATTCCTAAAAACACTGCTACATATCTCACAATCCCATTAAAATACAGACATGAGGGTTACAGAGGGACAGCTCATTCTGCTGATTCTCTTCATCTCATTGATGTCATCCCCTCTCCTCCTCCTCCTCCTGCTCCTGCTCCTCCTCCTCCTGCTCCTCCTCCTCCTCCTCAGGGAGGTCGTAGGGTCCTCTACCTGTACGGCTACACCAATCAGCAGATCGACGGCCTCAGTTTCCCAGACGACGTCACACAGCCCGACAAGGAGAAGGTGGCGGCGGTGACGCTGGAGGTCATGACCTTACGCTCCGAGGTGGACATGTTGGTCAAGGTGTGTGTGTGTGTGTGTGTGTGTGTGTGTGTGTGTGTGTGTGTGTGTGTGTGTGTGCGTGCGTGTGCGTGTGGGCAGTGCGCAGCTGCATTTGTGTAAAAAGAAACAAAAAAAAGCCCATTATTTCTCCATGGTTTGTGTATTGTTGCATTCTGACATTCTGTCTCTTGTGATGCTGCGTCTTCAGGGCTCCCATCCTCACATGGACGGCTTCAGACACGTCATCCCATTCATCATCGAGCAGGTCTGTGCAGATGTTTCCACTGGCTGGGTCACATCTGTCACAAGCCGCTGCTCGGCTGCCTCTAAACCTGATCTCGGATAGTCGCTCTTCTCTCTTGTACCTTTTGAGACAGAGCATCTCTTCTCCCAGGGAAACACGGGAACATTGATGCCTCAGTCTCTCCAAGTCTGTCCTGTTTTTCTTTGCCTGTTTGTTGAGTTGAAGTTGTGACTCCTGCAGGAGAAGCAGCCGTGTGAGCCTGCGGTGGAGCAGCCGAAGGACAAACAGTCTCCTCCACCTAGACCCTGCCTAGGTCCAGGTCCAGGTGCAGGTCCAGGTCCAGGTCCAGGTCCAGGTGCAGGTCCAGGTCCAGGTCCAGGTCCAGGTGCAGGTCCAGGTGCAGGTCCAGGTGCAGGTCCAGGTGCAGGTCCAGGTCCAGGTCCAGGTCCAGGTCCAGGTCCAGGTGCTGAGCCTCTGAAGCCTCTGACAGGTGAGCTGACACCATCATCTGGCAGTCTCAGTAAGACTGTTTCCATGTATGAAAGATCTAAAGATCCCAGTATAAACTGGTGGTGGAAGCACTTAGACATGGAAAGAAAACCTCGTGTTATTGGGGCTCATGCTCTGTAACGTCACTACTGTCCACTGTGCCTGGTCTCCTGTCCAGAGCCTCCTCCGCTGACCAACTGCAACCTGTGCGACGGCCCCTCGTCTCTGCTCTGCCCCGCGTGTGACAGTCGAGCGTTCTGCGACGCCTGCGACGACCTCTTCCACCGCCACCCGTCCAGAGCCAATCACAAGAGAGACAAGGTCCAGCGGACCAATCAGGGTGCGGCACAGTACGCCTCGCCTTCGCAACAACTTCAGGATAAACTTTCAGGCTTTACTTTCAACGAATGAAAACGCTGTTAGGGTTGGTTTTCAGTCGTCTAGAACAGCTTCAGGTTTGATTCACACTTGTGTGTGTGTGTGTGTGTGTGTGTGTGTGTGTGTGTGTGTGTGTGTGTGTGTGTGTGTGTGTGTGTGTGTGTGTGTGTGTGTGTGTGTGTGTGTTTCCAGACACCTGCAGCATCTGTGGCACCTTCTCGGTGCACGCCTGCTGCTCCAGCTGTGTCCAGAGGTTGTGTCTGAACTGTGACAAACTGTTCCACTCTCACCCCGAGCGTAAAGGCCACGACAGGACCATCGTCTCTCCGGCCAAGACGTCCAGGTGAGACAGGCTCCTCCCCCTGCTCCTCCTCCTGCTCCTCCTCCTGCTCCTCCTCCTGCTCCTCCTCCTGCTCCTGACGCTCACTTCCTGTTCCTGCTCCGTGTGTGTGTGTGTGTGTGTGTGTGAGACTGCATGTTAACTGAGACACTGTCTCTCGTCCTCCAGTCCGTCCCTGTCCCCCTGGGAGTGTTCCCACTGCACCACGGTCAACGAGATGCGAGCCGTCCTCTGCTCCACCTGCGAACGCCCCCGCCTCGCCACCGCCGCCTCCACCAATCAGGAGAGCCTGACCTCCACCCCTGCATCGCCCAGCTCAGGTGAGCCCGGCAGGCAGGGGCCCGGCAGGCAGGGGCCCGGCAGGGACATGTCTTTACACAGTGTGTGTGTGTGTGTGCCCCTGCCCCCCCCCCCTCAGAGTGGCAGTGTAAGAGCTGCACGGTGGTGAACCAGGGCAGCAGCATCCTGTGTGAGGTGTGTGAGCGCCCCCGCCTGGCCACCCGGCCCCCTGCGGCCCCGGGCCCCAGCAGCCTGGGGGGCCCCAGCAGCCTGGGGGGCCCCAGCAGCCTGGGGGGCCTCAGCAGCCCGGGGCCTCTGTCCGACCCTGGAGGGAAGGTCCGTCTGAACACAGCATCTCATCACATCTCATCATTTATTCACACACTGTTTGCTATGTTCCCAGGAATCAATAAAATGAAGAATTTATTGTAATATTAAGCATAGATAGAACAGATAAAAGTATTGTACAATATGCAATACTTAATATATGTTTCCATATATATCAAAATGTTCTCATCATTTTTTGTTTTATATTAATTTTATCCTATGTTATTTATCTTTTATCTGAAATATAGATGTAAAAGTTAAAAAATGAATTACTATTATTAGTGTTAGGGCCTCATTGAGGAAAAAAACACAAATTACCAGAACAAAGTTGTAATATTATGAGAATAGATGTATGAAATCTACGACTTCACTCTCTTAGGACTTTATTCTCAAAATTTGCCTTTTTCCCCTCAGTGTTGGACTAATGCTCCATCATAGACTAACATGTTTATTGATGGACAGCCACTAGCTGGCTGGGCTCATGGTCTGAGCCTCACCAGATGTTCCACATGTTGTCTCACCTCACATGTTGTCTCACCTCACATGTTGTCTCACCTCACATGTTGGTCTCACCTCACATGTTGTCTCACCTCACATGTTGGTCTCACCTCACATGTTGTCTCACCTCACATGTTGGTCTCACCTCACATGTTGTCTCACCTCACATGTTGGTCTCACCTCACATGTTGGTCTCACCTCACATGTTGTCTCACCTCACATGTTGGTCTCACCTCACATGTTGGTCTCACCTCACATGTTGTCTCACCTCACATGTTGTCTCACCTCACATGTTGGTCTCACCTCACATGTTGGTCTCACCTCACATGTTGTCTCACCTCACATGTTGGTCTCACCTCACATGTTGGTCTCACCTCACATGTTGTCTCACCTCACATGTTGGTCTCACCTCACATGTTGGTCTCACCTCCTCATGAACTCCTCCTCCTGCTTGTTTCTGCTCCCTCGCTCACAGTGGGTGTGTCAGTTCTGCACCTACGTCAACAGCGGGCCCAGCTCGGTGTGTGACATGTGCAGCCTGTCCTGTAAGGACCAGGCCGGAGCCTCTGTGCTGGACCAGCCTCATCCTCAGCCTCATCCTCAGCCTCAGCCTCAGCCTCAGCCTCAGCCTCAGCCTCAGCCTCAGCCTCATCCTCAGCCGGGCGCCAGGCCCCGGCCGCTGCCTCGGCCGCGCCTCGGCCTGGAGCTGAGGAGACAAAAGACCATGAAGGAGGACGGACTGTCCCTCATCCACCAGATCAGAGTGAGTCCACACAGACAGCACAGACGGTGGACAGCTTCAGGTCCACAGGTGGAGAGGAGACACGTAGGGAGATACCTGCCCCCTGCAGGAGATACCTCACTCTTCAGTCACGTAAAGTCAGGTTAAGTCAGGTTACGTCTCATTAAGTCAAGTTAAGTCAGGTTACGTCTCATGAAGTCAGATTAAGTCAGGTTAAGTCTCATTAAGTCAGGTTAAGTCGCGTTACGTCTCATTAAGTCAGGTTACGTCTCATTAAGTCAGGTTAAGTCAAGTTAAGTCGGGTTACGTCTCATTGAGTCAGGTTAAGTCAGTTGAAGTCGGGTTAAGTCAGTTGAAGTCGGGTTAAGTCAGGTTAAGTCAGGTTAAGTCAGGTTACGTCTCATGAAGTCAGGTTAAGTCAGGTTACGTCTCATTAAGTCAGGTTACGTCTCATTAAGTCAGGTTTAGTCAGGTTACGTCTCATTAAGTCAGGCTACGTCTCATTAAGTCAGGTTAAGTCTTGTTAAGTCAGGTTAAGTCAGGTTCAGTCTTGTTAAGTCAGGTTACGTCTCATTAAGTCTTGTTAAGTCAGGTTAAGTCTTGTTAAGTCAGGCTAAGTCTTGTTAACTGAGGTCTCTGGCAGGAAGCAGAGAGGAGTGGCGTCAGCCCGGAGGAGGTGTACGCCGCCATGCTGTGCTGTGGCAGCTCCAAACCCTGCGACTGGCTGAAGACGGAGCTGCCACACCGGCTGGACGAGATCTGCGCCATGGCCGCGTCCGTGCAGCTCAACTACAGAGCGGACGGGGACGGAGACGGGGACGGGGACGGGGACAGGAACGGGGACGGGGACGGGAAGGAGGAGGAAGAGGAGGAGGACGGCGTGGAGGGCGAAGGTCTGAAGCTGTCCAGGGCCGAGGCCAAGCTGGCCTGGGTGGAGGCGGCGGGAGACACCGAGAGGGCTGTGAGACGGCTGCTCCGGGCCCGGCACGTCAAGGTGAGACAGGTGGACAGGTAGACAGGTGGACAGGTAGACAGGTGGACAGGTAGACAGGGAGACACATGCTGCGTCCTCTGGAGACTCTTCGAGAAGGACGTCTAGGTCCAGGGTCAGCAACCTTTAGGAACCCAGAGCTCCAGACAGGGTGAAACAAAGGGCCACCTGACTGGTGCAGACTTGCTGAACTACTAACTAGACTAACTAGTAACTAACTAGCACATGATTCCACTCAACTAGGCCAAACTCTGACAGAAACACCACAGTGGGAAACAGATCTTTTACATGTCTCACGCCATGCTCCTCCTCCTTCCTCAGTGTTCTCTGTCTGCACAAAGTTTTGGATTCTTTTTAAGTGAATCATGTTGCATTTGGGTTTCTTAACCCCCTTCCTCCATTGCTTGGGATCCTATCAGAATAAAAGCATCTTAGAGTGCTTGGGACATGGGAGCGACTCAGGGCAGTACGCGCTAGTGGCTTTTCACAATAAAAGTCACCGTGTGGATTTGGAAAAGACGCCAGATTCAGCAACATTCGACATTCAATCATCAGGTTTTGTCGTGTTATATTTGCATGTTTGTTTGAGGCGGATGAGCAGCTCCCTGCTCTTCCTGCATCTCTGGCCTTGAGAAGAGACTCAAACAGCATCTGTGACATACCAGAGCGGTTAATGAGTCTGGGAATGGCTCCAAGCCAAACAGACGAGGCCTTGGGCTGTACACCCCACAGAGGTCCACTCCTGCTGAGAAGATCATGTTTGTCTCTGTTTGCTCTCCTGCTGACCCTGGAGCACCTGGGCGTCCGCTCCTCTCTGGGCTCTTTCTCCTGAACCCGTCCTGAGGCATTCACGGCCTCTGTGTGAACCCCAGCACAGCCTCACTGTCGGTCACTGGGATGAGAAACAAGGGAACAAACATGTTCAGATCCTGTGTTTTCAAAGGAAGCTCCGTGTTGTCAGTCTGTTCTTTTATTTTGAAAGGGAAATCAAAACATTTAAATTGTACGATATTCGAGTCGTTGTGAAAACATAAAAAGAAGAACAGAAGTTTTATTGGGATATTGAGGTTTCTTGGGACGATAGAAACACACCTACATACCTCACCTGTCTGTCTGTCTGTCTGCCTGTCTCACTCCCAGGTGCGGGAGCTGCAGTCTCTGGGCTTCAGGGACTCGTCTCAGTGCCAGGAGGCCCTGAGGCTGAGCGGGGGTGAGGTGAAGGGCGCCCTGTCTCTGCTGCAGCGCCCCCTGCTGGAGCCCTTCCACCAGCGCATCTGGAGCCAGCAGAGCGAGCCACTCATCGACCCCAAACACCCAGACAGACAGGTCAGAGCAGACAGACAGGTCAGACCCAGAGAGACAGGGCAGAGCAGACAGACAGGTCAGACCCAGAGAGACAGGTCAGAGCAGACAGACAGGTCAGACCCAGAGAGACAGGTCAGAGCAGACAGACAGGCCAGAGCAGACAGACAGGTCAGACCCAGAGAGACAGGTCAGAGCAGACAGACAGGTCAGACCCAGAGAGACAGGTCAGAGCAGACAGACAGGTCAGAGCAGACAGACAGGTCAGACCCAGAGAGACAGGTCAGAGCAGACAGACAGGTCAGACCCAGACAGACAGGTCAGAGCAGACAGACAGGTCAGAGCAGACAGACAGGTCAGACCCAGAGAGACAGGTCAGACCCAGAGAGACAGGTCAGACCAGTCAGACAGGTCAGAGCAGCCAGACAGGTCAGACATAGAGAGACAGGTCAAACCAGACAGACGGGAATGAGCAGACACACAGATCAGACCAGACAGAGGGGTCAGAGCAGACAGACAGGTCAGGCCGAGCGGCCTCACCTCGTTTTTAGCTCCATAACAGTTTCTGTTCTGTCTGTCTGTCTGTCTGTCTGTCTGTCTGTCCCTCTGTCCGTCCAGCTATCTATCATCTATTCGTCTACATGTCTGTCTGCCTATGTATCATCCATCAATCTAACGATAACAAAACAAACAATAAACTGATCTAACTCTATAAGTCCAGGTCAGAGGACTACTGTCTGTCTCCTCCTGTCTCCTCCTGTCTAACCTACCGTCTGTCTTCTCCTGTCCTCCTGTCTAGCTTACCGTCTGTCTCCTCCTGTCTAACCTACTATCTGTCTCCTCCTGTCTCCTCCTGTCTAACCTACCGTCTGTCTCCTCCTGTCTAACCTACCGTCTGTCTTCTCTTCTCCTCCTGTCTGTCTCCTCCTGTCTCCTCCTGTCTAACCTACCGTCTGTCTTCTCCTGTCCTCCTGTCTAGCTTACCGTCTGTCTCCTCCTGTCTAACCTACTATCTGTCTCCTCCTGTCTCCTCCTGTCTAACCTACCGTCTGTCTCCTCCTGTCTAACCTACCGTCTGTCTTCTCCTCTCCTCCTGTCTAACCTACCGTCTGTCTCCTCCTGTCCTCCTGTCTAGCTTACCGTCTGTCTCCTCCTGTCTAACCTACTATCTGTCTCCTCCCGTCTCCTCTTGTCTAACCTACTATCTGTCTCCTCCCGTCTAACCTACCGTCTGTCTCCTCCTGTCCTCCTGTCTAACCTACTATCTGTCTCCTCCTGTCTCCTCCTGTCTAACCTACCGTCTGTCTCCTCCTGTCCTCCTGTCTCCTCCTGTCTAACCTACCGTCTGTCTCCTCCTGTCTCCTCCTGTCTAACCTACCATCTGTCTCCTCCCGTCTCCTCCTGTCTAACCTACTATCTGTCTCCTCCCGTCTCCTCCTGTCTAACCTACTATCTGTCTCCTCCCGTCTAACCTACCGTCTGTCTCCTCCTGTCCTCCTGTCTAACCTACTATCTGTCTCCTCCTGTCTCCTCCTGTCTAACCTACCGTCTGTCTCCTCCTGTCCTCCTGTCTCCTCCTGTCTAACCTACCGTCTGTCTCCTCCTGTCCTCCTGTCTCCTCCTGTCTAACCTACCGTCTGTCTCCTCCTGTCCTCCTGTCTAGCTTACCGTCTGTCTCCTCCTGTCTAACCTACTATCTGTCTCCTCCCGTCTCCTCCTGTCTAACCTACTATCTGTCTCCTCCCGTCTAACCTACCGTCTGTCTCCTCCTGTCCTCCTGTCTAACCTACTATCTGTCTCCTCCTGTCTCCTCCTGTCTAACCTACCGTCTGTCTCCTCCTGTCCTCCTGTCTCCTCCTGTCTAACCTACCGTCTGTCTCCTCCTGTCCTCCTGTCTAACCTACTATCTGTCTCCTCCTGTCCTCCTGTCTCCTCCTGTCTAACCTGCCGCCTGTCTGTCCTGTCCCTGGCCGGTAGAGGACGTGTCGTCGGCTGCTGGCGCTGTACGGCCTGCCCAGCTGGGGGCGCTGTGAGCTGGTGCTGTCCCTGCTGGCGGAGCCGGACATCACGTGCTCCCTGGAGGACGTGGTCCAGGCCGTCAAGGAGTCCCACGACCGGGACTTCATCCGCCGCCTGCTCAACAACGAGTGTCCCTGCTGCCTCAGCAACTTCCCCCGCAGCAAGGTGGCGCCACAGAGGCCCCAAGACACAACAACACAGCAGTGAGAGTGACTGTGGAGTGACTCCTCCCCCTCCCCCTCCCCCTCCCCCCCGCTCCTCCAGATGCAGTCCCTGACCTCCTGCCAGTGCTCCGTCTGTCTGGAGTGCTTCAGCCAGCACTTCACCGTGGCCGTCAGAGACAAACACATCAGAGACATGGTGTGTCCCGTGTGCAGCGAGCCGGACATCAACGACCAGGAGCAGCTGGACAGCTACTTCTCCACGCTGGACATCCAGGGAGGCGCTGGCAGGGAGACGCAGCAGGTGTGTGCTCCACAGCTGCAGTTTGGATGGTTTCTAATGTGTCCATGTTTGTGTCTGCAGCTGCGAGACTGTCTGGAGGTGGACGTCTACGAGCTGTTCCACAAGAAGCTGACGGAGCACGCTCTGATGAAGGACCCAAAGTTCCTCTGGTGCTACCACGTCAGTCCACACTCCCTCTCTCTCTCTCTCTCTCTCTCTCTCTCTCTCTCTCTCTCTCTCTCTCTCTCTCTCTGTCTCTCTCTCTGTCACGTATAGACAGGTCTAGTTTCTAAGTTTCCCAGGTGTTCTTCATCACGTCTGCTGCTTCGTCCTCAGTGCACCTTCGGCTTCATCAACGATGGAGACCAGCTGAAGGTCACCTGTCCGTCCTGCAGGAAGAGCTTCTGTGCTCAGTGCAAGAAGGCGGTGAGTGTCTCAGGGAGAGACTGCAGGGCTCCTCCTCGTCCCTGAAGCTTCTGGCTGAACGTCACAGAGCTCACTCCTCCTCCTCTCCTTCTCCTCTCCTCCTCCTCTCCTCCTCCTCTCCTCCTCTCCATCCTACCAGTGGGAGCCTCAGCACCAGGACCTGTCCTGTGAGCAGTTCCAGCAGTGGAAGAGAGACAACGACCCGGAGTACCAGAGGCAGGGCCTGGCCGGATACCTGAGAGACAACGGCATCAGTGAGGAGCACTCTCTCTTCTCCTCCTCCTCCTCCTCCTCCTCCTCCTCCTCCTCCTCCTCTCTCAGCCTCACAGACCTCAGTCTCTCTCATACTTGCTCAGTTCCAGTAGTTTTCCTGGTTGTTTCCATTAAATGACATTAAATGACATGTTTCTATGAGACTCCAGTATGAACAACTCTGAAGAAGAGGTGATGTCACGCACCATGTGACTCACTTAACATGACTTCTCAGAGCTGCTTCATATCCGATCAGTCGGAGTAAATATGTTCTACACATACCTGAAAATCCTCATTCCAAGGACAGAGAAGACAGAGAATAATGAGAGTTTAAAATGTATAAAAGCAGCGAGAAAGCTGAAGGTACAGGCTCGACTTCCTGCCGCCTCACTGCAACAGAGCTGCTGATATGAGGATTCAGTGATTTTGCCTGTAGAAGTGATTGGAATCATACCTGGAATGTAAATGTGTCCATGCACACATAGATGCATGTGTGCAGTAAGCAGCGTGTGTCCGTCCCGCAGCCTGTCCTCACTGCAGGTTCCAGTACGCGCTGACGAAAGGCGGCTGCATGCACTTCAGCTGCTCCCAGTGCCGCTACCAGTTCTGCAGCGGCTGCAACAACCCCTACCACAAGGTGAGAGCAGAGTCACAGAGAGGAGGAGCCCACCCACAGGCCTCCTCCGACCTCCTCCTCACCCCGACACCTCCTCCTGCCTGTGTGTGCCATCTGGGCTTCAAAATAAAGCCACGATCAAACTGTAGTTGTGTACGAGGGAAGTGGGAGCACGCACGCACACACACACACACACACAATGAAAATGTGTCATGATGTCAATAAATGCAAAACAAATGAATATCGTTGTTTAAGATCATGTCTGACTGAGAGCTCACGTAGAAAGTTGAGTTTGTTTGTAGAACTATGATCGTGTTTGATCTGCTGCTTCAGATTAGAATTTCCAGGAAATGGTTCACGTTTTGCTGCTCCTGAAAGTGTTTTTCTCCCTTGTTTGTTTGTGGTTGTGGTCAGACGGGATGCAAGACGCCTCAGTGCACCTACCCCGGCCTGCACGCCCACCACCCCCGGGACTGCCTCTTCTACCTCAGAGACTGGGAGGTGGGCCGGCTGCAGAGCCTGCTGCAGGTACACGCTCAGCCTGCTCCCTGGTCGCTTCCAACTGCATGACCTAAAGTACATGGAGAAATCTAAAGAGAAAGAGGGGAAGCTAATAGAATAGAAAGAGTAATCAAGAGACACATACAGTCCTTCAATAAACCACATGTAGATGCATAAAGGTGTTGATGCTATTTGCGGATGTTCTGTGACCTTGAGCATTTCCAGAAGTGAAAGTGAGACAAATATAAACTGGACAAATATAAATGAAAATGAGGAATTCCTCTCTCCCTCCACTCTCTCCTCTCTCTCTCCTCTCTCTCTCTCCTCCCTCTCTCTCTCTCTCTCCTCCCTCTCTCTCTCCTTCTCGTCTCTTTTAGAGGACCGGAGTAGAGTTCAACACCGAGCCCTCCACTGGAACACAGACGGGTAAAATCTGCTTCCTCCTCCATCTAGTTGGTCCCTGGGTGAGGTTCCATCACCCAGAGGAACATCCAGAACCTGAATATCTCAGTAAGAATGTGGTGATGGGAACACCTGGATGTGGAGAACATCTGCAGACCTGTCCATCTTGCTCAGAGTTTCCTGCATTGTTATGGGATGGAGCAGGCACACACCCTGCCTGGAGCTACAACCCAAACAGTCCACAGTCATTGACATTTTAACAATAGTTGTTTTATTTAAAAAAAAACAACAAAAAAACGTAGACTTGAACTCTCGATTGCTAGGTTTCCACCACAAACCTTTCAGAGTAAAAGCACCGATTGACTTGACAGGATCTGGTCTGACCACATCAATGTTCAACCACATCACCACTCTGTGTGTGTGTGTGTGTGTGTGTGTGTGTGTGTGTGTGTGTGTGTGTGTGTGTGTGTGTGTGTGTGTGTGTGTGTGTGTGTGGCAGATGCCTGCTGTGTGATGGAGCAGAAAGATGAAGGAGGGCAGCAGATTGATTCTCCCTGCGGGATCCAGACCCAGCCGGGACAGGCCGGGCTCTGCGAGTGAGTGAAGCCAGGCCCCCGACCCAGCCCGAGATGACGATGACATCATCTTCATCATTGAGAGTGTGTGTGTGTGTGTGTGTGTGTGTGTGTGTGTGTGTGTGTGTGTGTGCGTGCGTGCAGGAAGCACTACAGGGAGTACCTGGTGAGTCTGATCAACGACCACGCCCTGGACCCGGCTCTGCTCTACGACGGGCCGGAGCTGATCCGAGCCTGCGAGCGCTACCAGGTGGACACGACCCGAGGAGACAACGAGGAGGACAACGCCTTCCACGCCCGCCTGCTCAAGGTGCAGAACGGAAAGTCCTCTTCACTCCACGTCTGCTCCCTCCAGCCCCTCACCTTCATTCAAGTTTAGGCTACAAAAGTGTGAGAGTCTGAACAGTCGTCATGTGATGTAGAATCAGAGATTCAGAACTCCAGGGAGGACTTGAAGGACAGGACTGTTTTCAGTTTGTGGTAAAGAGTCAGTGTCTCTGCTCCTGGTTCCTCCTCAGTCTCTGGTTCCTCCTCAGGTTCCTCCTCAGTCTCTGGTTCCTCCTCTGGTTCCTCCTCAGGTTCCTCCTCAGTCTCTGGTTCTTCCTCAGGTTCCTCCTCAGTCTCAGGTTCCTCCTCAGTCTCTGGTTCCTCCTCAGGTTCCTCCTCAGTCTCTGGTTCCTCCTCAGGTTCCTCCTCAGTCTCTGGTTCCTCCTCAGGTTCCTCCTCAGTCTCTGGTTCCTCCTCAGGTTCCTCCTCAGTCTCTGGTTCCTCCTCAGGTTCCTCCTCAGTCTCTGGTTCCTCCTCAGGTTTCTCCTCAGTCTCTGGTTCTTCCTCAGGTTCTTTATCAGTCTCTGGTTCCTCCTGTTGGATCACAAGCATCACAATAAGAAATTATTTAAAGGTTCAGATTACATTTAGTCATGTAGAGTCACATGATCATCCATGTGAGTGGCGGTCGAGACTTCCAATCAGAATGAAGCCCACTATATGTGGGGTTGCCAGATGAGGATGGAACGGCATAATGTTTTCATGTTATGGTGCAGAAGTCACATTCCATCACGTGAAGTCCCGTTAAATCACAAACCAAATCAAGTCATGTGATCATTCATGTGGTTGGCAGGCCAGTCAGCATAAAGCCTACTTGTGGTTGCCAGATCAGCATGGAAGGAGCCAATTTAATGTGATATCTGTGTGTGTGTTTCTGAGACAGTTTCAGATTTAGTCCAGGATTGATGCAACTTCTCTTTTCTCAGCAACGAGGACAAAGCAGAAGTGTCTGAGCAGCTCCAGGAAAACCAGGATGTAGCGGAAAGAAAAGACGGGGCTGCTCTGAGCTGCTGTCACCTGAGTGTTCTTCTCATCAAACCCGTCTTCTTTTCTTCTCTTTTCTTCTCTTTTCTTCTCTTCCTCAGAAACTGATGGAGGTTCCTCTCGGGGAAAAAGTTCCCCGGAACAAATGAGGAGTTCCTGACCTGGGACAGCAGCCCTCTGTCTGTGCCTCCCACGGTGGGAGGGAGAAAACATCTGTTTGGCAAAGCCTCCAGGTCGCGCTGACACTGCAGCTCCAAACAACAACTCAGAAGAACTCGATTCATCTTTTTGCTCCTGATGGAAACTGTGTTCGAAAGGAAAGAGCTCAGAGTCAGAGCGAAACTGATCAAAATGCCATAAATCAGATCAGCCCTCTGACTTCTACTTTCACGTTTAACTTTGTGTACATTTGATGGACGAATGAGAATAAAGGGAGGACGGATTGTCTGGACTCCTCTGGGTTCATTGATGCTCTGGTGAATAATGAATGAAGCAGCTTCCATCCTGCAGCCAGCACGGTCTGTGAATCATTAAGGTGACGCTGATCACTGAGTGCAAAGTGCTGAGTGCACAGATAAAACAAATACTACTCAGCACAGTGAAAGGTTAATACATAAAGAACTGCATACAAATACTCACATATACAAACATGTATACACATACTTAGGACAAGCTTTATATAAGCAGGACGATGTGCTAAACTCACACAGATGATTCCAGATAGCACATACACACACACACACGTAAGATAAGTACTTTTATTTATTTATCCTCACTGTACACAATGTTTCACGCACAGTCTTCTCAGTAAATAATAATTAGTAGCAGGAAGTAGAGTATCTAGACACACACATACAGAGTACAGTCACATACATGCACTCATTTACATACACAGACACAAAACACACTCGTATAAAACTATGTGTATGAACATAAACTTGTACATACATAGATACATACACACACATATGTATATGTATATATGCATATATATATATAAATAATTATACATACTCTCAAATATCTCAAATATGCACATTCACTCATATACTTACATATACACATACACAAACGTTATGTAATCTCTGAGTGGGAGACTAATGAACTCTGTCTGTCTATCTATCTATCTATCTATCTATCTATCTATCTATCTATCTATCTATCTATCTATCTATATACCTATCTATCTATCTGTCTATCTATCTGTCTATCTGTCTATCTGTCTATCTATCTGTCTATCTGTCTAACTGTAAACAAACACATCTGTACTGGTTGTACTCTGTTTTGTCTGCTGTGATCTCGAGTGCCCCCTGGCGGCCGTCGCGCGCAGCTGTTTCTGTAAAGTCACGTGATTTCTGGGAAAGGAGCTCGAGCCGCTGCTGCTGCCCCGGGCTGTGGGTTGACAGAGCGAAAGGCAGAGCGACATAGAGACACAGAGAGAGAGAGAGAGGCAGAGGGCCATAGAGAGACACTGAGAGAGAGAGAGAGAGAGAGGCAGAGAGAGACGCTCAGCCCGCAGACCAGCAGGCGACACACTCCGCGGAAACACAACTCAGGTAAACGAAACTCAATTCACTTCCTTAATCCATCTCGTTCAGCCGCTAAATGTGATTCTACCATAAATAATCTGCCGCGCAGATGAGAGACTGGGGCGCTCCGTGTCTGTCTGCGTCCCCTGGTCGAAGCCCGCTCACTTTTCTGCTTATTTCACAATTTAGCGGTTTTATCGTTAATATTAGAACTCAGACTCGAGGCCGAGTCCAGAGCTATCGAGAGTAAAACCGTTCGGAGTCCAAACCTCAACTCGTATCGTCGGCGTTTGTTATAAACGCTGCTTTTTGATATAAACTCTGATATAAAGCGTATTTATGAAAAGTGAGATGACGTAAGCTGCGCGCGGGGGCGGAGGCATGTTGTGACTGCTCATAACTCTTTGTTTGTTTGTTTGTTTGCGGTTCAGAAATCATGGCCGCAGGGAGAATGAGATCTACTCGCAGACTGAGATCCTGGATCGTCGAACAGGTGTGTGTGTGTGTGTGTGTGTGTGTGTGTTGTGGAGGGAGGGAGGGAGGGGTGAGAGAAGGAAAGGGAAAGAAAGAAGAGAATGCCTGTTGTTGTTATATCAGTGATGGAGATAGACAGATAGACAGACAGACAGACAGACAGATAGATAGATAGATAGACAGATAGGTAGGTAGGAGACTTACCAAACACAGCTGATGTAACATCTGTAAGTGATGATGAGGATTTATTTTTTGTGTATTAGTTTAAAAAAGTTAATTCAACTTAAATAAAACTTGAAAAAATAAGAACGTCTCTGCATGTTTTCACCTCAGGAGGCTGTTGGGTCAGATTCAGCTGAATTAAACTCTGTGTGTGTGTGTGTGTGTGTGTGTGTGTGTGTGTGTGTGTGTGTGTGTGTGTGTGCTGCAGGTCAGCAGTGGGAAGTATCCAGGTCTGGTCTGGGACGACGAGGCTAAAACGATGTTCCGCATCCCGTGGAAACACGCCGGGAAGCAGGACTTCCGGAAGGACGAAGACGCCGCCATCTTCAAGGTTCTCTACATCATCTACATCTACGTCTGTAGGTTTAGGTGACGTGCCACAGGGGCGTGCAGCTGCTGGGGACTGGCCTCTGACTGTGTGTGTGTGTGTGTGTGTGTGTGTGTGTGTGCGCGGCAGGCGTGGGCGGAGTTCAAAGGGAAGCTGACGGACGGCGGGCAGGATAACCCCGCCTCCTGGAAGACTCGCCTCCGCTGCGCCCTCAACAAGAGCCCCGAGTTCTGCGAGGTGATGGAGCGAGCCCAGCTGGACATCTCCGAGCCCTACAAGGTGTACCGCCTGGTGCCCATCAGCGAGCAGGGTGAGGGAGGGAGGCACACACACACACACACACACACACGCACACACACACACACACACACACACACACACACTCACTGCAGAGCTTACAAGGTTTTAACAGCTGAAAGATCGGTTCAGGGGACGTTAACGCCCTTGAAAAGTGTTATAAAGTCTTAATCACGAGGTGTTACATTTAGTTAGTATTCAAGCAACTAGTTTGAGTGTAAAAAGTCAGTAAAAGTGTTTTTTTTCTTCTAAAGAAACCAGGAATTATTCACATATTCATTTTGGCTAAAAACAAACTCACAGAAAGCTTTTTCAATGCTTAAATTGGCTTATAAAAGATCAAGTTCGCAGAGAAACCTCAGAATATTTGTAAGAAGCCTGACTTTGTGTCTCAGAAACGTTCCCAGCTGCCTCAGAAGATGCAAACACAGGAGTTTACAGTGTTTTGCTGGAGACAGACTAAATACTGACTGGAAGTATTCAGCATCTAGCTGCATTGAATCACCTGAGGCTCCAGGTCCCAGGTTCACCTGAAGTCAGACTTTTCTCAGACCTGCTCTGCTTCGCTCTGAGGGAGCTGTGGCTCGGTACAGTCGTGACTTTTTGCAGACATGGAGACAAAGATCAGCTGCTCGGTCTCCTCTGAACACC
>CM055208.1:1679723-1714723 GCA_029224185.1 Karalla daura | reverse complement strand
ACAGTAACTGGGAGTCATTTAGAGTAACACAGAGTAACTGGGAGTCATTTAGAGTAACAGAGTAACTGGGAGTCATTTAGAGTAACAGTAACTGGGAGTCATATAGAGTAACAGAGTAACTGGGAGTCATTTAGAGTAACTGGGAGTCATTTAGAGTAACAGAGTAACTGGGAGTCATTTAGAGTAACAGTAACTGGGAGTCATTTAGAGTAACAGAGTAACTGGGAGTCATTTAGAGTAACAGTAACTGGGAGTCATATAGAGTAACAGAGTAACTGGGAGTCATTTAGAGTAACAGAGTAACTGGGAGTCATTTAGAGTAACAGTAACTGGGAGTCATTTAGAGTAACAGAGTAACTGGGAGTCATTTAGAGTAACTGGGAGTCATTTAGAGTAACATAGAGTAACTGGGAGTCATTTAGAGTAACAGAGTAACTGGGAGTCATTTAGAGCAACTGGGAGTCATTTAAAGTAACAGAGTAACTGGGAGTCATTTAGAGTAACTGGGAGTCATTTAGAGTAACAGAGTAACTGGGAGTCATTTAGAGCAACTGGGAGTCATTTAGAGTAACAGAGTAACTGGGAGTCATTCAGAGTAACTGGGAGTCATTTAGAGTAACATAGAGTAACTGGGAGTCATTTAGAGTAACTGGGAGTCATATAGAGTAACAGAGTAACTGGGAGTCATTTAGAGTAACAGTAACTGGGAGTCATTTAGAGTCACAGAGTAACTGGGAGTCATTTAGAGTAACAGAGTAACTGGGAGTCATTTAGAGTAACAGAGTAACTGGGAGTCATTTAGAGTAACAGAGTAACTGGGAGTCATTTAGAGTAACAGTAACTGGGAGTCATTTAGAGTAACAGAGTAACTGGGAGTCATTTAGAGTAACAGAGTAACTGGGAGTCATTTAGAGTAACAGTAACTGGGAGTCATTTAGAGTAACAGAGTAACTGGGAGTCATTTAGAGTCAGGTAGAATCAGGTGAAGGTACCTATCGTCATATGACATCATAGAGTAACAGAGTAATGTAGCATCATGTGCAGTGGTTGGGAGGAGCAGAGTCACTGGGTCAGGTACAGGCAGTCAGGTACAGGCCGTCAGGTACAGGCCGTCAGGTACAGGCCGTCAGGTACAGGCCGTCAGGTACAGGCCGTCAGGTGTGTGACGTGCTGGCTTGTTCCCAGGTCTCCTTCCCGTGGGCGGAGCGGCAGGTGGAGCGGCAGGTGGAGAGCGCTCCGCTGGCCTCTCCTCTCATCTCCCTGCTGCAGACGCTGAGCGAGTCCCCGCTGGGCGAGATCACCCTCAACCTGGTGACCGTGCCCCCCGACGGCCTGGCCTGCGCCCCCCTCTGAGCGCACGCCCCACGCTGCGGAACGCTGCGGAACATTCCGGAACGCTCCAGAACGCTCCAGAACAGCCCGCAGGACTAGACACGGGCCGCGGTGATCCTACATTTCCCAGTGAGGCTTCGATGACATCACCACCAGTGACAACTTCCTGCTTTCCCCAGAGTTGAGGTTTAGATGATAACTAGGTAGTAGTTGTGTGGAGGAATCCCAGAGTGTCGAACACTGAGCTGTACATACGAGGAGAGCGATCATTGTCAGGCTCTATAATCACGATTTGTACCGTTAAGAAAAGAATCACTGAAGGTCAATTGTTCTTCATCTCGTGGTTTGCTGCCCAGCGGTTTTCAGTCTGTTCACCAAACAAACTCGTTTGTTTCTAAAGAATCGATCAAGAACAGTCAAACTTTACAGTCGGCCTGTCAGCCTTTATATCAGGGCTTCATTATTAAAAACAGGAAGTGGGACGTTCACAGACGTAGACGAGACAGATTCACAGCCCTCCACTCTGCACGAGCGTTAAAGGAAGAGTCAAAATAAAATAAAACAAAAAACCAAAAAACCTGAAGGTCCACAACAGCGAGTCAGTCCAGAATCACAGAGGAGAAGGAAACGAAATGTCACAGAACCTGCAGCAGAGCTCAGAACGTCTGGTTTCTGTCGAGGCTGTCGGAGGAACTTACACACTCACACACACACACACACACACACACAGATATGTGTGTGTGTGTGTGTGTGTGTGTGTGTGTGTGTGTGTGATTTCAGCTCCCTCAGAAATCACGTTGGAGGCAACAGAAACAGACTCCTATGCTACGCGAACACTCTGTAATTATTATACAAGTGTATGTAAGAACACTATAGTCATAGTAATGATGAACATATAGAATGATAACGCTCTGTTATTGATCTGTTATTGATCAACTCAACCCCGCCCCCTCCCCCGACAGCCGGACGTTCTGCTTTGTACATAAGAGTTAAAAAAACAAACAAAACGTAGGAATACGTACGATGGTGCTCAACGCTACTTTTTATGAATCCACTCGTCGGGCTGAACCACAAGGCACACAGAGGGGGGGGTGGAGCGGGGGGGTGTGGAAGACTGTAAATATGTTATTGTTATTATTTATGCATGTTCTGTGTTGTGTCCTTGTTGGGTGGAGAGGAGAAGGAGCATTAAAACAAACAGGTTGGAAGCTGGACGTCTTGGTTTGTTTGTTGTTGTTGTTGTTGTTGTTGTTGTTGTTGTTGTTGTTGGGGGGGAGGTGAGGGGGGGGGGGCTGGGGGGGGCGGGGCTCCCACTACATGCTGCCGTTGGCCGGCGAGGCCAGCTCGGCGATCTTGGTGTTCAGTTTCTGATTGGTCCAGTCCTTTGTGATGTCATCCAGGTGGCTGTCGAAGTCGACCAGTAGCGCGTGGTCGCCCGAGTCCAGCATCTGCCCAGCGATGGCCCGAGTCTCCTCCCACTGCCTCAGCATGATGCTGGACACACACACACACACACACACACACACACACACACACACACACACACACGCACACACACACACAGTTAATTCAGATACTGTCAGTGTTCCTGCTGAGTGAATGGGAGGAGCAGAAGAGGAGGCGTGGCACTGACGTGTGTTTGTCTTTGAGGACCCATCTGGAGTCTTTACGCTCGTACATGACGATGGGAGGGACCTGGTAGTCCGGGGACATCTTACTGCCATCCAGCTGCAGGACACACACGCACACGCACACACACACGCACACACACACGCACACACACACACACACACACACACACATCAATTGACTCACCTTACAGGAGGTTCACACAATTTGAGTAAAAAATAACACAATACAAGTACACAATATAAAGAAATAATGTCACATGAACCTCCATCAAATAACTAAAACTACTGGACGTCATCGAGCTGTGGAGTGAAGACGTAAACCACTCAGAGAAGACAACGAGGACGACAGTGGCTGTGTGTGTGAGAGGGAGCGTGTCCAGGTGTGTTCTCTGCCTCCACTCTGTAGCCCTGACCCCAATCAACTTCCAACAAGGGAGCTCCTACACTTGAAACTAGAAGCACATTCTATTCTATTCAGCTCCAGTAGAAGCCCAGACATGATCCTCACCATTAACAGCACGGCGTCGTCGAACTGCTCAGAGATCTTGTCTGCGATCTTCAGAGCACAGGGCGTCGGGCTGGAGAGAGAGAGAGGGAGAGAGAGAGAGAGAGAGAGAGAGAGAGAGAGAGAGCATTACTACCATTTATTCACCCTGGACTCTCCCTGACGTTATCCTATGTGCGTCTGGTTCTACTTCACACGTCTAGAGGACAGAGAGAGACAGAGGAGGCGGCCAGTAGAGAGGGTGTGCAGCGTGAGCTGGCTGCAGGCCTCACCTGCTGTCTGAGGCGCAGGCGTTGGCCTGGTAGTATCCCACAATCCTCTGCTGCGTCTGCGAGCACCACACGTCCACCTCCACCACACAATCACAGAAGAGAAGGTCAGCAGAGAGATGAGAGTCACAGCCCAGGATCAGACCTAACACCTAACACCTAACACCCCCCCCCCCCCCCCCGGGTCAGCCTCCGGTCCAGCTGGTCCAGGAGCAGCACCTACCTGGGTGAGGGCCAGCTGGGTGATGGGGGCCAGGGGCAGGTGGGAGTGCAGCAGTGGGACACAGTCAGTCACACACACCGGACCAGCGCCCCCTGCTGGGCTGGAAGAGAGCAGCAGCCCGTTGATGCTGCACCGGGGGAAGAGGCAGGCGTGCAGGTACATCTTCACGTAGGCCCGGCAGGACAGCTCCACCTCGCCCATGGTGCCTGCACACACACAGAAACAAACACATGTAGAAACACACGCCCCGCCTGCAGCCATCCGCCGAGGGCGCCCCCGGTGGCTGCGTGTGTGAAGTGCACGGCGCTGCTAGCTTCATGTAGCTCGGTGCTAACACCGGCTGCTGGCGCTACGCTGCGTTTCATCAGGAGGAGAGCGGAGCAGACTCTAACCTGTGGAGAGAGGAACTCGGAGAGAGGAGACCGGAACAGACACGTCTTTTCCCGCGCTCACAGATGTCAGTTCATCGAGGTTTGACGCGTTTTAAAGCCCGATGTGACGGAGAACTCCTGCTATTCAGGCATCTGAACGGGCACTTCTGGCTCCGCCCCCCAGGGTGAAATGTAACCCCCTGATTGGTCGAGCAGAGCACGATAACCGGAAGTTAAACGGTTTCGTTGTCACATGAGTCGTGTGGACTTCAGATAGTTCCCGGAAGATCTTTCTAGATTTAATTTTTTTTATGATTCACATAAAAAAAGTGGAATTTGTTTCCACGAGCCTTTACTGATAACTTATTGATAATAGCTGGAATGGGGAACAGTCACAGCCAACGTCTTCTCTCTTTAATGATTTTATTACCATTTTTCATGTCTCAACTCTTACCGCAATGTATTATCATTGTTATTGTTTATTGTTGATTGTTATTATTGATAGTATTAAAGTGACTGCAGAGTGAAAGTGAAAAAGCTGACTGACTGGTTTTGCTCTTTCCAAGAAGCAGAGAAACAGTTTGCATCTGTGGTGGAGATCCTAAAGATGAGACAACCCAGAGACCTTTGATTCCACGATGACACTCAGAGCAGATGAACTCCCAGCAGCCTCGGAGCATGAGACGAGCAAATGAGCCCAGAGCGAGGGAGAGTTCTGTTTAAGATCATTCTATCTTCGAATGTGATGTAAAGCTTATCTTAAAGCAGACCTAGAATGTAAACTATTTTTTCCACCACCCTCTTATTATATAACATGCTATGTTATGTTCATGACATGAACGTGTTAACAGTATGGTGTCTATCAGTTTTATCAGCGCGGTGTTTGAACCATTAAAGAACTACATTTCCCGGCAGCCACTACATTACGCAACGCCTACATGACTTCCTAGTGAGTGCACTTCAAAATAAGAGCATCGTGATCTGTTGCCCGCTCTGATACTGCTGTGAAAAGAGGGACTACGTCTTATTTTGAAGGGCCGGCTGGAGCTCGGTGTTTGGAGGTTTGGTGAGCGGCTCCGGGTCCGTCACATCAGACCGGAGCGATGCGGCTCGCCGTGGCCGGGGCCCTGCTGCTCTCCGCGGCTGCGTACTACATCTACCTCCCGCTGCCCAGCGGAGTCTGCGAACCGGGGAAACTGATGCTGCTGGACGCGCTGTTCAGGAGCTTCATGACGGCGGTGAGGAGGGGGAGGAGGTGGGGGGTACCTAGGGAGACAGGTTGATTTACAGGAGGGAGGAGACACTGGGAGTAGGGATGGGTCAGAGGGAGATACTAGCAGTAATAACTACTCACAGTGACACATGTAGGACGAGGTTCGCACGTTTTCACAGAAAAAAAGACATTTCGTTTTTAAAGGTAATTTCCTGTCCTGGAAATAAGGTTTGGTGAAGTCACAGACTTCCTCTCCCACTTCATGACAACAGTTAATGATGAACTTGTTGGTTGACATGTGTATGAAGCCTGATCACATTTAATAGATTAAATGTATATAATGCATATTAATGATTAGATGAAGTTAATAGCAACGTAATGGTCATTGCACGTCACAGGTGAGAAAGTTCCTTCTCAGTGAACACCAGGCTGATCAAATGTTCTTCCACTAGTGCAAATATGATACGTGACAAAACCCACTCAAAAATAGTGCAGATGCAATGCAATTCATTATGTTATAGAACATTTGTAAGATAATTAGTTACAGTGGTGATTACACCTGTGGTTGTATCGTACCAGCCTTAATTTGAGCCTCATGCTGTGTTTTTTCTACCATATGGCTCAGATGTGACATCAGAGGCCTGCATCATACCCTGGTAATAACATGTGAAGCCTCATAGGACACTATGAGGCTGCCCAGGCAGCTCTGAATCCTCCCTGTACAAACAACAAAAAACAAAACAACTAAAAGAAAACACAGACTGGGGCATTTATTGCTTCTAAAGGTCTACCTAATCCACCTCGCTCCACCTGATGACCGGGCTCTGTTATTGGCTGTCTAGCTGAGGCTGGGAGGGACGCAGAGACTCTCCCAGCTTCACATGGATCTCTGTGTCATGTCTCTACTGGGACACGTTCTGGAGACGATGAGAAACAAGCAGGTGAAGGGCCACCTGGGAGTCCTCAGACCTCACCTCCACAGGCTCACAGGTCAGAGTCTAGCGGCTGGCGCTCATTAAGTTGTTTTCCCGTGGAGCTGTGAGGAAGCCGCTGTGACCTCTGACCCCTGCCCTTCCCTGTAGCTGCGGGTGGGGCGACCTGTCGTTCAGGTGGAACCCGCCACCTCTCACAGGTTATCACGCCCTGCTGGCTGACAGAGGCTGGGTGGCTCAGTGCTGCACGTCTCAGTTTCTCTGCTTCACTTTCATTCATAATGTCACGTTACTACAGAAAACCTTAGAACACCTAAACCAATCTGAGGCCAGTTTCCATACTTCACTCCACTCTTCTTCTTTTTTTTAATTCTTACATATATGTTAAAAAATAAAGTTTGAAAGAAAATATAAAATTTAAGAGAAAGGCTCCATTTTGCACAGTTTTAGTTACTTTAATTATTTAATAAGGATGTAACAGCAACTGCTGTACATTTTTTTTAATGTATCAAGCAGTGTTTTGATTATTCCAATGAATTATTATAAATATAATTATATATGAATTATGTCAATTATATACCAATGATACATAAATTCTATCAATTTATAAGTGTATTTTAAACATTTTGTAAATGTTTAAAAAAATACTGCAATATATGTACCAATAGCTGTGATAATAAGTCACTGTTATCACAGCGTGAAACGTTCATATTGTTACATTCTTACTTTAGATGCTGTATGTACTGTATATGTGTGTGTGTGTGTGTGTGTATACATAAATGTTAATGACAGTATGAATACTTTAAACACCATAGTTCTGCAGCTTCAGATCTCAGCGCTTCTTCCAGCCTGATTGTGCAACCGGAAGACAAAGCTTTTATTTTGAAAATCAGAATTTCTCTGCAGAGAAAGTGCCAGTAACCCCATAACAACTGTGTGTGTGTGTGTGTGTGTGTGCGTGTGTGCGTGTGTGCGTGCGTCTGTGTGTGTGCGCGTGTGTGTGTGTGTGTGTGTGTGTGTGTGTGTGTGTGTGTGTGTGTGTATGTGTGTGTGTGTGTGTGTGTGTGCGTGCGTGTGTGTGTGTGTGTGTGTGTGTGTGTGTGTGCTCAGAGCGACCTGGCCCACTCCCTGGGCCTGTGCCACCGGGTCCACCTGCTGAACTGGGTGGTGTCCTGGGTGGAGGTGGTGGAGGCTCGCTCCTGTGACGCCGTCATGGTGGCCGACTCCACGCTGGGCGGCGTTCCCACCCGCGTCTTCCAGCCCCGGGCTGGCGCCAAGCCCAAGAGGGGCGTGGTCTACTTCCACGGCGGCGGCTGGGCCCTGGCCAGCGGGCGTGAGTGGCTCTGGTTTCTGATAAACCCTCAAACTGTTAACGTTCAGCTGTTAGGCTAGAAACAGAGTCACATGATCATCTAGGTGAGTGACAGCCAATCAGGGTAGAGTTGAGTAGAGTAGAAAAATATGATATAAATGGGAGTCACTTACTGTCACATAAAGTCACATTAAGTCAAGTAAAGTCACATGATCATTCCTGTGAGTGGCAGGCAATAAGGGTACAGCTTAATTGTGGTTGCCAGATTAGCATGAAATGAGCCAGAGCCGCGCTGAAACAGTGTAATATTCCCATGTTAAATCACATTTACGACAGGTCACATGACCATCGGCATGACAGCCAATCAAAAGCGTACATGTGGTTGCCAGATTAGCATGGTCCATGTTGTGAAACAGACTGAGGTATTTCTAGTAGAACCAATGTTCCATAGCTTCTACCACAAAGATAAAGAGTGATGTTCAGATGTTCCTCTAACCCAGATGTTTCCTACTCCTGGCCCTCAGGGATGCGATCCTACGACCTGCTGTGCAGGAAGATGGCGGAGGACCTGGACGCCGTGGTCATGTCTGTGGAGTGAGTTCTGTCACGTTACAATCAGCAGGGAAACAAGACAAGCAGCTGGACTCACTCACGATCAGCTGACTGTAGGGCTGAGGCACTCGAATCTCACAAACTTCATCCATGAATGGAAGGCTTGTTCAGTTATTCCTAGCAGCATGTGAACATTAACGCTACTACGTAATATCGTATGTAATATGTTTAACGTGTTAAAGAGGGCGCCCCCTAGTGGTGGGAGGGGCACAAGCAGCTGCTTAGGTCACCTTGGATCGGCACCTGGATGGAACTGATACATAAATACATCCATGAACCAAAACAGTTTGAGTTTAAAAGACATCATTTTGAATTTCAATCCAATATCTAATCAGATTAGAATCAATTGAATAATTGCTAGACAATCAATAGCTGCAGCCCTGGTGGACTGTCACCTGTTAGTGCCTGGTTGGTCAGTCCATCCGAGCGTCTCCCTGACCGGGCTGTGATGGGTGTGCCGTTGCCGTAGTTACCGTCTGGCTCCGGAGGCGGTGTTCCCGGACCAGTACCACGACGCGCTGGCGGCGGCGCTGGACTTCCTGTCGCCTCAGGTGATGGAGCGCTACAACCTGGACCCCCACAGGCTGTGTGTGTCCGGAGACTCTGCCGGGGGGAACCTGGCTGCTGCCGTAGCCCAGGAGGTAGGGACACACACACACACACACACACACACACACACACACACACACACACATGTGTTTTTGCCAAAGCTGCATCAGGGGTCTCACTCTGGGACCCACATTTTCCCATGGTCATCGAGTACTACTATACTACTGTACAACTACTACTACTACTATACAACTACTACTACTATTGTACAACTACTACTACTACTACTACTATACAACTACTACTATTACTACTACTACTACTACTACTATACAACTACTACTATTACTACTACTACTACTACTACTATACAACTACTACTACTACTATACAACTACTACTACTACTGTACAACTACTACTACTACTATACAACTACAACTACTACTATACAACTACTACTACTATTGTACAACTACTACTACTACTACTACTACTATACAACTACTACTACTATTGTACAACTACTACTACTACTACTACTATACTACTACTATTACTACTACTACTATACAACTACTACTACTATACAACTACTGTAGAATTCAAACCAAGCAAGGTTATTTTTTTCAGTTTTGATAGTTTCATGCCCTCATTTGCCAGCACTCTGACTCGTGCTTTTCAAAATAAGTTATTTTTCAAAATAAAAGACCAAAATGTGCAAAACATTAGATTATTGACTTTTTTTTAAGCAGCTGTCCTCAACCCATCCAGACCTGTTGATTACATGTCATCAGCTGGACCCAGATCTGAGCGTGCTCCCTGTCCCTGCAGCTGTCCTCGCGGCCCGCTAGCTCGGCTAGCTCGGCTAGCTCGGCTAGCTCGGCTAGCTTCTCGGTGCAGGCGTTGATCTACCCGGTGCTCCAGGGGCTGGACTTCCACACGCCGTCCTACCAGCAGAACGGGGCGGTGCCCATCCTGCACCGGCCCTACATGGCGCGCTTCTGGCTGCAGTACCTGGGGGCGGACGCCGCGCTGGAGGCCGCGCTGCTCGCCAACAACCACAGCGCGCTGGACCAGCCGCAGCTAGCCGCCGCCGCCCGCGCCCGCGTGGACTGGACGGCGCTGCTGCCGGCCCGCCGCCGCCGCGGCTTCCTGCCGCTGGTCCGCGCCACGGGCTCGCCGGGCGCCATGGCGGCCGTGGCCGCGCTGCTGGACGCGCGGGCGGCGCCGCTGCTGGCGGAGGCGGCGGTGCTGGCGCGGACGCCGCGCGCCTACGTGCTGACCTGCGAGTTCGACGTGCTGCGCGACGACGGGCTGATGTACGCCCGGCGGCTGCGGGACGCCGGCGTCAGCGTCACCAGCGACCACTACGAGGACGGCTTCCACGCCTGCATGGTGTTCAGCTTCCTGCCCATGAGGTCAGAGGTCGGCCTGCGCAGCATGAACGGCTTCATCCGCTGGCTGGACCAGAACCTGTAGAGCCGCCGCCGGCCCGGCCGACCAATCACAGCTCAGGATGCAAAGAGGCAACGAGGGAAACGAGGGTTTTTTGTTTACTTTTCTGGCGGCCTCACAGGGTGGGTTTACATGGACCCGGACGCTCCAGTTTTATTTGGCTGGAAATGAGCAGGTGAGCTGAGGGCCTCCAAACACTGAGATCAGAAAATCAGAAAAACTTGATTTCTTGAAATTCTTCTCAAATGTTTTTGAACATAAATCAGTGAATTTATTCCTAAAATAGTTGCAGATTGTTTTACTCTGGATTAGTTGTTGCAGCTCTAACCGTGGCAGCGTGGCTCATTTCTATACTGTGATTTTATGCTTGTCATCATATCATGATATGATGTAATTAAATCAATTATAAATAAGTAAATTAATAAAAATAAAATAAATAAATACATTTAAATAATTTCAGTGAAAAATCTATTAATATCTATTAATTTCAATGTTATTTTATTTTAATTAAGTCTATAAATAGTTAAATTAAATAGATAAAAATATATGTGTGTATCTATATGTATATGCACACATAGACTTGTATTTATCTCTTGGTACGTCCATGTAAACCCACCAACCTGAGCAAGATCAGAGTCTGTCTGCTGCCGGATCCTCACAAACCTGCACACCTGTCCAAGGACCGGATCCTGGATCCTGGACCGGATCCTCACACCTGTCCAAGGACCAGATCCTGGATCCTGGACCGGATCCTGGACCGGATCCTCACACCTGTCCAAGGACCGGATCCTGGATCCTGGGCCGGATCATGGACCGGATCCTCACACCTGTCCAAGGACCAGATCCTCACATCTGTCCAAGGACCGGATCCTGGACCGGATCCTGGACCGGATCCTCACACCTGTCCAAGGACCAGGTCCTGGACTGGATCCTCACACCTGCCCAAGGACCGGATCCTGGACCAGATCCTCACACCTGTCCAAGGACCGGATCCTGGACCGGATCCTGGACCGGATCCTGGACCAGATCCTCACACCTGTCCAAGGACCAGCTTCATTCAGCTCATGAAGTCGTCCTTCTAGAGGGAATAAACACCAGATTTCCGTTAAATTAACTGTTATAGTTTGGTGAAAAGCTGCGGCAACAGGCCGTTTTATACACTGATGTAACTCCAGGTCGTCTCAAGGCTCAAGGATGCTCAAGGAGGCTCAAGGAGGCTGAAGGATGCTCAAGGCGTCTTTTCAGGATTCTGAAAATGATCTGAACTTTTCTTTGTGTTGGTGCCGTAGACGCCCTGGATCCTCGCTCTGATCTGGCTGTTATGAAGTCCTGACTCTCTCTCTCTCCCTCTCTCTCTCTCTCTATCTCTCTCTCTCTCTCTCTCTATCTCTCTCCCTCTCTCTCTCTCTCTCTCTCTCTCTCTCTCCCTCTCCCTCTCTCTCTCTCTCTCCCTCTCTCTCTCCCTCTCTCTCTCTCTCTCCCTCTCTTGAGACACAGCTTCTCCCAGAGCCAACACAACCAAAGAACGTCAAAATACTTGAAAAAAACAAACAAACAAAACGACACAAATCAAAACGTTCTTCGAGCTTTTCAAACGTCACGCTGAAGCCGACGTTTCGACCAATCACAGCTCGGCTCTGTGGTAATCGATCACCCTCAAAACAAGTGAGATTACAGATCATTTCACTTGAAACGAGACGTAAAGCATAAAGATTAAAAGGACAGAGATGATACTTGAAATAAGCATTAACATTATCCAACAATTCCAAATCTTTTCTGTCAATTTTTAATTTTTTTTTTTGTATCTCAGTAAGAATCAAATAATCTGCTGGCTGCATGAGAAAACAGGAAGAAGAGAACGCTTCATGAGTTATCTGCTACGATGCACAGACACTGAAGCTGCCTGCTCACACACACACACACACACACACACACACACAGACAGCAGGCCAGTCAGGGTTAGTGTGTGTGTGTGTGTGTATAAATGATAGTGTGTATGTGTCGTAAAAGTATGCCAGAGTTCACATCTGTGTATGCTCACTGGATTGTGCAATAGTGTGTGTGAGTGCATGAGAGAGAGTGTGTGTGTGTGTGTGTGTGTGTGTGTGTGTGTGTGTTCTGCAGGGCCTCTGCAGGAATGAGGACGACGATGATGAAGATAGCTGTGAAAACTTTTGCCAGAATCACTGGATCGACACGAGAGTCCGGGTCCCTGCTGGACTATCGTGTTCCCTCACCCCCCCCCCCCCCCCCCCCCCCCACCCCCATTACCCTCTCACCCCCTCACCCCCCCCCCCCCCTCACTCTGAAACAATGCAGCGATGACAGCGAGCGCCGCTTTTGGCTCGGGGGCCTGAAACTTGCAGCAAGCGAGGCAGAAAAACTGAGGTCGAAGAGAAAAGCGTCTGTGGGTGGAAACGTAAAATCGCTGCGGACACTTTATTCCTCAACGCCAGGAACAATGAGGGCGAAACACGCCCGGCATTCCACGAAAGCTGCAGAGTTTGTGCAGAAACCACTTGTTGAATGTGTCTGAGCTGCTGTAACCAAAGTTTTGTCATACAGGAAAAAAAAAGTTTGATGGTTGAGTTATGCAACGGGTTCTTTAAGTCAAGAATATTTGTAAAAAAAAAAAAAAAGAACAGAGAAGAGGAGCAGGAGAAGCCGGCCCAGATGTCTCCTGCCCCCCAGCAGGGACCGGGCCTGCTGGCAGCAGTGGCAGCTGGCAGGGCGCCCTGGCGGGGGCGCTGTTCTCCGCTCGTTTCTTTTGATAGTAAATGTTTCTGGTCGTTCCCGCTGTTTCTGTGCGGGCGGGAAACCAGGGGGTGCGGGTGCGCTGCCCGGCCAGCAGGGGGCGACGTCCAGGGGGCGCCTGCTGCAGAAAGACAAGCTTCAGATAAATGCTCATGTTTTGATTCAGTCACAATAAGCTACTTTAAATCTGTGTAAAGATGTGATTTGATGCAACACTGAAGCTATTAAACTGGTGATTCACTTACAGGATGAAACTGAGTTTATTATTTCTAGTCACTGAAGGTTGAAGTAGATTGGTGGGGTTGAGGCCGGACACAAATGTGAACTTTCCTATTGACTTTGCATTTATGAATAAAGGATTTTGGAAAATATAAAACAAAGTTTATCAAAAATTGATATGTTCTTCCCTCAGAATAATGATGGAAACCAAACCAAGGTTGATCTCTCTCTCTCTCTCTATCTATCTGTCTATCTATCTATCTATCTATCTATCTATCTGTCTGTCTGTCTATCTATCTATCTATCTATCTATCTATCTATCTATCTATCTATCTATCTATCTATCTATCTATCTATCTATCAACCTACCTACCTACCTACCTACCTACCTACCTATCCATCCAGCCAGCCAGCCAGCCATCCATCTACCTACCTACCTACCTATCCATCCATCCATCCAGCCAGCCAGCCAGCCATCCATCCATCCATCCATCCATCCATCCATCCATCCATCCATCCATCCATCCATCCATCCATCCATCCATCTATCTCTCTATCTTCTATCTATCTATCAGACTCACACAATCATAGATGAAGAACAAGTACTCATACACATCAGTAGTAACAGGTGGGCGTGTATATTCACCATAGATGGTGAAACAGTAACTAGTATAAAAAGTTTCATCCAGTTATGTTAAATGCTACTACTACTACTACCACTACTGCTAGTACTACTAGTACTAGTACTAATGATAGTACTAGTACTAATGATAGTACATGAAGCTGCAGTCTGATATAAACCCACCAAAACAGCTCTAAAGTTATGTAGGTTCAGTTGGTATCTTCATCATTTGTGGTTTATTTATGGTTTTTACTCCATTCATCATCAGTAATTTCTCATCGATTCAGCATGGTGTTAGTCCACACACACACACACACTGTGTGTGTGTGTGTGTGTGTGTCCTCTCAGGAGATGGCGCCAGATGTCCTGCCATCTATCACACATCCATCCATCAACGCGGCTGTGAATCCTTTCTTCCTTTTGTTCTTGGTTTTTGTGTCAGATTTATAGACTCAGTCAAATTTCACTTTTTTTCTTCTCTGTGATGGATTTACAGTTTCAGTGGTTTTTGTTTTTGTGCCGCCAACCTGCTCGACAGTCCATCTGTCAGCCTCGCCTCTCTCTGGGCATCAGGTCTCTCCTCCTCCTCCTCCTCCTCTTCATCCTCCTCTTCCTCAGGTCACAACTTGAAGAGAAACAGAAACCAAATCCATCAGTCGATGGCGTGACAGAGAGCAACAGATCCTGATCAGAGCTGATCGGACAGGTTTCTGTGTGTGTGTGTGTGTGTGTGTGTGTGTGTGCGTGCGTGCCACAAGCAGCCAAACCTGCCTCACTAAGCCTGCAGTGTGTGTGTGACACACTTGATGAGTGTGTGTTGGAGGCCGAACAACTTAATTCTACCTGATATGAGTAGGTTCATATCCCAACACATGTTCTAGTCGTCGTAACAGGAGTGTGTGTGTGTGTGTGTGTGTGTGTGTGTGTGTGTGTGTGTGTGTGTGTGAAAGAGAGAGAGACCAGGCGATGGATGGATTGTTTTCACAAATCAGCTAGATAATAAAACATCCCTCCCAGTGAAGGATCCGTCCCTTGTGCTCTTTGCTCTTTGCTCTTTGCTCTTTGCTCCAGGTCCTGGGGCCCAGGTCCTGGAGTCCAGGTCCTGCAGAACCAACAGGTCATCCTCGAGCAGAGCCCACCTGCTCGGACCGGCTCTGGAGCTCCACCAAAACAACAAACCCACCATTAAAAAGAAGAAAAAAAAGTTCTGAAAGAAAAGCGATTGTGGTGATTTGAGCTCGTCAGCGGCAGGAAACGAGCCCGAGACTCTGAGGGCCGAGCCAGGAGAGCGAGCCAGGAGCTGCTCTCTGGCAGAAACACTGAGAGTCACGTACTGAGAGTACAGACGTACAGAGTACAGACGTACAGAGTACTGCAACACGTACTGGACTCCTGTACTGCACCATGATAGCAGCTGGTACCAGGAAACTAACAACGATGGGAGAATACACTATAAAATCACAGAATTCAGCTCGCTCTCATTTCTGCTTTTATTAGCATGGTTTCTTACTATGAATCTCTTTACTCTTTGTTTACTGGATATTTAGTTTTAGCATTTAACGTTTAGTTTTAAAATGTAATTAATTATAACATTTAGACTTGAACATTTAGATTTGACATTTATGTCTCACACTTAACATTCAGATTATATTCATACTTGGACTCAACATTTACACTTAGAATACAATAGACTGAATTGAGAATGTAGATCTAATGTTTAGATTTATGTTTGTGTTGTATACATAGTAACATAGCAACCCTCTTTCTAACAAATATATGACATGTTTACATGAAGTTCTGCATCAAATGATAACAAAATGAGCTAAATGTGAGAAAAAGATTGGCTGAACATTTGTGCTGCTGTGTGTGTTACTGAGAAGATCATCTGAAGAAGAGAATGAAACAAAAAGAAAGAAAACGAAAAGAAAAAATGCTTTAATCTGTAACAATTTTACATGACTAGACTCTGAAGCCTTTGGTTCAAACCAGAGTTAAAGGTTAAAAGTTTCTATTATTCACAAATAAACTTGAATAAGCGACTCCAGCAGAGACCTACCAGCAGAGACCTACCAGCAGAGACCTACCAGCAGAGACCTGCCTGACCTCCCAGCAGAGACCCCCCAGCAGAGACCTACCAGCAGAGACCTACCAGCAGAGACCTACCAGCAGAGACCTACCAGCAGAGACCTGCCAGCAGAGACCCCCCAGCAGAGACCCCCCAGCAGAGACCTGCCTGCAGAGACCTACCAGCAGAGACCTCCCAGCAGAGACCTGCCTGACCTCCCAGCAGAGACCTACCAGCAGAGACCTACCAGCAGAGACCTGCCAGCAGAGACCCCCCAGCAGAGACCTCCCAGCAGAGACCTGCCAGCAGAGACCTGCCAGCAGAGACCCCCCAGCAGAGACCTGCCAGCAGAGACCTGCCAGCAGAGACCTACCAGCAGAGACCTGCCAGCAGAGACCCCCCAGCAGAGACCTCCCAGCAGAGACCTCCCAGCAGAGACCTGCCAGCAGAGACCTGCCTGCAGAGACCTGCCTGGCCTCCCAGCAGAGACCTCCCAGCAGAGACCTGCCAGCAGAGACCTGCCAGCAGAGACCTGCCTGACCTCCCAGCAGAGACCTCCCAGCAGAGACCTGCCAGCAGAGACCTGCCTGGCCTCCCAGCAGAGACCTCCCAGCAGAGACCTGCCTGCAGAGACCTACCAGCAGAGACCTACCAGCAGAGACCTCCCAGCAGAGACCTACCAGCAGAGACCTACCAGCAGAGACCTGCCAGCAGAGACCTGCCTGACCTCCACACTGGAACAACAAAGACTGGCAGGGACGATGAGGAGCGGCTCTGCCTCGGCCTGGAGAACAGTTCAAGTCTCAGGAGGCTGAACCCTCATCACATCCTCATGAGCAGCTGAGAACAAGTTAACGACGCAAAGTTCCAGGGTGACTTAAAACCGAGGAGGTGAGCTGTTCAGACTGGGTAGTAGAGTCATGTGACCAATCATGTGAGTCATGTGACCAATCATGTGAGTGGCAGGCGAGACACCTCAGCCGGTTGCCAGATCAGAGAACAGAGCTAGCTTATATGTCAACACCAGAGGACAAGGATCGATTACATGAAGTTGAAATGAGTCACATGACCATTCATGTGAGTGGAAGGCAAGACAGCCAATCAGAGTAAAGCTTACTGTACATGTGGTTGCCAGATAAGCATGAAAAGGCGGTATTGTGAAATAGCTGTAAAATAGAAGCTTCCATGCGGTTGCCAGATCAGGATGCATGGAGCCAGATCTGAAACAGAACAGAGCTAGCTTCTATGTCAACACCAGAGGACAAGGATCGATTACATGAAGTTGAAATGAGTCACATGACAATTCATGTGAGTGGAAGGCAAGACAGCCAATCAGAGTAAAGCTACTGTACATGTGGTTGCCAGATAAGCATGAAAAGGCGGTATTGTGAAATAGCTGTAAAATAGAAGCTTCCATGCGGTTGCCAGATAAGGATGCATGGAACCAGATCTGAAACAGAGAAACAGAGCTAGCTTCTATGTCAACACCAGAGGACAAGGATCGATTACATAAAATTGAAATGAGTCACATGACAATTCATGTGAGTGGAAGGCAAGACAGCCAATCAGAGTAAAGCTTACTGTACGTGTGGTTGCCAGATAAGAATGAAAAGGCGGTATTGAGAAATAGCTGTAAAATAGATTCTGAGGGATGAAACCACGGAATGTAAAGCCACATGCACTCACATAGTCACATAAAGTGGCAGGCGAGACAGCCAATCAGAGGGAAGCTTCCATGCGGTTGCCAGATCAGGATGCATGGAGCCAGATCTGAAACAGAGAAACAGAGCTAGCTTCTATGTCAACACCAGAGGACAAGGATCGATTACATGAAGTTGAAATGAGTCACATGACCATTCATGTGAGTGGCAGGCGAGACACCTCAGCCGTTGCGTGGTTGCCAGATCAGCTTGAAAGGAGCCAGATCTGAGCCAGAACAGAGCATAATGTTCCCACAGCTACAAACAGGATTGCAGAACAGACTCTGAGGCTATGATGGTAAGCTGTTTAGACTGGGTCGTAGAGTCACGTGTCCAATCATGTGAGTGGCAGGCAAGACAGCCAATCAGAGTGAAGCTTCCATGCGGTTGCCAGATCAGGATCAGGAGCCAGATCTGAAAAAGAACAACAGAGCTAGCTTCTATATCAACACCAGAGGACAAGGATCGATTACATGAAGTTGAAATGAGTCACATGACCATTCATGTGAGTGGAAGGCAAGACAGCCAATCAGAGTAAAGCTTGCTGTACATGTGGTTGCCAGATAAGCATGAAAAGGCGGTATTGTGAAATAGCTGTAAAATAGAAGCTTCCATGCGGTTGCCAGATCAGGATGCATGGAACCAGATCTGAAACAGAGAGACAGAGCTAGCTTCTATGTCAACACCAGAGGACAAGGATCGATTACATGAAGTTGAAATGAGTCACATGACCATTCATGTGAGTGGCAGGCGAGACACCTCAGCCGTTGCGTGGTTGCCAGATCAGCTTGAAAGGAGCCAGATCTGAGCCAAAACAGAGCATAATGTCCCCACAGCTACAAACAGGATTGCAGAACAGACTCTGAGGCTATGATGGTAAGCTGTTTAGACTGGGTCATAGAGTCATGTGATTATTCCTGTGAGTGGACGGCAAGACAGCCAATCAGAGTGAAGCTTACTGTACGTGTGGTTGCCAGATAAGCATGAAAAGGCGGTATTGTGAAATAGCTGTAAAATAGATTCTGAGGGATGAAACCACGGAACATAAAGCCACGTGCACTCACATCGTCACATGAAGTGGCAGGCGAGACAGCCAATCAGAGTGAAGCTTCCATGCGGTTGCCAGATCAGGATGCATGGAGCCAGATCTGAAACAGAACAGAGCTAGCTTCTATATCAACACCAGAGGACAAGGATCGATTACATGAAGTTGAAATGAGTCACATGACCATTCATGTGAGTGGAAGGCAAGACAGCCAATCAGAGTAAAGCTTACTGTACATGTGGTTGCCAGATAAGCATGAAAAGGCAGTATTGTGAAATAGCTGTAAAATAGAAGCTTCCATGCGGTTGCCAGATCAGGATGCATGGAGCCAGATCTGAAACAGAGAAACAGAGCTAGCTTCTATGTCAACACCAGAGGACAAGGATCGATTACATGAAGTTGAAATGAGTCACATGACCATTCATGTGAGTGGCAGGCGAGACACCTCAGCCGTTGCGTGGTTGCCAGATCAGCTTGAAAGGAGCCAGATCTGAGCCAGAACAGAGCATAATGTTCCCACAGCTACAAACAGGATTGCAGAACAGACTCTGAGGCTATGATGGTAAGCTGTTTAGACTGGGTCGTAGAGTCACGTGACCAATCATGTGAGTGGCAGGCAAGACAGCCAATCAGAGTGAAGCTTCCATGCGGTTGCCAGATCAGGATCAGGAGCCAGATCTGAAAAAGAACAACAGAGCTAGCTTCTATATCAACACCAGAGGACAAGGATCGATTACATGAAGTTGAAATGAGTCACATGACCATTCATGTGAGTGGAAGGCAAGACAGCCAATCAGAGTAAAGCTTGCTGTACATGTGGTTGCCAGATAAGCATGAAAAGGCGGTATTGTGAAATAGCTGTAAAATAGAAGCTTCCATGCGGTTGCCAGATCAGGATGCATGGAACCAGATCTGAAACAGAGAGACAGAGCTAGCTTCTATGTCAACACCAGAGGACAAGGATCGATTACATGAAGTTGAAATGAGTCACATGACCATTCATGTGAGTGGCAGGCGAGACACCTCAGCCGTTGCGTGGTTGCCAGATCAGCTTGAAAGGAGCCAGATCTGAGCCAAAACAGAGCATAATGTCCCCACAGCTACAAACAGGATTGCAGAACAGACTCTGAGGCTATGATGGTAAGCTGTTTAGACTGGGTCGTAGAGTCATGTGATTATTCCTGTGAGTGGACGGCAAGACAGCCAATCAGAGTGAAGCTTACTGTACGTGTGGTTGCCAGATAAGCATGAAAAGGCGGTATTGTGAAATAGCTGTAAAATAGATTCTGAGGGATGAAACCACGGAACATAAAGCCACGTGCACTCACATCGTCACATGAAGTGGCAGGCGAGACAGCCAATCAGAGTGAAGCTTCCATGCGGTTGCCAGATCAGGATGCATGGAGCCAGATCTGAAACAGAACAGAGCTAGCTTCTATATCAACACCAGAGGACAAGGATCGATTACATGAAGTTGAAATGAGTCACATGACCATTCATGTGAGTGGAAGGCAAGACAGCCAATCAGAGTAAAGCTTACTGTACATGTGGTTGCCAGATAAGCATGAAAAGGCAGTATTGTGAAATAGCTGTAAAATAGAAGCTTCCATGCAGTTGCCAGATCAGGATGCATGGAACCAGATCTGAAACAGAGAGACAGAGCTAGCTTCTATGTCAACACCAGAGGACAAGGATCGATTACATGAAGTTGAAATGAGTCACATGACCATTCATGTGAGTGGCAGGTGAGACACCTCAGCCGGTGCGTGGTTGCCAGATCAGCTTGAAAGGAGCCAGATCTGAGCCAAAATAGAGCATAATGTCCCCATAGCTACAAACAGGATTGCAGAACAGACTCTGAGGCTATGATGGTAAGCTGTTTAGACTGGGTTGTAGAGTCACGTGACCAATCATGTGAGTGGCAGGCAAGACAGCCAATCAGAGTGAAGCTTACTGTACGTGTGGTTGCCAGATAAGCATGAAAAGGCGGTATTGTGAAATAGCTGTAAAATAGATTCTGAGGGATGAAACCACAGAACATAAAGCCACGTGCACTCACATCGTCACATGAAGTGGCAGGCGAGACAGCCAATCAGAGTGAAGCTTCCATGCGGTTGCCAGATCAGGATGCATGGAGCCAGATCTGAAACAGAACAGAGCTAGCTTCTATGTCAACATCAGAGGACATGGATCGATTACATGAAGTTGAAATGAGTCACATGACCATTCATGTGAGTGGCAGGCGAGACACCTCAGCCGTTGCGTGGTTGCCAGATCAGCTTGAAAGGAGCCAGATCTGAGCCAGAACAGAGCATAATGTTCCCACAGCTACAAACAGGATTGCGGAACAGACTCTGAGGCTATGATGGTAAGCTGTTTAGACTGGGTTGTAGAGTCACGTGACCAATCATGTGAGTGGCAGGCAAGACAGCCAATCAGAGTGAAGCTTACTGTACGTGTGGTTGCCAGATAAGCATGAAAAGGCGGTATTGTGAAATAGCTGTAAAATAGATTCTGAGGGATGAAACCACAGAACATAAAGCCACGTGCACTCACATCGTCACATGAAGTGGCAGGCGAGACAGCCAATCAGAGTGAAGCTTCCATGCGGTTGCCAGATCAGGATGCATGGAGCCAGATCTGAAACAGAACAGAGCTAGCTTCTATATCAACACCAGAGGACAAGGATCGATTACATGAAGTTGAAATGAGTCACATGACAATTCATGTGAGTGGAAGGCAAGACAGCCAATCAGAGTAAAGCTACTGTACATGTGGTTGCCAGATAAGCATGAAAAGGCGGTATTGTGAAATAGCTGTAAAATAGAAGCTTCCATGCGGTTGCCAGATAAGGATGCATGGAACCAGATCTGAAACAGAGAAACAGAGCTAGCTTCTATGTCAACACCAGAGGACAAGGATCGATTACATAAAATTGAAATGAGTCACATGACAATTCATGTGAGTGGAAGGCAAGACAGCCAATCAGAGTAAAGCTTACTGTACGTGTGGTTGCCAGATAAGAATGAAAAGGCGGTATTGAGAAATAGCTGTAAAATAGATTCTGAGGGATGAAACCACGGAATGTAAAGCCACATGCACTCACATAGTCACATAAAGTGGCAGGCGAGACAGCCAATCAGAGGGAAGCTTCCATGCGGTTGCCAGATCAGGATGCATGGAGCCAGATCTGAAACAGAGAAACAGAGCTAGCTTCTATGTCAACACCAGAGGACAAGGATCGATTACATGAAGTTGAAATGAGTCACATGACCATTCATGTGAGTGGCAGGCGAGACACCTCAGCCGTTGCGTGGTTGCCAGATCAGCTTGAAAGGAGCCAGATCTGAGCCAGAACAGAGCATAATGTTCCCACAGCTACAAACAGGATTGCAGAACAGACTCTGAGGCTATGATGGTAAGCTGTTTAGACTGGGTCGTAGAGTCACGTGACCAATCATGTGAGTGGCAGGCAAGACAGCCAATCAGAGTGAAGCTTCCATGCGGTTGCCAGATCAGGATCAGGAGCCAGATCTGAAAAAGAACAACAGAGCTAGCTTCTATATCAACACCAGAGGACAAGGATCGATTACATGAAATTGAAATGAGTCACATGACCATTCATGTGAGTGGAAGGCAAGACAGCCAATCAGAGTAAAGCTTGCTGTACATGTGGTTGCCAGATAAGCATGAAAAGGCGGTATTGTGAAATAGCTGTAAAATAGAAGCTTCCATGCGGTTGCCAGATCAGGATGCATGGAACCAGATCTGAAACAGAGAGACAGAGCTAGCTTCTATGTCAACACCAGAGGACAAGGATCGATTACATGAAGTTGAAATGAGTCACATGACCATTCATGTGAGTGGCAGGTGAGACACCTCAGCCGTTGCGTGGTTGCCAGATCAGCTTGAAAGGAGCCAGATCTGAGCCAGAACAGAGCATAATGTTCCCACAGCTACAAACAGGATTGCGGAACAGACTCTGAGGCTATGATGGTAAGCTGTTTAGACTGGGTCGTAGAGTCACGTGACCAATCATGTGAGTGGCAGGCAAGACAGCCAATCAGAGTGAAGCTTCCATGTGGTTGCCAGATCAGGATCAGGAGCCAGATCTGAAACAGAACAACAGACCTAGCTTCTATGTCAACACCAGAGGACAAGGATCGATTACATGAATTTGAATTGAGTCACATGACCATTCATGTGAGTGGAAGGCAAGACAGCCAATCAGAGTAAAGCTTACTGTACGTGTGGTTGCCAGATAAGCATGAAAAGGCGGTATTGTGAAATAGCTGTAAAATAGATTCTGAGGGATGAAACCACGGAACGTCAAGCCACATGCACTCACATAGTCACATAAAGTGGCAGGCGAGACAGCCAATCAGAGTGAAGCTTCCATGCGGTTGCCAGATCAGGATGCATGGAACCAGATCTGAAACAGAGAGACAGAGCTAGCTTCTATGTCAACACCAGAGGACATGGATCGATTACATGAAGTTGAAATGAGTCACATGACCACTCATGTGAGTGGCAGGTGAGACAACTCAGCCGTTGCGTGGTTGCCAGATCAGCTTGAAAGGAGCCAGATATGAGCCAAAACAGAGCATAATGTCCCCATAGCTACAAACAGGATTGCAGAACAGACTCTGAGGCTATGATGGTAAGCTGTTTAGACTGGGTCGTAGAGTCATGTGATTATTCCTGTGAGTGGCAGGCAAGACAGCCAATCAGAGTAAAGCTTACTGTACGTGTGGTTGCCAGATAAGCATGAAAAGGCGGTATTGTGAAATAGCTGTAAAATAGAAGCTTCCATGCGGTTGCCAGATCAGGATGCATGGAGCCAGATCTGAAACAGAACAGAGCTAGCTTCTATGTCAACACCAGAGGACAAGGATCGATTACATGAATTTGAATTGAGTCACATGACCATTCATGTGAGTGGCAGGCACGACAGCCAATCAGAGTAAAGCTTACTGTACACGTGGTTGCCAGATAAGCATGAAAAGGCGGTATTGTGAAATAGCTGTAAAATAGATTCTGAGGGATGAAACCACGGAGCGTAAAGCCACGTGCACTCACATAGTCACATAAAGTGGCAGGCGAGACAGCCAATCAGAGTGAAGCTTCCATGCGGTTGCCAGATCAGGATGCATGGAGCCAGATCTGAAACAGAACAACAGAGCTAGCTTCTATATCAACACCAGAGGACAAGGATCGATTACATGAAGTTGAAATGAGTCACATGACCATTCATGTGAGTGGAAGGCAAGACAGCCAATCAGAGTAAAGCTTACTGTACATGCGGTTGCCAGATAAGCATGAAAAGGCGGTATTGTGAAATAACTGTTAAATAGAAGCTTCCATGCGGTTGCCAGATCAGGATGAATGGAGCCAGGACTGAAAAAGAGAAACAGAGCTAGCTTCTATGTCAACACCAGAGGACAAGGATCGATTTCATGAAGTCGAAATGAATCACATGACCATTCATGTGAGTGGCAGGCGAGACACCTCAGCCGTTGCGTGGTTGCCAGATCAGCTTGAAAGGAGCCAGATCTGAGCCAGAACAGAGCATAATGTTCCCACAGCTACAAACAGGATTGCGGAACAGACTCTGAGGCTATGATGGTAAGCTGTTTAGACTGGGTCGTAGAGTCACGTGTCCAATCATGTGAGTGGCAGGCAAGACAGCCAATCAGAGTAAAGCTTACTGTACGTGTGGTTGCCAGATAAGCATGAAAAGGCAGTATTGTGAAATAGCTGTAAAATAGAAGCTTCCATGCGGTTGCCAGATCAGGATGCATGGAACCAGATCTGAAACAGAGAGACAGAGCTAGCTTCTATGTCAACACCAGAGGACAAGGATCGATTACATGAAGTTGAAATGAGTCACATGACCACTCATGTGAGTGGCAGGTGAGACACCTCAGCCGGTGCGTGGTTGCCAGATCAGCTTGAAAGGAGCCAGATCTGAGCCAAAATAGAGCATAATGTCCCCATAGCTACAAACAGGATTGCAGAACAGACTCTGAGGCTATGATGGTAAGCTGTTTAGACTGGGTTGTAGAGTCACGTGACCAATCATGTGAGTGGCAGGCAAGACAGCCAATCAGAGTGAAGCTTACTGTACGTGTGGTTGCCAGATAAGCATGAAAAGGCGGTATTGTGAAATAGCTGTAAAATAGATTCTGAGGGATGAAACCACAGAACATAAAGCCACGTGCACTCACATCGTCACATGAAGTGGCAGGCGAGACAGCCAATCAGAGTGAAGCTTCCATGCGGTTGCCAGATCAGGATGCATGGAGCCAGATCTGAAACAGAACAGAGCTAGCTTCTATGTCAACATCAGAGGACATGGATCGATTACATGAAGTTGAAATGAGTCACATGACCATTCATGTGAGTGGCAGGCGAGACACCTCAGCCGTTGCGTGGTTGCCAGATCAGCTTGAAAGGAGCCAGATCTGAGCCAGAACAGAGCATAATGTTCCCACAGCTACAAACAGGATTGCGGAACAGACTCTGAGGCTATGATGGTAAGCTGTTTAGACTGGGTTGTAGAGTCACGTGACCAATCATGTGAGTGGCAGGCAAGACAGCCAATCAGAGTGAAGCTTACTGTACGTGTGGTTGCCAGATAAGCATGAAAAGGCGGTATTGTGAAATAGCTGTAAAATAGATTCTGAGGGATGAAACCACAGAACATAAAGCCACGTGCACTCACATCGTCACATGAAGTGGCAGGCGAGACAGCCAATCAGAGTGAAGCTTCCATGCGGTTGCCAGATCAGGATGCATGGAGCCAGATCTGAAACAGAACAGAGCTAGCTTCTATATCAACACCAGAGGACAAGGATCGATTACATGAAGTTGAAATGAGTCACATGACAATTCATGTGAGTGGAAGGCAAGACAGCCAATCAGAGTAAAGCTACTGTACATGTGGTTGCCAGATAAGCATGAAAAGGCGGTATTGTGAAATAGCTGTAAAATAGAAGCTTCCATGCGGTTGCCAGATAAGGATGCATGGAACCAGATCTGAAACAGAGAAACAGAGCTAGCTTCTATGTCAACACCAGAGGACAAGGATCGATTACATAAAATTGAAATGAGTCACATGACAATTCATGTGAGTGGAAGGCAAGACAGCCAATCAGAGTAAAGCTTACTGTACGTGTGGTTGCCAGATAAGAATGAAAAGGCGGTATTGAGAAATAGCTGTAAAATAGATTCTGAGGGATGAAACCACGGAATGTAAAGCCACATGCACTCACATAGTCACATAAAGTGGCAGGCGAGACAGCCAATCAGAGGGAAGCTTCCATGCGGTTGCCAGATCAGGATGCATGGAGCCAGATCTGAAACAGAGAAACAGAGCTAGCTTCTATGTCAACACCAGAGGACAAGGATCGATTACATGAAGTTGAAATGAGTCACATGACCATTCATGTGAGTGGCAGGCGAGACACCTCAGCCGTTGCGTGGTTGCCAGATCAGCTTGAAAGGAGCCAGATCTGAGCCAGAACAGAGCATAATGTTCCCACAGCTACAAACAGGATTGCAGAACAGACTCTGAGGCTATGATGGTAAGCTGTTTAGACTGGGTCGTAGAGTCACGTGACCAATCATGTGAGTGGCAGGCAAGACAGCCAATCAGAGTGAAGCTTCCATGCGGTTGCCAGATCAGGATCAGGAGCCAGATCTGAAAAAGAACAACAGAGCTAGCTTCTATATCAACACCAGAGGACAAGGATCGATTACATGAAATTGAAATGAGTCACATGACCATTCATGTGAGTGGAAGGCAAGACAGCCAATCAGAGTAAAGCTTGCTGTACATGTGGTTGCCAGATAAGCATGAAAAGGCGGTATTGTGAAATAGCTGTAAAATAGAAGCTTCCATGCGGTTGCCAGATCAGGATGCATGGAACCAGATCTGAAACAGAGAGACAGAGCTAGCTTCTATGTCAACACCAGAGGACAAGGATCGATTACATGAAGTTGAAATGAGTCACATGACCATTCATGTGAGTGGCAGGTGAGACACCTCAGCCGTTGCGTGGTTGCCAGATCAGCTTGAAAGGAGCCAGATCTGAGCCAGAACAGAGCATAATGTCCCCATAGCTACAAACAGGATTGCAGAACAGACTCTGAGGCTATGATGGTAAGCTGTTTAGACTGGGTCGTAGAGTCATGTGATTATTCCTGTGAGTGGCAGGCAAGACAGCCAATCAGAGTAAAGCTTACTGTACGTGTGGTTGCCAGATAAGCATGAAAAGGCGGTATTGTGAAATAGCTGTAAAATAGAAGCTTCCATGCGGTTGCCAGATCAGGATGCATGGAGCCAGATCTGAAACAGAACAGAGCTAGCTTCTATGTCAACACCAGAGGACAAGGATCGATTACATGAATTTGAATTGAGTCACATGACCATTCATGTGAGTGGCAGGCACGACAGCCAATCAGAGTAAAGCTTACTGTACACGTGGTTGCCAGATAAGCATGAAAAGGCGGTATTGTGAAATAGCTGTAAAATAGATTCTGAGGGATGAAACCACGGAGCGTAAAGCCACGTGCACTCACATAGTCACATAAAGTGGCAGGCGAGACAGCCAATCAGAGTGAAGCTTCCATGCGGTTGCCAGATCAGGATGCATGGAGCCAGATCTGAAACAGAACAACAGAGCTAGCTTCTATATCAACACCAGAGGACAAGGATCGATTACATGAAGTTGAAATGAGTCACATGACCATTCATGTGAGTGGAAGGCAAGACAGCCAATCAGAGTAAAGCTTACTGTACATGCGGTTGCCAGATAAGCATGAAAAGGCGGTATTGTGAAATAACTGTTAAATAGAAGCTTCCATGCGGTTGCCAGATCAGGATGAATGGAGCCAGGACTGAAAAAGAGAAACAGAGCTAGCTTCTATGTCAACACCAGAGGACAAGGATCGATTTCATGAAGTCGAAATGAATCACATGACCATTCATGTGAGTGGCAGGCGAGACACCTCAGCCGTTGCGTGGTTGCCAGATCAGCTTGAAAGGAGCCAGATCTGAGCCAGAACAGAGCATAATGTTCCCACAGCTACAAACAGGATTGCGGAACAGACTCTGAGGCTATGATGGTAAGCTGTTTAGACTGGGTCGTAGAGTCACGTGTCCAATCATGTGAGTGGCAGGCAAGACAGCCAATCAGAGTAAAGCTTACTGTACGTGTGGTTGCCAGATAAGCATGAAAAGGCAGTATTGTGAAATAGCTGTAAAATAGAAGCTTCCATGCGGTTGCCAGATCAGGATGCATGGAACCAGATCTGAAACAGAGAGACAGAGCTAGCTTCTATGTCAACACCAGAGGACAAGGATCGATTACATGAAGTTGAAATGAGTCACATGACCACTCATGTGAGTGGCAGGTGAGACACCTCAGCCGGTGCGTGGTTGCCAGATCAGCTTGAAAGGAGCCAGATCTGAGCCAAAATAGAGCATAATGTCCCCATAGCTACAAACAGGATTGCAGAACAGACTCTGAGGCTATGATGGTAAGCTGTTTAGACTGGGTTGTAGAGTCACGTGACCAATCATGTGAGTGGCAGGCAAGACAGCCAATCAGAGTGAAGCTTACTGTACGTGTGGTTGCCAGATAAGCATGAAAAGGCGGTATTGTGAAATAGCTGTAAAATAGATTCTGAGGGATGAAACCACAGAACATAAAGCCACGTGCACTCACATCGTCACATGAAGTGGCAGGCGAGACAGCCAATCAGAGTGAAGCTTCCATGCGGTTGCCAGATCAGGATGCATGGAGCCAGATCTGAAACAGAACAGAGCTAGCTTCTATGTCAACATCAGAGGACATGGATCGATTACATGAAGTTGAAATGAGTCACATGACCATTCATGTGAGTGGCAGGCGAGACACCTCAGCCGTTGCGTGGTTGCCAGATCAGCTTGAAAGGAGCCAGATCTGAGCCAGAACAGAGCATAATGTTCCCACAGCTACAAACAGGATTGCGGAACAGACTCTGAGGCTATGATGGTAAGCTGTTTAGACTGGGTTGTAGAGTCACGTGACCAATCATGTGAGTGGCAGGCAAGACAGCCAATCAGAGTGAAGCTTACTGTACGTGTGGTTGCCAGATAAGCATGAAAAGGCGGTATTGTGAAATAGCTGTAAAATAGATTCTGAGGGATGAAACCACAGAACATAAAGCCACGTGCACTCACATCGTCACATGAAGTGGCAGGCGAGACAGCCAATCAGAGTGAAGCTTCCATGCGGTTGCCAGATCAGGATGCATGGAGCCAGATCTGAAACAGAACAGAGCTAGCTTCTATATCAACACCAGAGGACAAGGATCGATTACATGAAGTTGAAATGAGTCACATGACAATTCATGTGAGTGGAAGGCAAGACAGCCAATCAGAGTAAAGCTACTGTACATGTGGTTGCCAGATAAGCATGAAAAGGCGGTATTGTGAAATAGCTGTAAAATAGAAGCTTCCATGCGGTTGCCAGATAAGGATGCATGGAACCAGATCTGAAACAGAGAAACAGAGCTAGCTTCTATGTCAACACCAGAGGACAAGGATCGATTACATAAAATTGAAATGAGTCACATGACAATTCATGTGAGTGGAAGGCAAGACAGCCAATCAGAGTAAAGCTTACTGTACGTGTGGTTGCCAGATAAGAATGAAAAGGCGGTATTGAGAAATAGCTGTAAAATAGATTCTGAGGGATGAAACCACGGAATGTAAAGCCACATGCACTCACATAGTCACATAAAGTGGCAGGCGAGACAGCCAATCAGAGGGAAGCTTCCATGCGGTTGCCAGATCAGGATGCATGGAGCCAGATCTGAAACAGAGAAACAGAGCTAGCTTCTATGTCAACACCAGAGGACAAGGATCGATTACATGAAGTTGAAATGAGTCACATGACCATTCATGTGAGTGGCAGGCGAGACACCTCAGCCGTTGCGTGGTTGCCAGATCAGCTTGAAAGGAGCCAGATCTGAGCCAGAACAGAGCATAATGTTCCCACAGCTACAAACAGGATTGCAGAACAGACTCTGAGGCTATGATGGTAAGCTGTTTAGACTGGGTCGTAGAGTCACGTGACCAATCATGTGAGTGGCAGGCAAGACAGCCAATCAGAGTGAAGCTTCCATGCGGTTGCCAGATCAGGATCAGGAGCCAGATCTGAAAAAGAACAACAGAGCTAGCTTCTATATCAACACCAGAGGACAAGGATCGATTACATGAAGTTGAAATGAGTCACATGACCATTCATGTGAGTGGAAGGCAAGACAGCCAATCAGAGTAAAGCTTGCTGTACATGTGGTTGCCAGATAAGCATGAAAAGGCGGTATTGTGAAATAGCTGTAAAATAGAAGCTTCCATGCGGTTGCCAGATCAGGATGCATGGAACCAGATCTGAAACAGAGAGACAGAGCTAGCTTCTATGTCAACACCAGAGGACAAGGATCGATTACATGAAGTTGAAATGAGTCACATGACCATTCATGTGAGTGGCAGGCGAGACACCTCAGCCGTTGCGTGGTTGCCAGATCAGCTTGAAAGGAGCCAGATCTGAGCCAAAACAGAGCATAATGTCCCCACAGCTACAAACAGGATTGCAGAACAGACTCTGAGGCTATGATGGTAAGCTGTTTAGACTGGGTCATAGAGTCATGTGATTATTCCTGTGAGTGGACGGCAAGACAGCCAATCAGAGTGAAGCTTACTGTACGTGTGGTTGCCAGATAAGCATGAAAAGGCGGTATTGTGAAATAGCTGTAAAATAGATTCTGAGGGATGAAACCACGGAACATAAAGCCACGTGCACTCACATCGTCACATGAAGTGGCAGGCGAGACAGCCAATCAGAGTGAAGCTTCCATGCGGTTGCCAGATCAGGATGCATGGAGCCAGATCTGAAACAGAACAGAGCTAGCTTCTATATCAACACCAGAGGACAAGGATCGATTACATGAAGTTGAAATGAGTCACATGACCATTCATGTGAGTGGAAGGCAAGACAGCCAATCAGAGTAAAGCTTACTGTACATGTGGTTGCCAGATAAGCATGAAAAGGCAGTATTGTGAAATAGCTGTAAAATAGAAGCTTCCATGCGGTTGCCAGATCAGGATGCATGGAGCCAGATCTGAAACAGAGAAACAGAGCTAGCTTCTATGTCAACACCAGAGGACAAGGATCGATTACATGAAGTTGAAATGAGTCACATGACCATTCATGTGAGTGGCAGGCGAGACACCTCAGCCGTTGCGTGGTTGCCAGATCAGCTTGAAAGGAGCCAGATCTGAGCCAGAACAGAGCATAATGTTCCCACAGCTGAAAACAGGATTGCAGAACAGACTCTGAGGCTATGATGGTAAGCTGTTTAGACTGGGTCGTAGAGTCACGTGACCAATCATGTGAGTGGCAGGCAAGACAGCCAATCAGAGTGAAGCTTCCATGCGGTTGCCAGATCAGGATCAGGAGCCAGATCTGAAAAAGAACAACAGAGCTAGCTTCTATATCAACACCAGAGGACAAGGATCGATTACATGAAGTTGAAATGAGTCACATGACCATTCATGTGAGTGGAAGGCAAGACAGCCAATCAGAGTAAAGCTTGCTGTACATGTGGTTGCCAGATAAGCATGAAAAGGCGGTATTGTGAAATAGCTGTAAAATAGAAGCTTCCATGCGGTTGCCAGATCAGGATGCATGGAACCAGATCTGAAACAGAGAGACAGAGCTAGCTTCTATGTCAACACCAGAGGACAAGGATCGATTACATGAAGTTGAAATGAGTCACATGACCATTCATGTGAGTGGCAGGCGAGACACCTCAGCCGTTGCGTGGTTGCCAGATCAGCTTGAAAGGAGCCAGATCTGAGCCAAAACAGAGCATAATGTCCCCACAGCTACAAACAGGATTGCAGAACAGACTCTGAGGCTATGATGGTAAGCTGTTTAGACTGGGTCGTAGAGTCATGTGATTATTCCTGTGAGTGGACGGCAAGACAGCCAATCAGAGTGAAGCTTACTGTACGTGTGGTTGCCAGATAAGCATGAAAAGGCGGTATTGTGAAATAGCTGTAAAATAGAAGCTTCCATGCGGTTGCCAGATCAGGATGCATGGAGCCAGATCTGAAACAGAACAGAGCTAGCTTCTATGTCAACACCAGAGGACAAGGATCGATTACATGAATTTGAATTGAGTCACATGACCATTCATGTGAGTGGCAGGCACGACAGCCAATCAGAGTAAAGCTTACTGTACGTGTGGTTGCCAGATAAGCATGAAAAGGCGGTATTGTGAAATAGCTGTAAAATAGATTCTGAGGGATGAAACCACGGAACGTGAAGCCACATGCACTCACATAGTCACATAAAGTGGCAGGCGAGACAGCCAATCAGAGTGAAGCTTCCATGCGGTTGCCAGATCAGGATGCATGGAACCAGATCTGAAACAGAGAGACAGAGCTAGCTTCTATGTCAACACCAGAGGACAAGGATCGATTACATGAAGTTGAAATGAGTCACATGACCATTCATGTGAGTGGCAGGTGAGACACCTCAGCCGTTGCGTGGTTGCCAGATCAGCTTGAAAGGAGCCAGATCTGAGCCAGAACAGAGCATAATGTTCCCACAGCTACAAACAGGATTGCGGAACAGACTCTGAGGCTATGATGGTAAGCTGTTTAGACTGGGTCGTAGAGTCACGTGACCAATCATGTGAGTGGCAGGCAAGACAGCCAATCAGAGTGAAGCTTCCATGTGGTTGCCAGATCAGGATCAGGAGCCAGATCTGAAACAGAACAACAGACCTAGCTTCTATGTCAACACCAGAGGACAAGGATCGATTACATGAATTTGAATTGAGTCACATGACCATTCATGTGAGTGGAAGGCAAGACAGCCAATCAGAGTAAAGCTTACTGTACGTGTGGTTGCCAGATAAGCATGAAAAGGCGGTATTGTGAAATAGCTGTAAAATAGATTCTGAGGGATGAAACCACGGAACGTCAAGCCACATGCACTCACATAGTCACATAAAGTGGCAGGCGAGACAGCCAATCAGAGTGAAGCTTCCATGCGGTTGCCAGATCAGGATGCATGGAACCAGATCTGAAACAGAGAGACAGAGCTAGCTTCTATGTCAACACCAGAGGACATGGATCGATTACATGAAGTTGAAATGAGTCACATGACCACTCATGTGAGTGGCAGGTGAGACAACTCAGCCGTTGCGTGGTTGCCAGATCAGCTTGAAAGGAGCCAGATATGAGCCAAAACAGAGCATAATGTCCCCATAGCTACAAACAGGATTGCAGAACAGACTCTGAGGCTATGATGGTAAGCTGTTTAGACTGGGTTGTAGAGTCATGTGATTATTCCTGTGAGTGGCAGGCAAGACATCCAATCAGAGTAAAGCTTACTGTACGTGTGGTTGCCAGATAAGCATGAAAAGGCGGTATTGTGAAATAGCTGTAAAATAGAAGCTTCCATGCGGTTGCCAGATCAGGATGCATGGAGCCAGATCTGAAACAGAACAGAGCTAGCTTCTATGTCAACACCAGAGGACAAGGATCGATTACATGAATTTGAATTGAGTCACATGACCATTCATGTGAGTGGCAGGCACGACAGCCAATCAGAGTAAAGCTTACTGTACACGTGGTTGCCAGATAAGCATGAAAAGGCGGTATTGTGAAATAGCTGTAAAATAGATTCTGAGGGATGAAACCACGGAGCGTAAAGCCACGTGCACTCACATAGTCACATAAAGTGGCAGGCGAGACAGCCAATCAGAGTGAAGCTTCCATGCGGTTGCCAGATCAGGATGCATGGAGCCAGATCTGAAACAGAACAACAGAGCTAGCTTCTATATCAACACCAGAGGACAAGGATCGATTACATGAAGTTGAAATGAGTCACATGACCATTCATGTGAGTGGAAGGCAAGACAGCCAATCAGAGTAAAGCTTACTGTACATGCGGTTGCCAGATAAGCATGAAAAGGCGGTATTGTGAAATAACTGTTAAATAGAAGCTTCCATGCGGTTGCCAGATCAGGATGAATGGAGCCAGGACTGAAAAAGAGAAACAGAGCTAGCTTCTATGTCAACACCAGAGGACAAGGATCGATTTCATGAAGTCGAAATGAATCACATGACCATTCATGTGAGTGGCAGGCGAGACACCTCAGCCGTTGCGTGGTTGCCAGATCAGCTTGAAAGGAGCCAGATCTGAGCCAGAACAGAGCATAATGTTCCCACAGCTACAAACAGGATTGCGGAACAGACTCTGAGGCTATGATGGTAAGCTGTTTAGACTGGGTCGTAGAGTCACGTGTCCAATCATGTGAGTGGCAGGCAAGACAGCCAATCAGAGTAAAGCTTACTGTACGTGTGGTTGCCAGATAAGCATGAAAAGGCGGTATTGAGAAATAGCTGTAAAATAGATTCTGATGGATGAAACCACTGAACATAAAGCCACATGCACTCACATAGTCACATAAAGTGGCAGGCGAGACAGCCAATCAGAGTGAAGCTTCCATGCGGTTGCCAGATCAGGATGCATGGAACCAGATCTGAAACAGAACAGAGCTAGCTTCTATATCAACACCAGAGGACAAGGATCGATTACATGAAGTTGAAATGAGTCACATGACCATTCATGTGAGTGGCAGGCGAGACACCTCAGTCGTTGCATGGTTGCCAGATCAGCTTGAAAGGAGCCAGATCTGAGCCAGAACAGAGCATAATGTTCCCACAGCTACAAACAGGATTGCAGAACAGACTCTGAGGCTATGATGGTAAGCTGTTTAGACTGGGTTGTAGAGTCACGTGATGTGTCCCCAACAGTCGGGGACACATCAGGGGGAGACCTCGGGGGGACACATCAGGGGGACACATCAGGGAGACACCTCAGGGGGACACCTCAGGGGGACACATCAGGGGGACACATCAGGGGGACACCTCAGGGGGACACATCAGGGGGACACATCAGGGGGACACCTCAGGGGGACACATCAGGGGGACACATCAGGGGGACACATCAGGGGGACACCTCAGGGGGACACATCAGGGAGACACCTCAGGGGGACACATCAGGGGGAGACCTCAGGGGGACACCTCAGGGGGACACCTCAGGGGGACACCTCAGGGGGA
>CM055208.1:1659723-1672223 GCA_029224185.1 Karalla daura | reverse complement strand
ATGGATGGATGGATGGATGGATGGATGGATGGATGGATGGACAGTAGGACAGGAGAACATGTGGATGGTAGGACAGGTGTCTGGCAGGACAGGGGGACAGGAGGACAAGTAGATGGTAGGACAGGAGGATGGTAGGAGGGCAAGAGGACAGGTGGATGGTGGGACAGATGGACAGGAGGACAGGTAAACAGGTGGACAGATGGGCAGGAGGATGGTAGGGGGGCAGGTGGACAGGAGGACGGTAGGAGGACAGGTGGACAGGAGGATGGTAGGAGGGCAGGTGGACAGGTAAACAGGTGGACAGATGGACAGGAGGATGGTAGGAGGGCAGATGGACAGGAGGACGGTAGGACAGGTGGACAGGAGGATGGTAGGAGGGCAGGTGGACGGTAGGAGGACAGGTGGACAGGAGGACAGTAGGAGGGCAGGTGGACGGTAGGAGGACAGGTGGACAGGAGGACGATATGAGGACAGGTGGACAGGTGGACGGTAGGAGGACAGGTGGACAGGAGGACGGTAGGAGGACATGTGGACAGGAGGACAGTAGGAGGACAGGTATATCAACCTGCTAGGACCTGGAGGAGAGAGTGTGGCGTGTGAAGCCGACATCTTGGTCACACGTGGTCAGAGTCAGAACACGGTGGCTAATCAATCTGACGCGGCTCAGCCAGAGAATCTGGAAAAGACTTTCATCCTCAAAGGAGGAGGAGGAGGAGGAGGAGGAGGAGGAGGAGGAGGAGGAGGAGGAGGAGGAGGTGGAGGAGGAGGAGGAGGAGGTTTAAAGGGGACCTACAAGAGAGAATCTCTGGAGTTGATGTTGAAGCTATGAGCTTTGGTTCCATCAGAGCTCAGAGTCTGTTCTGAGTCTACTTCCTGTTTGTAGCTGTGGGAATATTATAGGTCTGGCTCCTTAATGCTGATCTGGCAACCACACGTAGGCTGGGATCTGATTGGCTATCTCACCTGCCACTCAAATGAATGATGACGGGATTTAACTTTCAACTGACCAAAGGTTAATCCAACTAGGACTAGGACTAGCACTAGGACTAGGACTAGGACTAGGACTAGGACTAGGACTAAGACTAGGACTAGAACTAGGTCTAGAACTAGGACTAGGACTAGGACTAGGACTAGGACTAGGACTAGGACTAGGACTAGGACTAGGTCCTATCAATAGTAATTAAACCAGTGTTACTACTAGTACTCAGCAGGCGTACTAGTAGTAATGAGATTCAGTGGATTAACCTAGAATCAGCAGTGAGGCATCATAAAAACATTGTTTGTTTTCCTATTGTTATTATTCATATTAATTATAACAAAATCTATATTAATTATAACAAAACCTCAGAATGACTCAGTAACTTATCAACTCAGTTTCTTAGTATCGACTTGGTATCAAATCAGTTTAAATGAGTTGAGCAAGTGAAACTTGACTCTATGAGGTGTTTTTATCTGGCTAGAGCCGGTTTGCTGGAACAGCTTGGCATTATTATCTTTTTTTGTCATTCTGAGAATTTGTTTTTATTCTTTAAGAATCCACTAGTCAAGTGGTGAAGGAGACTTCAGTGTGTGACCTCTGCGGTCTCCATCCCGGGATCCCCGAGCTCCTCAGACATTTACTCAGCTCTGCGCTAAGTTTTGTTTTTGTTTTTCCTCACCCTGAACACAGATTAGCAGCGCAGATATGAAACTTACAGCACAACAACAAAAAAAAACCTTATCTGTGTTTTTCCAGCGTTGAAATGAAACAATGATCTCTGCGGGAGAGACTGCGCAAAGCTCCTCCTCCTCCTCCTCCTCCTCCTCCTCCTGCTTCTGGAGGGAGGGAGGGAGGGAGGAGGGAAGAAGTGGAGCACTGCTCTCCTTTCTCTGCCTCTCTCTGTCAGTCTGAGCCATTGTTCCTGTTGTGGAGCTCCTGGGAGCGGCTCGGGTCCCGGTCCCTCGGTGCCTCTGTGGTGATGACGGGCTCCGGGCCGAAGCTGGGGGTCCTGCTGCTGCTGGCGGTGCTGCTGCAGACCGTGGTGGTCACCATCACCGTGCTGCACTTCACCACGGCGCTCAACTCGGTGGGTTACTGGACACACACACGCACACACACACGCACACACACACACACACGCAAGAGGGGGGAAACTTACTGGGAAGTTTGGAAGCGAAAGACGCGCAGCTTTTGCGCAGCGCGCGGACGCGTCCGGAGCCTGCGAACTTTGTCCTGCTCTGCACAAACTTCACTCAGAGAAAAACAAAACACCATTAACTCCTTACTTTCTGTTTCCTCAGAAGTGTAGAATAAACCCGCGGCTGTGAAGTTCAGTTCACCCCCTGGCTGCTTTGGAATTAAATGGTGTATATGCAAAAAAAAAAGTTTAAAAAAGTGTCCAGAACCGAACAGAATAGAACTGCTGCAGCTTTTGCACCAATGCACAGATTCATTACGCACAAAGAAGCTGCATTGATTGCTTTGACGTTGTGTCGTTTTACTTTGTAAAAAAAAGTGTTTTCCATTCAGGAGGAAATCTATCTATCTATCTATCTATCTATCTATCTATCTATCTATCTATCTATCTATCTATCTATCTATCTATCTATCTATCTATCTGTCATTGGGCAACTGTTTCTTGGAATGGTTCAGGATGAGACTCCAAAAGTCTGATTCCCTTTCCTTTCTATGCAGCGTTTACAGTAACAGGACTGAGGAAATGAGTGTGAAATAGTAAGGAAATGTTTTCAGAGATTACATCCAGGCTTTTGTGATACTTTTTTTTGTCTTTTTGGTGCATAATGCAAAAGCAAACAAAGCTGCAGTTGAGCTTTTGATTTGCTCTGACGCATACTTAAAGCGTTTTTATGCATTTGCAAACAGAGAAAGTAGAAAGAGGAGGAGGAGGAAGTAAAGAGCTGCAGAGATTGTCAGAAAGAGCTTCCACAGAGCAGAGTGCATATGTGTGTGTGTGTGTGTGTGTGTGTGTGTGTGTGTGTGTGTGTGTGTGTGTGTGTGTGTGTGTGTGTGCTGCACAGGCCTGTCTGGCTGAACCAGGGAGTGCTGCTCACCTGGATGGAGGCCAACCTGCCTCAGGCTGTTAGTTACTCATTAACCGCGGCGACGAGCAGCAGCCATGCTAACAACAACAACAACGATGATGATGATGATGATGATGATGATGATGATGATGATGATGATGATGATGATGATGATGATGATGATGATGATGTCGGGGCAATGAAAGCTAAGCAGATAAGGGGGGAGTGAACTCTTCACAGTCTCAGATACTCCCACTTTACTTCTTCAAATCAAACCAAAGAGATTTAATGAAGGTCAACCAGAGCCTTAGACTCCAGTTGTTGTTGTTATTTATGTATTAATGTGTGGTTGACTCTGGATTAATCAGCTAGCTGTTTGGTTTCTACTAACACACAACAGTGGAAATAGTTAATGAACCAAATAAGCTCTTTTAAGATCTTTTTTTTTCATGATGCTCAACTCTGTCCTGGAAGACGGAAGAAACAGTGAAATTATTCACACTTACAGAGCTCAAAGATCAGGATTCAACTTAATCTCTTCTCAGAGTCTTTTAACTGCTTGAATGTGTTATAAAAGGCGTGGACTGTTCCTTATTGTCCTTAAGATGATGTTGCTCCAGTGAAATAACATCGGCTATAACGTTGCATACATTAGCATTTAAGCTGTGCAGGTCGTGCTGTGGTGGTGCTAACCAGTTAGCATTGGTGCTAAAGGTGCCATGTGTTAAACCGTATGTGAGATGCCTAATCCTGTCTGATCCTGCTCTGACTGCGATGTCTCATCATACAATAGCTGTGGATTACTATTGATTCCCAGTCGAGTCATCGATCAGTTGTTGCAGCTCTCCAGTTTTCATGCAGAACATGAGTGTGGTCGTCCAGCTGTTTCCATCCAGCTGTTTCAACGTGTTTGACTGGATCCAGACTGCAGATGAGCAGCTCTGCAGACCAGGAGTGTGGTCCAGCTCTCCTCCTGCTTTCCTCCATCTCTCCCCCAGCTCTCCCCCAGTTCTCCTCCTGATCTCCAGCTCTCCTCCAGCTCTCCCCCAGCTCTCCTCCAGCTCTCCTCCAGCTCTCCTCCAGCTCTCCTCCAGCTCTTCCCCAGCTCTCCTCCAGCTCTCCTCTAGCTCTCCAGCTCTCCTCCAGCTCTCCTCCAGCTCTCCCCCAGCTCTCCAGCTCTCCTCCAGCTCTCCAGCTCTCCTTCAGCTCTCCTCCAGCTCTCCCCCAGCTCTCCTCCAGCTCTCCAGCTCTCCTCCAGCTCTCCCCCAGCTCTCGCCCTGCTCTCCAGCTCTCCCCCAGCTCTCCCTCGGCTCTCTTCCAGCTCTCCTCCAGCTCTCCAGCTCTCCTCCAGCTCTCCTCCAGCTCTCCTCCAGCTCTCCTCCAGCTCTCCCCCAGCTCTCCCCCAGCTCTCCTCCTGCTCTCCTCCTGCTCTCCTCCAGCTCTCCTCCAGCTCTCCCCCGGCTCTCCTCCGGTTCTCCTCCTGCTCTCCTCCAGCTCTCCAGCTCTCCCCCGGCTCTCCCTCGGCTCTCTTCCAGCTCTCCTCCAGCTCTCCAGCTCTCCTCCAGCTCTCCTCTAGCTCTCCTCCAGCTCTCCTTCAGCTCTCCTCCAGCTCTCCTCCGGCTCTCCTTCGGCTCTCCTCCAGCTCTCCTCCAGCTCTCCTCCGGCTCTCCTTCGGCTCTCCTCCAGCTCTCCCCCAGCTCTCCTCCAGCTCTCCTTCAGCTCTCCTCCAGCTCTCCTCCAGCTCTCCTCCGGCTCTCCTTCGGCTCTCCTCCGGCTCTCCAGCTCTCCTCCAGCTCTCCTCCGGCTCTCCTCCGGCCTGGTCGACCTCTGGAGCGTACGCTCCGGGTCTTGGACGCTCCCCCTGACTCGGTTTCCTCTCTGTGCAGATGAAGGAGACGTTCGCCCGGAGCAGCGTCTCCTGCCTGACGGGCAGCGACCTGCAGAGCGTGACGGCGGGCAGAGGAGATCCGTGCTGGCAGGTCACGCAGCAGCTTCACCAGCTCATCGAGAAGGTAAAAAAAAAGAAAAACGCTGATCCTGCACATTCTGCACCTGAAAGAATCATCCATTCATGTCCCATGCTGCAGAGCAGAGCAGGATAAAAGCCTGATGTCAGTGTTACTCCTTTCATCTGGCCGCTCCTCCTCCTCCTCCTCCTCTTCGTCTCCTGCTTTTCCTCCTCCTTCTCTGCCTCACCTGCTTCTTCCAAATATCCTGAGAATGTTTCCTGGTTCCTCCTGCCTGTGCTCAGTGTCTGTGAAGGGTCAGTGTCTCTCATATTCTGTTCAGGAAGTTTCAGATCAGTGGTTTAAGCTCATGTGAGCTGCTGGATCTCCAAACCAGTGATTTTCACTCTGCAGAATATGAGCGTTTGTTTCCACGCAGACTGTTGTTTCAGGGGTTTAGTTTCGATCCAGACTCGACTGTAAAACACACACAGACACACAGAGATTTATGGACCACGAACTCGTGTGAACTCTGATGTTAAATCTCTTACAGTTTGACCGTAAAACTGTAATATTACACTGTAAAAACGAGATCAAAACGCTAAATGTGAGGAAAAAAGAACTCAAAGCAAGAGAAATTATGTCCATGCAGCAAGATTTGAACTTTACTCGACGGGATAAGATAAGAAGAAGATCAGAAGAGGAGCTCGGTAATAACCAGATATTAGCAGAGTGCAGTGTTGAAACGTTTCTGCAGCTCTTTCGCTTCTTTTTTGCGATTCTTGTTGCGATTTGTTGACGACGTGGAGCAGACGGAGAAAGAAGGAACGAGTTTACTCATTAAACTAAACAAAAGGAGCGGAGCAGCAGCAGAGAGGGACGAGGGTGGTGCTGGGGAGCTGCTGGGTTGATGAGGCCATCGCTGAGTTATTAGGAGGAGGAGGAGGAGGGGGAGGAGGAGGGGGAGGAGGAGGGGGAGGAACACTGCTGAAATGATCCCAAATCACTGTCTGCAGACGCACAATGAGCTCCTTCATAGGTGGAGATGTGATGTGATCCTGTGTGGTTTAATCAGCACAGGAATGCCTTCACCTGCCCCCACACACACACACACACGCACGCACGCACACTCACACACGCACACATACACACGCATTATTTTCTCTTGAGCTGCTCCTTATTTGTGCCTCCTGTTTGCTTTCTCTTCCTCTGAGCCCTGGAAGCTCTGCTCATTCGCGGGCCTGTGAGCCTGGAGAAGCTGACATTTCCCTTTGATTGTTTCCTGGTGGCGTTAAGGAGCTGTTTCCTCCAGATAAGCCTGGTTCACAGGTTACCAGGCCTCAAAGCTTGACTCTGTGTGGAAACCACCAACCTCTGGGCACAGGTTCTTTCTAAGCGTGCAGATGTTGTCGAGTCATCTGTTGGTTATTCCCTAACCCTAACCCTAACCCTTGCCTCTAAACTTCAATTTGTGGCTTGGTTTAAAAAATGTCGATTTGAAGAACAGTAAACAAGCTCAAAAACATCTTTTAAACCCTCAACAACACCTGTTATTTAAGTAGTTCATCGTTCTATTACTTTATTGATAGATGGATTGATGGATGATGACAGACGATGGATGGATTAATGTATAATTGTTGAATCGTCTCTTGAACACTGGACTTCTTGGACATGTTTACATATTTGTAAAATTTGACTTTTTTTTTTTTTACATATTTGACATATTTTGTTGATAAAGTGAGATCAGAATTAGAGGATCTGTCCATACATGGACCGACACACATCACACACACACACACACCTGCAGATGAGAGTGTGTGTGTGTGTGTGCACACGCGCCAGGGCTCTCTGGAGCCTCCGGTGGCCACACTAGGAAGTACATGTGTGTGTGTGTGTGCATATTAGTGATGATTATAGATGTATATTCTCTGACACCCTGGTGCTTTTTATCCATCTTTGCTCGTGTTTTCAGAATGTCGCTTTTTCTTCTTCCCTCTCCATGTTTTTCCCATTTCCTGTATGTTTTTGGAAACGGGCTAAACCGAGGTGAATGTGCTGAGTCGTCCAGCAGGCAGGCTGTGCTTCCTCGAGCTCGTCCGGGGTGAAGGGACGTTCGACCCCAGGAAGGCGGCGGCTCCAGCTCGGGGCTCGCTTACCAGAGGCGGATCTGCTACCGGCCCGGAGATGAAGGCTGCTCTCTGTTCCTGCCCCCGCGGTCGGCTCAGTCTCAGGGTTAGAGTCGAAGCGAAGGTGGCAGGCTGGCCTCCTGCTGGCCTCCTGCTGGCCTCCTGCTGGCCTCCTGCTGGCCTCCTGCTGGCCTCCTGCTGGCCTCCTGCTGGCCTCCTGCTGGCCTCCTGCTGCGGCTGGGATAAACACCTTTATGCCTTTACAGCTCCGGTGGGTGAGCCTGGCCTCGGGTTGGTTGCTGGACTCTAACGAGGGCTTTGTCTCTGTGTCCCTGCAGTCTCTGTCCCAGCGCTACCAGCGGCAGATCTCGTCTGCAGTCAGAGGTGAGACGCTCCATCCTTCTCCGACCCCGATAGCACTGTCCTTTCCCCTCTTGTTGTTATGAGTGACGGACTCGATCTGCTGGCTGATATCTCGACATATTCCAAACGTTCTGCAACCAAATTCTGGAAAACGAATGGGACACGTTGAAAAACTGACCACATTTTCCCATTCCCATTCAGACGAAGTGTCCCGCGTGCTGCCCTCACTAGTGATGGTGGACAGGGCTTCGCCTCGCCCCAAAGTCGCGGCCCACGTCACCGGCAGCTTCCTGCCCAAACTGGGGCGAGAGGGAGGAGGTGAGACACACGAAGCACGTCTTCATCTGGACTTCACTTCCTGGTTCCTTTTGCTCCTGTCATGTGACATAAATGAACAAATAAAGGCAAAATTATGACAAACTGGATAGAGTCGGCCCTGTACATAGGCCTATATGAAGCCAGCCTCGACTAAAACTAGGATTGTGAAAAGGTTATAATGGAATGATGGAGCCAGAGTTCCATAGCTTCTACGTTAGCGCCAGAGAACGAGGAGAAAAGCTCTAGTTCCCCTTCAAAGAAACAAACAGGTAGTCAGACGATCTTTTCTTACTTTTGTCTGACTACTTTCTGATGTGGCGCCCACAGCCCCGGCCTCTGCAGGCCGGCGGGTGCAGGGCCAGAAGATCTCGTGGTGGGAGGGCCAGAAGGGCCTGGCCTTCCTGCAGGACGTGCGGCTGGTGGACGGGGAGCTGGTGGTGCCGCAGCCCGGCCTCTACTACGTCTACGCCCAGACCTACTTCAGACACAGCCACTCCCTGGAGGAGCAGGGCGAGGAGGGCGAGGAGGAGGAGGAGGAGGAGGAGGACAGAGGGAGACCCCTGCTGCAGTACGTCTACAAAAAGGTGACTGGAGCTCCTCTCTCTCTCTCGCTCTGCTCTCTTCTTCTAGAGAAGAAGTCCACCAGTAGAGGACTGACTGGTGGTAGCAGTACCAGGTAGAGGGGAAATAGAATAAAAGATAGAATAAAAACACTGTTTTGTTGCTTTAGGTTGTATATTTGCGCCTCCTGACCCCTTAAGTGACTGATTCGACCGCTAAGTTAACGTTTAGTAAACTACGGTAGTCAGAAAATGTGTTTCTAAACAAACTGGTTTGATTTCAGTCTCCTCGTTCCTGGCGAGGTTGATTTGCATAGCCCCGCCCCCTCGCTCCCCAGACCTCCGCTACTGGAGCCAGGATCCTCCATTCTGCGACAGACGCATGTTCGGATCAAACAATCAGGAAGTGGTGGGCGGGGCATGCACAGCTCATCAGTATTCAAAGGAAAAGGCGCTAAAACCGAGGGTAAAGAGCAGGCCTGACATTCTGGTGTGTGGAGAACGCGGCTGTGCTCAATTGTTCGGTTTTTCCGACCAAAGCATGTTACTAAGACGACGTTTCAACATCAAAGAAGGACGTCAAAGGAGGAGAAATGAGCATAACGTGTCAGAACATAGATCTGCCAGCAGTATGCAGTCTTACACATCCACTGACTCTCAACACAGCCCATATGGACAGATGAACAATACGAGAGCGGACGGTTGATGGTTGAAAATGAAAAACTGGAGGGACGTCCAGATGTTATTACTCTGTGAACTCAAAGCCTCCACAACACGAACTGTAACGTGGAGACATGAATGAATGTTTTGGTAAACGTCCCGGCAAGAACTTAAAACTACGCTCACCCCTGTGAGGATAATTGTATGTTTTTGGTCTCAGAAATGAGGGAAGTTGGACCTGAGCTCTGCTCTGCAGTCGCTCTGGATGTTTCTGATGCATTTGGAGCGCAGATGTGCTCCTCGAAGGGATCCGCTCGAAACGCAGACCAAATGTGATGTTTTCGACGGGGCAAACGTGATGGACGGCGAAGCGTGTCGTGCTCAGACCTCGGGCTGGACTCCTCCACTGACCCCACACACACACACACACACTCACGTCACATGTTCAAACTAAATATGACCCAAACACAAAACAAGAGAAGAAGACAAAGCTCCGTCCTGGAGGGCGGCTGGATCAGATTAGGTCACATTACTTTACACTAAACGAGTCATCGGAGAAATTTGTCTCTGTGGTTCCTGCGTCGCAGCCAGGACGCGGCAAACCGGATCCAAACACAGAACGGAAAAGATCGGAAAAAAACACGCTTTTCCTCGGATAGTTGGGCTAAAACTGAGGGGGAAAACACTTACAACGCTTTAATGTGGCCTCATGTGTTATCTCTTATATGTGCTCTTCATTCTGAGCAACAGCTGGATTAGATTAGCTCAGAATACACAGTCCACACAACGCGCTGCACTGGTATAGTTCTTTACTTTACGCATAAATCTCTTTGATTATCGCAGGGTTCTTGTTGCTTTGATGTTCTACCAATTCAAACATTTCCGATGACACTTTAAAGTCCAGCCTGTGAAGGCAGGATTAGAAGAGAGGCGACATGAGGAGCTTTTCCCTTCATTCATCAGGCACAGTTGTGGGATCAGCTCCACAGTGCCACTGAGCCGCATGACAGGCCTAGAATTGGAGTGGCAGGTGAGACAGCCAATTATGTGTGGTTGCCAGATCAGCATGAAAGAAGAAGAAGAAGAAGCCAGAGCAGCAGCAGAGCGTCATGCTGAGGCAGAGAAGAAGGAGAAAACCTCCGTTCAGTCCTTTAGAGTTCAACCATCAAAGACACACACGGACAGTCATCGTGGTCATTCACATGACCTGTTTTGTGTCTTGACACACCAGACACAACCTACTTACCTCTATCTCCCCCTCCCTCCTCCTCCTCCTCCCCCCTCCTCCTCTCCTCCTCCTCCTCCCTCTCTCCCCCTCCCCTTCCCTCTCTTCCTCCTCCCCCTCCTCCCCCTCCTCCTCCCCCTCCCTCTCCGCCTCCTCCTCCTCCTCCTCCTCCCTCTCCTCCTCCTCCCCCTCCTCCCCCCTCCTCCTCCCCCTCCCTCTCCCGCCTCCTCCTCCTCCCTCTCCTCCTCCTCCCCCCTCCCCCTCCCTCTCCGCCTCCTCCTCCTCCTCCCCCTCCTCCTCCTCCTCCCCCTCCCTCTCTCCTCCTCCCTCGTCCTCCCTCCTCCCCTTCCTCCCCCTCCCCCTCCCTCTCCTCCTCCTCCTCCTCCCCCCTCCCTCTCCTCCCCCTCCCTCTCCGCCTCCTCCTCCTCCTCCTCCTCCTCCCCCTCTCCCCCTCCCCCTCCCCCCTCCCTCTCCTCCTTCCCCTCCTCCCCTCACCCTCTCCCTCTCCTCTCCTCCCCTCCCTCCTTCCCCCTCCCCCTCCCTCTCCGCCTCCTCCTTCCCCTCCCTCCTCCTCCCCCTCCTCCTCCTCCCCTCCTCCTCCCCCTCCCCCTCCCTCTCCGCCTCCTCCCTCCCTCTCCTCCTCCTCCCTCCTCCTCCCCTCCTCCCCTCCTCCTCCCCCTCCCTCCTCCTCCTCCCTCGTCCTCCCTCCTCCCCCTCCTCCCCCTCCCCCTCCCCCTCCCTCCCCTCCTCCCCTCCCCCTCCCTGCAGGTGAGCTCCTACCCGGTTCCCATCCTGCTGATGAAGACGAGCCGGACCTCCTGCTGGTCCCGGGGCTCCCAGTTCTCTCTGCACTCCGCCCACCAGGGGGGCTGTTCCCGCTCAGCAGCGGCGACCGCCTCTTCGTCACCGTCACCAACGCGTCCGCCGTCGACATGGACGAGAAGAGCAGCTTCTCGGGGCCTTCCTCATCAGCTAGAGCGGCACACACACACACACACACACACACACACACACACACACAGTGAATGACTGAGTGAGTGAGTGAGTGTGCGACTTCCTTCGTGGACGATCGAGTGGAGAAGTCTGTCGTCCTTTTTCAGAAGACCACAAACGGCAGCAGGAGGAATCCACCACGGGACACGCTGCACACGTTACACAAAAAGGGAACCAAGCACCAAAGGGAAAGAAAAACCTCACGAAAATAAAAGCCTAGATTCCAGAGGAAGTTGAGGACATCAGTAGGTCTAGGAAAGAAGCTGATGTCGTCCGTGTACAAGAGATGTTTGTTAAACGACCAAATGCTTGAGGGCGAGCTGATCACTGGTCCGATGGATCGATGGATCGATGGATCGATGGATCGATGGATCGATGGGCTCCGGTTTGGGGAGCAGAGCTGCTGGTCACAGCTCGGCCACCGGGGGCGCTGTGTGCACACGTCACAGTCCGGGTTTAGACCAGAAGACACCAAACCGAGATGCTCTGGTCTCAGCTCCTCAGATGTGAATGTTTCAGAGACATAGAACTGAATGTCGTTAAAGAACTCAAAGATCGGAATTTTGATTTGGCCTCATTTTAGAAACCAAACAAGCAATCAGCGACAGAAATGAAACTTGCCTTATCTTCAGATCTAATCGGCACTTACACTCCAAAAACATAAATCCTCAGAACAGCTTAAATGTTCCGTCATGCGTGTCCACGAGCTCCTCAGATACTCCGTTTCTCAGCATCGACTCTAGATGAGTGAATCGGCTCGAAGCAGCTGAAACGACATGTGAAGACACTGAGTATCTGAGGTCGTTCCTAGAGAGGAACTATTTCTTGGAGCGTAGTACGATTCAGACTCTGAGGAGTGTTTGTGTGGAATCACCAGCTGTTTGTCTGTTTAAAGGTGTAAATATTTTTGAGGTTTTTTTTGTTTGTTTTTTTCTATTGACACTACGCAAGCTCTCTCCTCCACACGTGACTTTCAGTTTAAAACTGTGTGGGTCGCCCGCTCTCTCTCTCCCTCTGTCTCTCCCTCCCCTCTCTCTGTCTACCTCTCTCTGTCTACCTCTCTCTGTCAACTCCTCTCTCTCTCTCCCCTTCTCCATCTCCCTCCCTCCCTCTCTCTCTCTCTCTCTCCCTCTCCATCTCCCTCCCTCTCTCTCTCTCTCCTCTCCATCTCCCTCCCTCTCTCTCTCTCTCTCTCTCTCTCCCTCTCCATCTCCCTCCCTCTCTCTCTCCCTCCCTCCCTCCCTCTCTCCCTCGCTCTCTCTCTCCCTCTCCATCTCCCTCCCTCTCT
>CM055208.1:1614494-1659623 GCA_029224185.1 Karalla daura | reverse complement strand
AGAAGCAGAGCAGCAGCAGAGCGTCATGCTGAGGCAGAGAAGAAGGAGAAAACCTCCGTTCAGTCTTTAGAGTTCAACCATCAAAGACACACACGGACAGTCATCGTGGTCATTCACATGACCTGTTTTTGTGTCTGACACACCAAGACACACCTACTTACCTCTATCTCCCACTCCTCCTCCTCTCTCCTCCCCCCTCCTCCTCCTCCTCCTCCTCCTCCCTCCTCCTCCCCCCTCCCCTTCCTCTCTTCCTCCTCCCCCTCCTCCCCCCTCCTCCTCCCCCTCCCTCTCGCCTCCTCCTCCTCCTCCTCCTCCCTCTCCTCCTCCTCCCCCTCCTCCCCCTCGCTCCTCCCCCTCCCTCTCCGCCTCCTCCTCCTCCCTCTCCTCCTCCTCCCCCTCCCCCCTCCCCTCTCCGCCTCCTCCTCCTCCTCCCCCTCCTCCTCCTCCTCCCCCTCCCTCTCCTCCTCCTCGTCCTCCTCCTCCCCTTCCTCCCCCTCCCCCTCCCTCTCCTCCTCCTCCTCCTCCCCCTCCCTCTCCTCCTCCCCCTCCTCTCCGCCCTCCTCCTCCTCCTCCTCCTCCTCCCCCTCCTCCCCCTCCCCCTCCCCCTCCCTCTCCTCCTTCCCCTCACCTCCCTCCACCCTCTCCCTCTCCTCCTCCTCCCCCTCCTTCCCCTCCCCCTCCCTCTCCGCCTCTCCTTCCCCTCCCTCCTCCTCCCCCTCCTCCTCCTCCCCCTCCTCCTCCCCCTCCCCCTCCCTCTCCGCCTCCTCCTCCTCCTCCCTCTCCTCCTCCCTCCCTCTCCTCCCTCCTCCCCCTCCTCCTCCTCCCCCCTCCCTCTCCTCCTCCTCGTCCTCCTCCTCCTCCCTCTCCTCCCCCTCCCCCTCCCCCCTCCCCCTCCCCCCTCCTCCCCTCCCCCTCCCTGCAGGTGAGCTCCTACCCGGTTCCCATCCTGCTGATGAAGACGAGCCGGACCTCCTGCTGGTCCCGGGGCTCCCAGTTCTCTCTGCACTCCGCCCACCAGGGGGGGCTGTTCCCGCTCAGCAGCGGCGACCGCCTCTTCGTCACCGTCACCAACGCGTCCGCCGTCGACATGGACGAGAAGAGCAGCTTCTTCGGGGCCTTCCTCATCAGCTAGAGCGGCACACACACACACACACACACACACACACACACACACACAGTGAATGACTGAGTGAGTGAGTGAGTGTGCGACTTCCTTCGTGGACGATCGAGTGGAGAAGTCTGTCGTCCTTTTTCAGAAGACCACAAACGGCAGCAGGAGGAATCCACCACGGGACACGCTGCACACGTTACACAAAAAGGGAACCAAGCACCAAAGGGAAAGAAAAACCTCACGAAAATAAAAGCCTAGATTCCAGAGGGAAGTTGAGGACATCAGTAGGTCTAGGAAAGAAGCTGATGTCGTCCGTGTACAAGAGATGTTTGTTAAACGACCAAATGCTTGAGGGCGAGCTGATCACTGGTCGATGGATCGATGGATCGATGGATCGATGGATCGATGGATCGATGGGCTCCGGTTTGGGGAGCAGAGCTGCTGGTCACAGCTCGGCCACCGGGGGCGCTGTGTGCACACGTCACAGTCCGGGTTTAGACCAGAAGACACCAAACCGAGATGCTCTGGTCTCAGCTCCTCAGATGTGAATGTTTCAGAGACATAGAACTGAATGTCGTTAAAGAACTCAAAGATCGGAATTTTGATTTGGCCTCATTTTAGAAACCAAACAAGCAATCAGCGACAGAAATGAAACTTGCCTTATCTTCAGATCTTAATCGCACTTACACTCCAAAAACATAAATCCTCAGAACAGCTTAAATGTTCCGTCATGCGTGTCCACGAGCTCCTCAGATACTCCGTTTCTCAGCATCGACTCTAGATGAGTGAATCGGCTCGAAGCAGCTGAAACGACATGTGAAGACACTGAGTATCTGAGGTCGTTCCTAGAGAGGAACTATTTCTTGGAGCGTAGTACGATTCAGACTCTGAGGAGTGTTTGTGTGGAATCACCAGCTGTTTGTCTGTTTAAAAGGTGTAAATATTTTTGAGGTTTTTTTTGTTGTTTTTTTTCTATTGTCACTACGCAAGCTCTCTCTCTCCACACGTGACTTTCAGTTTAAAACTGTGTGGGTCGCCCGCCTCCTCTCTCCCTCTGTCTCTCCCTCCCTCTCTCTGTCTACCTCTCTCTGTCTACCTCTCTCTGTCAACCTCTCTCTCTCTCCCTCTCCATCTCCCTCCCTCCCTCTCTCTCTCTCTCTCTCCCCTCTCCATCTCCCTCCCTCTCTCTCTCTCTCCCTCTCCATCTCCCTCCCTCTCTCTCTCTCTCTCTCTCTCTCCCTCTCCATCTCCCTCCCTCTCTCTCTCCCTCCCTCCCTCCCTCTCTCCCTCGCTCTCCTCTCCTCCCTCTCCATCTCCCTCCCTCTCTCTCTCTCTCCCTCTCTCTCCCTCTCCCTCTCCCCTCCCCCTCTCTCTCTCTCCCTCTCCATCTCCCTCCCTCCCTCCATCTCCCTCTCTCTCTCTCTCTCCCTCCCTCCCTCCCTCTCTCCCTCTCTCTCTCTCTCCCTCTCCATCTCCCTCCCTCTCTCTTCTCTCCCTCTCTCTCCCTCTCCCTCCCCCTCTCTCTCTCTCCCTCTCCATCTCCCTCCCTCCCTCCATCTTCCTCTCTCTCTCTCTCCCTCCCTTTCCCTCTCATCTCTCTCTCCCTCTCTCTCTCTCCTCTCTCCCTCCCTCCATCTCCCTCTCTCTCTCTCCCTCTCCCTCCCTCTCTCTCTCTCCCTCTCGACCCTCTCCCTCTCCCTCTCTCTCTCTCCCTCTCTCTCTCTCCCTCTCCAATCTCCCTCCCTCCCTCCATCTCCCTCTCCCTCCATCTCCCTCTCTCTCCCTCTCTCTCTCCCTCTCTCTCCCTCCCTCTCCCTCTCTCTCTCTCTCTCTCTCTCCCTCTCTCTCTCTCTCTCTCCCTCTCCCTCCCTCTCCCTCCATCTCCCTCCCTCTCCATCTCTCTCTCTCCCCCTCCCTCTCTCTCTCTCTCTCTCTCTCTCTCCCCCCTCTCTCTCTCTCTCTCTCTCTCGTCTCTCTCTCTCTCTCTCTCTCTCTCTTCAGCTGTCAGGGGCTCCAGCCTGCTGGCTCGTCCCTCCCAGCCTTGCTCCAGACGGTGCATTAAATGCTCTCTGATGGTCGGTATTCCCGGTTTTCCTGTCACGTCTGGTTAGACTCCGACTCTGAAAAATAACCGTTCACGCGAGAATCCAGAGACGCGCGATCCCGCTTCCTGCTCGTCTGTCGTCCATGTGATTTTTGGGTCGAGACGTGCAGCAGATCCGGCGAAGCTCAAGGACACGGAAAAACCAAAATTACACGTTGGGGTTGGAGCGCTGAGGGAACGCTGCGGGAAGCAGAGAGGCCGAAACCTCGAGGCTCGGGATCGACTTAGGAAGCGACCCCGGGTCAGGTTAGTAGAACTCCCCCAGCTGGAAACCTCCTTCCAGTTCTCCTTCATAACAATAACAATAACCATAATCACAGCCCGATGCCACTGGTTCCAGTTTGGCTCGAACTGGGGTCAGGTGACCGGGTCAGAGGTCAACGTGATCCCATGGAAGTGATTTCTCTTTCACGTCCTGTTGGAGGAACTTTCCACTCTGATCAAACCAGGTTAAGGCAGGATGTTTCCAGAAACTAGTCCCGACCCGAGCACTGATGTAACCCTCCTCATGTGTCTGTACGCGCCTGATCAACCTGAGATTATGAATCTTGGTTTCATCCGTTTATCGACTCAGATTCTTGTGGAATGTGACGTGTTGAAGTTCGGTGTTGACGGCCTGCAGACCTCGTAGAAGTCTTTGCAGGTCTTCGTCTGTAGCTACGGATGCTACGACGAATGTATTGATCAGAACAGCTCCTCACAGCTGTACAGTACTCCATTACGGCCCAACGAGGACAGGCTTGACACCATTGTTCTCGACATTAATTGTTGTTGTTCATAACGTTTCAGGACTTGTCTGAGGACTTGTCTGACGTGAGCTCGCTGAGGTTAGCGGAACATAAAACGTCCAAAAGAATCTGAGTTGATAAAAACTTTAAACATGAGCTCGTACGTGTATCATCGATCCACTGGAGGGTGAAACGTCACCCTTTCCTCATTCCTCCTACGAATGTAAAGACGTTCTGAGGCCACAGAACCTGAAGATCAGCAGAACCTGGAGGGAGGAGAGACACAAATCTACACACAAAGAATGTGAATGTAAATAAGCAGCAGTTTGTTGTAAATATGTGGAATGAATAAAGGACACTGTAAAAAGAAGTTGTTTTGATCGTGTTAAAAGCAGAAACCACCTCAGATAAGTTCTGTCACTCTGGGTCCAGTCTAATTACACTAGTATTACTATACTATGCATGTCTGGTATTATACTAGTATTACTATACTATGCATGTCTGGTATTATACTAGTATTACTATACTATGCATGTCTGGTATTATACTAGTATTGCTATACTATGCATGTCTGGTATTACACTAGTATTACTATACTAGGCATGTCTGGTATTATACTAGTATTACTATACTATGCATGTCTGGTATTACACTAGTATTACTATACTATGCATGTCTGGTATTACACTAGTATACTATACTAGGCATGTCTGGTATTATACTAGTATTACTATACTATGCATGTCTGGTATTATACTAGTATTACTATACTATGCATGTCTGGTATTATACTAGTATTGCTATACTATGCATGTCTGGTATTATACTAGTATTGCTATACTATGCATGTCTGGTATTATACTAGTATTGCTATACTATGCATGTCTGGTATTATACTAGTATTACTATACTATGCATGTCTGGTATTACACTAGTATTACTATACTATGCATGTCTGGTATGAGTTATACTAGACTTGCATATATAAACACATACACATACATACAAACACGTGTGTGTATATATTGACTGAAATGTTCCCGTTTCATATAAATGTGTGTGTACACATATACGTTATATTTATGTTAAAATGTTGTATTTTTGGTCAGGATTTTACCTTTTTTTCAGTCAGTCCTTTAAGAGTCACAGCGAGCCAGGGGAAGCAGGAGCGAGCTGTGAGCTATTGATCGATTGATTATCGATGATCAGCGATCACAGAATGAACCACAGGACATGGGTTTAAGTTTTGGATTTTCTTTCTTTTTTGTGGAAATATGTTACAGTTATATTACAGGTATTTAAATGCCCCGAGGGTAGAACAGAAAAAAAAACGTTTGGAGACTCCAGAAACAAACGGACACTAAGAAGAAGACGCCAACGCAGCGTTGAGAGGTGGGAGGAGTCCAGGCCGCAGTTCAGACGGCCTCCAATAAATACTGCCACATGTGGAGGCCGGCGCTGGAGCAGAGGCTGGAGCAGAGGCCGGAGCAGAGGCCGGAGCAGAGGCCGGTGCTGGAGCAGAGGCTGGAGCAGAGGCCGGTGCTGGAGCAGAGGCCGGTGCTGGAGCAGAGGCCGGTGCTGGAGCAGAGGCCGGTGCTGGAGCAGAGGCTGGAGCAGAGGCCGGTGCTGGAGCAGAGGCTGGAGCAGAGGCTGCTGCTGGAGCAGAGGCTGGAGCAGAGGCCGGTGCTGGAGCAGAGGCTGGAGCAGAGGCCGGTGCTGGAGCAGAGGCTGGAGCAGAGGCCGGTGCTGGAGCAGAGGCTGGAGCAGAGGCTGGAGCAGAGGCTGGAGCAGAGGCCGGTGCTGGAGCAGAGGCTGGAGCAGAGGCCGGTGCTGGAGCAGAGGCTGGAGCAGAGGCCGGTGCTGGAGCAGAGGCTGGAGCAGAGGCTGCTGCTGGAGCAGAGGCTGGAGCAGAGGCCGGTGCTGGAGCAGAGGCTGGAGCAGAGGCCGGTGCTGGAGCAGAGGCTGGAGCAGAGGCCGGTGCTGGAGCAGAGGCTGGAGCAGAGGCCCCGGCTCCGGCCGGGAGGAGGCTAGCAGCACGAGAAGCTCCCAGAAAAAACATCACAAACAAAAGTAAACCTCAGCCAGACCCACACGCCCATGGCAGGAAGAGCATCTGCAAAACGGTTGAAGTCCAAAACCTTTTTGTCGTGTAACAAACTGTAACATGTCGCTCACTTCCTGGTTCTTTGATGCAAGTCTGCGTGAAGAAGAAGAAGCTCCTCCTCCTCCTCCTCCTCCTCTTCATCCTGTGGGAGAACGTTCTGGATGGATGCAGGTCCAACAAACGCCCTGCACCGGCTTCCATTTCTTCCATTTGAATTTGTGTGTTTTTTTAATAATTAAACTTATAAAATAGATCATAAAACTTCTTAAATGAAAACTGACGAGTCCACGTACAAAAACCCTCTTTTATATAAATTACACTTTTGAGTCTTCCATGAAAATGACGATGATGATGATGATCATGATGATGATGATAACAAAGATGGTTTCTACGTTCCAGCTCCTGATGTTTCATCTTCAGACCTTCCCTTCACACACACACACACACACACACACACACACACACACACACACACACACACACACACACACACACACACACACACACACACACACACACACAGTCTTTCTTACATTCTCTATTTCTCTCTCATACTCACAGTTTGACTCACACACACACTCTTGTCATTCTCTCTCTCTGTCTCACACACTCACACACACACACACACACACACACACTTGTAACCAGGGGCTCCCAGCGTAGCTACACAACATGCTCTAACCCACAGTAGAGAGGGACACAAAAAGAGAAACTACGCCCACTGAAAAGAAATCTCTGCACAGACAGTAACGCTACATCTCCTCTCTCCTTCCTTCTTTCCTTCCCTCCTTCCTTCCTTCCCTCCTTCCTTCCTTCCTTCCTTCCTTCCTTCCTTCCCTCCTTCCCTCCTTCCTTCCTTCCACGCTGCCTCTCGTGGTGCAGTTCTGGGCGGTGGACGCGCCTGTCACTGTAGCTGCCTTGTTCTGGCTCCGCCCCCCTCTGCAGGTGGAGGTGGGAGGGGGTGTGTGTGTGGGGGGGGGGGGAATGTGACCGCAAGAGGAGGAGGAGGAGGAGGAGGAGGGGGGCGGAGCCTCAGCAGTCAAACCGCATCTCCAGCGGTTCGTCGAAGCCCCGGGCGTCGTGGCCCGCCCCCGACAGGAAGGTGGCGGTGACGGGCGCGCCGGTGGCCGTGGCCACGTTGAGGAGGGCGCTGGCGGGCGCGGCGCCGGCCGGGCTGCGCAGCGCCGCCGCCGTGATGCTGGTGAGGTTGATGCCCAGCGTGAGGCGAGTCTGTTCCAGAGCCTTCTCCGGCACGGCGAACGCCTCCAGCTTCTTCTCGCCGTTGGCCATGTAGGAGTTCTGACAGCCGCGGCAGATACAGTCCAGACACGCCTGAGAGGAGACCACACGTTAGTCTGGACCACTGCCCTGAGGCCAGGGTAAACAGAGCTGGAGCTAGCTAGCTAGCTAGCTGTCTGTCTGTCTGTCTGTCTGTCTGTCTGTCTGTCTGTCTGTCTGTCTGTCTGTCTGTCTGTCTGTCTGTCTGTCTGTCTGTCTGTCTGTCTGTCTGTCTGTCTGTCTGTCTGCCTGTCTGTCTGTCTATCCATCTATCTATCCATATATCCGTCTATCTATCTGTCTGTCTATCTATCCATCTATCCGTCTATCTATCTGTCTGTCTATCTATCTGTCTGTCTATCTATCCATCTATCCGTCTATCTATCTGTCTGTCTATCTATCTGTTTTCTTCTTGTTCCCTGGTTTCACATAGAAGCTATGAACTCTGGTTCCATCAGAGCCTCAGAGTCTACTTGGCAACTTGCAGCTGTGGGAACAGCACAAAGGTGTGCAGGGGTGCAAACAGTCCCTGTGTTGTCATCTCTGCGTCCTAGTTTGTTTTTGTTGGATGCATCTTTCTGCGTTCACATGCTTGAAGTCAAAGTAAAAACAAACTGAGTAGAATGATGTGTATGACTGAGCTCAGTGTCCGTAGACAAACACTGTGGTCAGAGCGCCCCCTGCTGGAGACGCGTCGCACTGCAATGTTTGAGACAAAACTAATTTACTAGACATAGCAGACTAATAACTAATAACTAATATTTTTACAGCTCAAGTTGTTGCACCAACCTCAGACCTGATCACCCCCCCCACCCCACCCCCACCTCGCCACACACACACACATACACTAAGATGCTATGGAGATAATTCAAGCTCCACATTCAAGCTCAGAACTATAGTCTGTTTGCAGAGGTTTGGATAACAGATCAACTGCGCGATGACTAGTTTGACCCCTCTCCTCTAGGGGGAGACACCAACATTTCAGGATAGCATACTGCTATGGCTACAATCACAAAACATGGGGGGGGGTGCATTACCTTGCGGTTGGAATAGCAGGGACAGCGCTGCCCCCTACAGGTCAACACAGAGGGGTTCTGGGTGGCTCGGCCACACTTGCAGCCCTTCTTCTCCACGGGCTTCTTGTACAGTGGCTTGGAGGGGCTGGGGGGGTGTGTGAGGGGGTGGGGGTGGGGGTGGGGGGGCACCCCTCTGTCGCGTGGCTGCTGCCGGGGCTTGGGGGCCCCCTGCCGCACCTTGGTGTAGGCCTTCTTGGGGCCCCCGTGGTGCTCCACAGTCTTTTTCAGCCCGGCCTTGTTGGACACCAGCACAGTCTTGCCCACCTTGGGGGGGCCGCCGTTGGGCACCGGCGCCAGGTGCGGGTGTGGGAGGGGGGGCGGGGCCACGGCGGGGAACTTGGGGTCCTGCTTGGTGGTGCTGGGGGGGTGGTGGTGGTGTTGGTGGTGGTGTTGGTGGTGGTGGTGGGGCGAGCTGTTGGCACCGATGGTGGCGGGGGGGAGGAGGCTGGAGAGGGGGAGGGGCTGCAGCTTCCCGCTGTCGCTCTCCGAGCGCGAGCGCTTGCGGTGGCAGCGTGACGGGGGCGTGTGGGGGGGGCAGTTAGCTGGCGGGGGCGGCTGGGAGTGCGGGTGGGGGTGGTGGAGAAGGGGGCGGGGGCAGTTCTCTGGTGGGAGGGAGGGGGTGAGGTGGGAAGGGTCGGGGGGGTCGGACGGGCAGCGCGGCCCGTTGAGGCTGGACTGGTGCAGGGGGGGCGGTGGCGGCGCCGGGGGCGGGGGGGCGGAGTCTGTCTCCAGAGTCCTCAGCACCTCCTCCACGCTCAGCAGCAGCGACCCCCCGCCGCCGCCGTGCTTCAGCTCCTCCCCGAAGCCTGTGATGTCACAGAGCCCCGCCTCCCGGGCCCCGCCCACGCACGCCGGCAGCTGGCCCGGCCGCGTCTCCACGGCGACGGGCTGCAGCCGCTCGGAGCCCAGCAGCCCGTTGCAGTCGTGCAGCCCGTTGACGCTGACGCCGCTCAGCTCCACCGCCGCCAGCGCCGTGGAGGTGGGCGGAGCCTCGTCCGAGGTGGACGCCGCGTACGAGTCCGAGGCGTCGTCCGCCTCGTCCGGCTCCGGCTCGATCTCGGCGAGCATCAGGCCCTCGGTGAGCACGGCCTGCAGGTCCGGGGAGTCCCCGGCGGCGCTGGCGATGTGCGCGGCCAGCGGCGACTGCGTGATGTAGAGGCAGAGCTTCCTGTAGCAGTGGACGAGCAGCGACAGCTGCCGGTTCTCCTCGAAGCGGGAGTAGTCCTTGCACCAGCTGCAGGACGGCTTCAGCTGCATCCTCTGGCCTCTGCAGCCGCGACACACGTAGTGCTGGCAGGTGGAGTCGGTGGGAGCGATGGGGTCCTGCAGCAGGTTCCCTGGACACACGAGAGCAGAGATTAACAAGAGAAACACGCCAGAGCCACACGTGATCTGATGGGGAGCACCCTGGCTTTAAAGGGGCCTGAGAACACATGAATGGAGGATTGATCCTTGTTGTCAGATGTTATCATAGAAACTAGAACCTTTCAGAAGTTCAGTTGTCTTTCCATGACTTCATGTGATTTAATGAGACTGTGACTTAAAAATAAATCAGCATTTCCATTCTTTACTCTGGTTGACAGTGTATTCCTGTTGTGGTCGTGTCTTGCTCAGAATACAGAGTGACTCCAGTTCAGATCTGAGCCCTGGCCAGCTTCCCATGACAATATGTATTTACTAACCCCCAACAGAGCGGAGCAGGGCAACCTGCCCAAATGGATGACAACCGCTCTTTGAGAGCGGGCTTCCTTAGCAACACTGGTTGCTAGGCAGCGCAGCTGCAGACGGGGATGGATGTGAGGATGTGGGGGGGACAGATGGATGGATGGATGGATGGATGGATGGATGGATGCATTCATGAGAATCCACCACCAACTAATAAATCCCAGGTGACCACAGAACGTCTGTTTACTGCAGGTTCCACACTGATGCATTATTTACACGGTGGAGGACGAGTGATCAATACGTGAGTCTGACAGGGCTGCAACCACAGCCCAGTAACCTCCTTCCTCCCCAGCAGGTAATTCCTGCACTGGGACCAGTACGTCCACTGGCTGTGTGTGAGCAGCAGAGGTCCTGCTGTAAAACATCCTCCTCCATGGAGAGAAAGCCAGGAGGAGCGTTCATTTACAACGCAAACCACAGCAACACTGTTAGAACACTTACCCAGGATGCTCGGCTACTTTGTCTGAGCTACTTTAATTGAGCTAGGTGTTTTCGCCTGCATCTGAATCTTGTTTATTTTAACCCTTTAAATGCCATGTTTTTAGTCATGATGTCACCATGTTTTTAGATGATGTTCTGTTCTTTTCAGTGTACTAATTGCAAAGTCTGAATGACAGCTTTTTGCATACAACAGCCCGAGTGGAACAACTGTTTGTTTACAGTGTCATTTTAGACTTGACACAAATGTCATGATGCAACAGACATACATGCACAACAAGGGGTTAAATGCCTACCTACTCTATCCGACATGGATCTGTGTGTAAACACAGTGAGGTCATCTCTCCCTCCACTTTTTTCCTTCACCTCCTTCATATTACAGTGTGACGTTCCTTAAGTTAAGGAGGGTGAGGAAGATCAAATGCATCCGATCCAGTGTGTGTGTGCATGCGTGTGTTATTCAACAGAGAAACGCCCCGATGCTGCCAACACACACACACACACACACACACACACACACACACACACACACACACACACACACACACACACACACACACACACACACACACACAGAGGGGGTGTGTCATGACGGTGTCGCTGTGAACAGTGGTGCCTTCACTGCACATCAGAAAAATCAACTCCGTCGAATTATTTATTGTCTTGCAAACGTTTCATGTGAAGTTCTGAAGGTGCTTCGTCTAGAATGGTCCATATTGTCACTTGTTCCTAGTTATGTCATCAAGTGATGTTGAGTTTCAGAACTAAGTGAAAGCGCTTTGCTTCTTCCAGCCCGTTTTCTTTTAATCAGTTGCAATAATTCCGACAACACCTGAAGGTAGCATCGCTCCCACAGAGCACAGCTGACACCAACACACACACCACTACATAGGCTCACTGTGACATCACACCAGGCCACACATACACCTGGACACACACCCATACACAAACATGGACACACACAGCTGGACACACACTGGACGCACACCTACTCTGACTTTTAGTTGTTGAAAAGCCTGGCCACACACACACACACTATCAGGGACACAAGAGGCCACAAGAACCTGGTCAAACACACACCTGGACAAATACAAACACTACAGTGACATTTAGCTGATGATACACGTGGACACGCACTTTGACAGCTGGGCACACACCTGAACCCACACTCAGAAGACAAGACATAACTGGACAGAGACACCAGGACACCAACAGTGACATACACCTATACACACCTGGACAGACACATGCTTGGATAAACACACCTGATCACACACCTAGAGAGACACCTGTAGACACACACCTGGACACCGGATCACACAGACATGGACAGGCATACCGAAACACACATCTGGACAGACACAGCAGCACACACAGACCTGGTCTCCTACAACCGGACACCTGCAGACTCCCCTGGACAGTCACACACCTGTCCACCCCCCTACTCCCCGGAGCAGGACTTACCGCAGACCAGGCAGGACAGGGACTGTCTGAAGAAGGGCAGCAGCCTGCACAACTCGGCCAGGGCCCGGGGGTCCCGGGGGTCGCACTGCAGCACCGAGCGGCTCGCGGACACGTACAGAGAGGTCGCGTTCACCGGGTTCATTTCCGCTTCCGGTCCCGGTCCGCTCCAAAGATGCAGGGAAGTGCGGTCAAACACCGCGACAGTCTTACGGTAACGGAGTGGAGGGGGTTCGGTCTCCCAGGCTCTGTGAGCTACAATCAACCGGGGCCGTCGGAGGAGTCCGGCGGCTCTGCAGGGGGCATAGACCGGGGTGAGGAGCCTCAGATCCCCGCCCGTGGCGCCCACATGAGGAGCAGTCTCCGCGGGGAGCAGTCCAGGGTACTCATCGCTGCTCTGCAGCTGCTGCGGGGGCAACGATCGGGCAGACCCAGCTCCGTGGTGCTGCTGCAGGTGGTGTCTCCTCCTCCTCTCGCCTCTCTACCGGGCTGCAGCTCCCACAGTCACACCGGAGCCTCCGCGGCTCCACATACATCCATGCGGAACACTGTCGTCCCGGGGCTTCACGTCCATACCGGACCCGGGGCGGCCCGTTGCATTAGTGGTAGAGGGGTCCTCCCCCCAGGGACGGAGACAGGGTCGAGGAGTCTTGATCCTGGAAACTAAATCCTGGAGGCTTGGTCCGGTCCAGGAGACTCGGGCTAAACCCTTCAGGTTCGGTCCGGTTCAGGAGCTCGGTGCTGCAGCCTGGGTTCAAGGGGTATTTGTCCAGCAGGTCCAGCAGGCGAGGACCAGGGGTCCAGGAGACTCGGGCTCGGGGCTTGTCAGGACGCTAGGTCCTGCAGCCTGAGTCCTGGAGACTCGGTCCAGGAGCCTGGGTCCGGTCCAGCAAGCTGGGGCAAAGAGACTCGGTCCAGTACAGCAGACTAGGTCCGATCCGACAGGCTAGGTCCGGTCCGGTCCAGCAAATTAGGTCCAGTTCTGGGGGTTCGATCCGATCCACTCGGTCCAGTCCAGGAGGCTCGGCCCGTCTCTGTTATTGTTCCAGCGGCTCGAAAACAAACCAGGCCTCGGTGGCTCCGGGAGCTCTGCTCCGGGGGGAGACAGCGGCAGTAGCTGGACGTCGAGACCGGGTTCGGCCGCCGAGGAGCCGCAGACTCGGATAAATAATAATTTAGAGGCTCCTGAGCCGCTGGGGGCACTGAGAAAAAACAACCATCAGAAGCCTCGGGCTCGAGTGGCAGAGCTAGCCGCCCGAGCTGCACCGGGAAGCCGGCTCCAGATGAAGGCCGCTGCGCTGTCCGCGGGATTAGGAGGACTCCGTCGTCCAGTCCTCGGTGAAGCTGAAGCCGTAGAGCCGAGCAGTGAGGACGGTTTATGTCCCCCGGCAGCTGTCGGTGGACCACCGGGGCGTCGGTGAACAGCCAAATTCAATTAAATCCTTATTTGTGCACCTTGCTATCATCGTTAGCCGCGCAGCAGTCCTCAGACCTCCCGTCGTTCCTCCACTCACGGACAAGGGGGCGCTGCTGCGCTGCTCTCGCGAGATCTCACGAGGCGGGCTGTTTGAAAAATCCATCGATCCAACTAAATGACTGTTTCCCCCTGCTATGGTGGGGTGTGAACTTAGAATTTGTTGCGATATTAACATATTTTCTGACATGCTTATATTTTTACATTTGTTTTGTGTTGTATCAGAATTATATTGAGTGTTGGTAAAGATGTGTGTGTGTGTGTGTGTGTGTGTGTGTGTGTGTGTGTGTGTGTGTGTGTGTGTGTGTGTGTTTCTGCATCACTAGTTGCAGACAATAAAAAAAGATCGCCTGCAAAATCTTCAGTTATTTCTCAACTCAACTTTATTTGTTTTAAGTGCCATTTCATAACAGCCGTTATCTCAAGGCACTAAGTTATTCAGTAATTTGACTTTACAGTGCAGACTGCAAAAATGACAAAACTATTAAGTTAGACCATGGGACCATGGGAAAATATCCACAAAAAAAATCCAAAATTCAAATACTTTTTAGTTAAACAGATTCATTAAAGATATCAAAGTAAACTTTATTAAAGGTTTTTTCTATTCTCCTGAAAAAAAAACCACATAGGTCTCTAAACGTGAGCATTATGTCACTCAGCTCTGCTATAGGAGGAGCTGACTCCTCTGGATGGAGTCAGACAGTGGTTTCCTTCTTCTCAAGTCTGGAGTGAGCTGACTCACATTTCTACAACTACATACAATAGTCACCACACAGTGGTTTCAAAACTCTCATCCATCTATGGGCAAGAAGTTGTTTGGCATTGTGCAAAACTTATTTGCCAGTTTTGCACAATGTCAAACTGTCCCTGTAAACACAACTTCTGCTGAAAGTCTGCTCATGTGTTCATGTCAACATCCGTGAAGGCTCTTATATTTGTAGTTTCTGTATTTTAGTTCCAGATCTTTTCGAGTTCTAGAGGCTCACAATAGTGCACAAAAGCATGGAAAAATGTGCGCCAGTTCAAGTCATAAAAGTTCAAGTTTTTTAATGTTGGTATTTGCATTTTTCTGTGGAGTTTGCGTACTGTGCAGTGTAGTTCAAAGGTGAGAACACAGGGAGGCGCTGTGCAAAGATTAGCAGGGAAGACTGGGGGGGAAAAGAGGAAAAACGATTCTGTTTGTGCAAAACAAAAGTTTCACACCCACAGAGAGATGAGGGGAGAGCTGACAGGCATGATGTAAACACGGATAACATCCATGCCCTGCTCTTATCTTATCTTGTCGTCTTTTTTTCCTCCTCTTCATCACTCGGTTGCTGTGGTCACGCAGACCGCTGAGGCGGCTGACCCACTGGGACTTTCCACCACGCTGACGCCCGTCTCTGGGGGTAAAAATACCCCATCGTTTTCAATATTTTCCCTGTCTTTGTGTTAAATACCAACAGAACAGATTATATCAACAAAATCTCCTCTAATTAAAACATGGACAGAGTAAACAAGCAAAGTAACAACATGCATGTGCAAACTCCAATTCTGTTTGTTTAAACAGTTAAACAGTTTGCAGTTAAAAAATAAACATACGCTACACCAAAGTGAACTGTTTATTGCATTAGAGATATGCAGATTTATTCGGGCAGTATGAATGTGACATCACATCTCTTAGCTGATGTTTCTCAAACCCATCCACAAAGTTGAAATTCACTGTCAACTTTTCCCACGGGATATGGAAAACATTCCCAGACCTTGGACTCCAGAGGACTTGGTCATGCGAGCTGTGCAAAAAAAATAAAAAAGCCGTATTCATATTTTGGATGCAGCTGCATTCCATGCATGTGAGCAATTCCTCTTTTACGATGTTCAGCGGCGTCTCATGTCGGTATGACTCTTTTCTGTGAGTTATTATGGTCGCTGTGGATGCTAAGAATAGTGGTGTCTGTCAGCGTGTGAGGATTATTCACAGCGTGTCTGAAGACGTTCCTGGAGAGGGTGATTCCCCGTTTCACTCGAACAAAAACGACCTATAAAACACTGAAGCGCTCTTACGTACTCCTCTCTGAATTATATGAATGAATGCAATCATCCACACGAGCTTGTTCCTCAAAGCCGTCTCAAGAAACTCTTTTGTCGGTGAACTTCCTCATGGACTGGACTCTGCGCGGTCTGCAGGACTTTGTGGGAGGAAAAAAACACTGAAAATGCTTTTGAAGAAACGTGGGAAGAAGTGAAACGTTGAGGAATCTGTTGAAAGCCTTTGTTTCTCTTTCCTTGTCTTACACACACATATTGTATATTGCAGTTCATATGTTGCACTGTGTTTCCTTGTGACTGGAAGTGATAATAAATGAGCTCTTTGTAATTGCACAGAGAGCATCAAGTGCAGAAATCTCTCGCAACACTTCTCATTGTTAAAACCCATCCACACAGACAAATTTTTCCCCTGAGATATGAAGAACTTTTACAGATCTGTGACTCCAGAGGACTTTGTCAGGCAAGTTGAGCAAAAAAATAAACAAAAAACATCATTTTCTTCCATTTGAGGAGCATCTCCATGTGTTTCTGCCTAAACAGCGCTTCACCTGCACAGGCTGCCTTGTCTAGTTTTACCTAAGTCTAGTTTTATTTAAATAACAATGAAGCTGAAATTGTTCTCTCAAACCAAACAAATTGAGACCAAAAACACATTTTCTGGCATGAAAACGGAGGCGAAATGCGTTTTCTTTCATCTGTATGAAACTGATCGTCGTTGAGTTCAATGTGAATTTTAAGCATCAAAACAATGATGAATGTGTTGCTGTGCAGAACCTGAACATATATGGACATGGCAGACCAACTCTACTACCTTGTGTGTGTGTGTGTGTGTGTGTGTGTGTGTGTGTGTGTGTGTGTGTGTGTGTGTGTGTGTGTGTGTCTGCAGTCTGGTAGTTTCCAGACTGAGGCACGTTGCTCATGCCAACATGTTTCCTCTTTCTGAGTGGCGCAGCTCTATATAACATGGCAGAGCTCGGGCGCATTCATCATCCAGCCGCTTTGACGTCTTGCAGCCGGAGCTCAGAGGCACTCTGAAGAAGAAGATGTGGACCACTCGCTGTGTTTTCCTGCTCAGTCTGGCTGCGGTGCTGCTCCACTCTGCATCCCCAGGTAAGACTGGGAACTCAGGCTGTTGATTAGTTTACCCTCTGCAGTATATCATAGGGAGCGTGTGCAGGTGCCTGCTTTGCTTTTCCAATGACTGGACGATCAGCCTATCAATCATTAGTATCACTAGCATTGCTAATGAGTAGCAATAATAATAATAACAACTTTAGCAGTGACTAAATATTTAGGATGTGAATTATGATGTGATGAAATGCTGAATAACATCATGTCTCCTCTGTTTCTTTGTGTGTGTGTGTGTGTGTGTGTGTGTGTGTGTGTGTGTTGCAGTGGACTCCTTCGACCCTATCATTGGTCTTCCATGCTGCCTCAAGGTCAGCCCCAGGCGGCTCAGAGACATTTCCAGGTGTTTCGAGCAGAAACCACGAGAGGGCTGCAACTGCCACGCCTTCCTGTGAGTGAGCGCGCGGGCCGCCGCCAGGGGGCGCTGTGACACCACACACAGGGATAGTCGCATACATACAGTTATACATAAGTTATCATCCATATTCTATTATCAGAATAACAACATCTAATCAAAGTCAACATATATTTGATATATTTACCTCACACAATTAGTTATGCTTTGGTTTTGTTTTAACCACTCACCATAGTTTAACACCATCTATTGAAATATATTGAGTATTATAGATTGAATGTGGTTTGCATTTTAAGATTGCCATATCCCTTTAAATTATGGCCGCCCTGAAAAGATTTTATTTGTATGGGTCCCAGTAATAACTTCTCACTTACTTTAGACACTACTAGTGCTTTTTGTTTCTTTGTTTTTTGTTTGGTTTTGTTTTGTTTTTTTTGCGTTCACATTGATCCCCTTCCAAAACCCATTCCAACTTTTTCTGTCTGTTGGTCTGCAGGATCGAAACCACCGGGAACAAGCAACGATGTGTCAGTCCGAACGCTCCCTGGCTCAAGAACAAGATCCAGAGGGTGAGAATCAACATCTGAGTCGAGATTTAATAACAGACAACAACATAATGGAGACGTTGTCAGGGATTAAAGGGGGCCCAGAATGACTGAATGCAGAGTTCCCCCCCGTTCTCTGGTGTTAATGTAGAACCTATGAGCTCTGGTTCCATCAGAGCCTCAGAGTCTATTCTACAGTCCTGTTTGTAGCTGTGGGAATATTACACTCTGTTTCTACTCAGATCTGGCTCCTTTCATGCTGATCTGGCAACCACACATAGCCTGATCACATGACTTTACATGAGTTTATGTGACGTTATCAAACTTAACATGACTTCACATGTTATTATTTATTTACTTATTTAGTGAAGGGGGTTTGAGTCCGACTGATAAATCTGGTGCTCTTTCATGCTTATCTGGCAACCAGATGAAGACTGAAATCTGATGTAGTGACTCCCCGGCGGCTCACATCAATGACTTATGACTGTACGTGACATTACGTAACGTGCAGAGCGTAACTTAATGTTCTGGGAAACAGGTGAATAAAACAAGGTGTCGGGCGGCAGGACTGACGTTCAGTTTCTAGAGAAGCATCAAACAGGAGAGTTTCCATCCACCAGTGTCCCACGGACACCACCAGATGACTCATGGAGACCAAAATATGACGACACCCCTTTATTCCGCTTATCAATAGTCATGTTTTGATTTAGCCAACGCTACTTCTGGCACCAAGTCTAACAACTGTTTTTGTGTGGCCTGATTTATCAGTTTCCACTTTTACTAGCGTGCACATTCTGATGCATGTTACACGCTGATATGGGACGGATGGTGGGGTCTGTTTGTCAGCCCATTCACAATACTGTGTGGGGAATTTTATGGTCCCTTTCCGCACAGATCTGGCGCCCTTTCATGTTGATCTGGTAACCATGGCAGTCTAGCTGGATCATATGGCCAAACTGTACATGACCTGACTCTACATTACACAGCTCTATGTGACGCTGTCTTCCTTGTTCTCCTCCATAAGTGGTAACTGGAGCTTTGCTGCAGCTCTGGAGCGATCTGTCCACATCTGTCCGTCAATGAGGACCTGATGATGGGAGCAGACTGTTGTTGTTGTTTATTCTAGGTCCCCTCTACCGACCTGGCTGTGAATTAACTGTTTATCTGTCTCTGTTTTGACCCGTTTCCTGTTTATAACTAAACATCTCTTGTTCTCTTTCTCCTTCACTTGACAGCGAGAGCTGAACTGTTCTGCTCTCATATCATGAACGACAGAGTCTGATGTGGCATAGCAGAAACATCCTGGTGCTCCCAAGATTTGATATTTACTCATTATTTATTCCTTATAACTCAACTTTCTATTACGTTTTTTTATTATTATTTTTGTATTTAATTTAATCCAGTGAATTTTATGGCATTATTCTGTGACGTTGTTATGAACTGTAATGGTGAATTCAGATCCTAATAAAGTAATTTTCAGTATCTGATGAAACATGTAGAGAATCATGAATGGCAGAAATGATTCATCATATGCGTCCTCCACATGCACTATCTATCTATCTATCTATCTATCTATCTATCTATCTATCTATCTATCTATCTATCTATCTATCTATCTATCTATCTATCTATCTATCTATCTATCTATCTATCTATCTATCTATCTGTCTATCTGTCTGTCTGTCTGTCTGTCTGTCTGTCTGTCTGTCTGTCTGTCTGTCTGTCTGTCTGTCTGTCTGTCTGTCTGTCTGTCTATCTATCTATCTATCTATCTATCTATCTATCTATCTGATATCTCATCTAGTGGTTAATAGGAGAGGTGGAGAGCAGCTAGAGAGAGGAAGAAACACAAACCAAAATCTAAACAAAGGAAACTGCAACAGGCAGTTTCTTCACGTGGTTTTTCATTTCCACAAAGATTTTGTCAAGATAGATTTATATTTAATAATCTTAATTGAACCAACCAATAAGACAGGCAAAGAAAATGATGTACTCACAGTGTAAGAATAAGGCATAAAAATATGTTTTTGTCCTGAAAAACGTCTAGGAAACATATAAGAGCTCGATCAGTTTTAGATACAGATCGGTAGGTTCACTCAAAACCACCTCGGCTCATAACAAAGAGCCCCAACCAGTCAGATCTGCAGTGAACCTGTTAGTGGACAACGTAGTGTTGTTTCTTCTATTGGCTGCAGCTCGTCTTTCTGCCACCTGGGGGCGACAACACTGGGGTGTTTTTGTTTGTTTGTTTGTCCACAGCCTGATGGTGAGGACGGTGTGAATGGTGTTTGTGTGTGGAGAAAAATAAATTAAAATCATGATTCATCTAAAAAAAACAAGTTGCTGGATCTTTTTTCCGAAACACCTGAAAGAAATTGGAAATTGAAAAAAGTTGGGCAGATTTACTTCCACTGTATAGAGTTAGTGTTGGCATCACATCACGACCTGTAGCATTTACTGTTCCTGCATGTGTTGTTTCTTAGTTGTAGAAAGGAAGCGTCAATGATTCATATCTGAATCTGTCCCAAGCAGAGCTGATCTGTGTTACCGACTAATAAACGACTGAAATCTGCAGCGCGAAGACAACCAGTTTCCTCCGTCCAGGTCGGTGTGAGAATCACAGATTTGTGCAGCAGAAGCATTTCCTGGAGCGAGTCTGCAGCGATATGAAGCTGTGGATCCGTCCACCTGACAACACCACAGCTTTGGTTCAAACCCAGTAATAATAAGATGAGATGAGATCAGAAAATAACAGCAAATCAGTGTATATTACTCTAGCCCACTAGTCTTTATGTGAAACTTCTGGATTCCCACATTATTTTGTGGCACTTGAACTAACCACTGCTCGTGAGCGAGTGAACAGTGTGAAAGGCTGATACCAAAGTGGAAAGATGTTTTTTTTTGCCATGACAACCTTTTACAGTTCTCAGAGAACACAATAAGCAAATCAACAGGAGTCTCAATTAATCCCCACACACGACGTAAACATCTGTTCTCCTCATCAACAGGGACAGGAACAGCCATTCGTTAGGCAAAACAAACAAGATGTCAACCTTAATGTGACTCCCACATATTCACAGCCTCAGGTCCATGTTTATGAGGCAGGTGCTTGTGGTTTTTATTCTATAGCTGCCACATAGTTTCAGCCAGGAAACAGCGTGGGTGACGATTAGAATGAGTTTCCTCGCTTATTTAGAAGAATTCATTATAAAAATAAGTATAACTCATAAAAATAATTGATGGGCGTTCTTTGGAGACGCTCATTCATAAAGATCATCATTTATCTAAAGAATGGAATGAAATGTATGTTCCTAAAAATGTTCCACCTTCATCCAACTCCTTGGATAACAAGGACCTGGAAGAATGAGTCTCTGGACACTTCAGAAATGTCTTTGAAATGTAATGTAGTCTTTGATGCTTTTTTTTGTTGAAGTAAATTTAGGTCTTAATCAGTTTTTGATGTGTCCCTAACTTTAAAATATACAATATTAATTATATAAGAATATGAGAGAGAGAAACATGCTTTCATTTCCAAACATGCTTAGTATCCTCTTTGCATTAAATAATAATCTTGTATGACCTATGTCATGTATTGAGCGTATTGTTTTCGAAACCCAGAGGTGCTATAACTAAGTGAATGTGATTTTCTTATCAGATGTAAAAGCCGAGGCACCACGTGTTCGCAGTGCTGTGAACTCATTGGATGTGCACAGTTATGAAAAGAAATTCTTCACAAACAAACAAACAAACAAACAAACAGTTCATATTGTAAATGATCAAACACGGTCCAGGAAACAGGCCTTCCTATTGCTCTGCTCACACAGTGCAGTCATGTGACAGCTCGGATGTTGACACATCCGTTTCCATGACACCTGAGAAAACTCCATCCGCTGACTAACTCCACGTGACACGTCGCAGAGGTCGACTCATCCAGCTCCATCCAGATGTTTTAACCCAAACCTCCCATCCTTCCTCTGCTCTGGATGAAGAGCTAGTAGCTAGTAGCTAGTAGCTAATAGCGTGATAGACAGAGAATGGAGAGCCGCAGACAGCTCGAGGCTCCAGTGACTGACAGGCCGTGATGATCACTTATTAATCACCTGTTGAGCAACAACGACGAAGAGCATGACACAGCCTCTGGTCAGCGCGGAAGCCTTTCGTTCTGAGAAGAGACGCTGATCTCACCATTAATTTTTAGCACATGATCGCGCCACCTCGCTCCCGTTTTGCATAATTTCCGTGCAACTTAAAGTAGATGTGAAAATGTGAAGGAAGGAAGTGGCTCAGTGAGGTCAGTGGTTTCAGGGGAAATAAGGTCTTTCCTTGTCTGTGGAAAGTATGAAACCACAAAAGTCCATCACCTCTCGTGCCCATTAACCATTCCGGCCGTCCGGGATGTTCCACCTCAGACGCCAGATTCTCTCTCTCAACCTGTGGACGCTTCAGCTTCTTCTCTCAGTGGATTAAACTGATCTTAATGCATCGTTTTTCTAACCGCCTCCTCATGTCAAACAGTCCCCATCACGTCCTGTTTTTAGATCTTGACATTCTTAGAATCTTATCGATAACTTTGTTGTTCTACGGCTTTAAAAAAGTGACCGATTCCATGGGTGGGAGACTCTCCTCCACAGTCTCCACTGTTTCCAAACGTTAACACCCCCGCGTCACCTCCCTCTTCGCGCACACATCAAATCGAATGGTAAAAGCTTCTGGTTAAACCTTCTTAAAGTCCTTGTAGGCAAAGTCGTCATAGGAGACCAGACCTCTACCTAAATGAATGGAGCCACCATTTAACGTGGCAACAAGACGGATAAGGAACACATACACATGACCACCAGAGAAATAAGACTCAAACCGAAACGAAAAACAGCGACTTTACTGCAGAACGACGTTTAAGACGCCACTTTTCCATGGGCGGGACTCCGACCCGCACGCGGACACCGGTCCGCTCCGCGCTTCCGGGATGCGCTGACGGAACGACGTGATTGGTTATAATTTTCCCGGTTCGTCTGTGAACAAGCAGGTGATTGGCTGTCGGCGAAAGGGGGCGGGACATGCACCTCTTCGGCCGTTACGGATCTTCCGTTGAAATGTACCTGCGTGCTCTCGCTCTACAATGCAAAACTTAAACTAGTTTGATGTGTCTGAAAATATTTTTTACACTTATCTATTATTTTATTTCTATTTCTTGAGAACAGTGATGAATGGCCCGGAATGTGCAGAGCTATTCTGTAATTCAGAAGGGCATTAAAAAGGTGAATTCATGAAAGTTATGGAGAAATTCGGGTTCAAACACCGACTCATCCTTTGGCCTTTCTTCATCTTTCTTTTATCTGACCTCCTAGGGTTGATAACATAGACCAGTATCATTTGATTTGACCGTTATTCACCAGTTTAAGCAATGTCTGATTGTTTTATCGCTCCGGTCTCCTGAAGGCTGCAGGTTTCACAGGTTTTGACGTCAAGTGGTTCCAGAGGTTTGCCTCGGAGCCTCCTCCACTGTCTGATCCACAGTCTGACAATGTTGTGATGAAATGACATAACTGAAGAGTGAAGTGTGGGAGCGCAGAAGATCTGACCTCTCCGACGCTCACACTGTTCACACAGACGCATCAGCTTCACACCTGCTAACCACCAGCTCTGGAGAAAACATCAAGCTGTGCGACTGACAGAGGCCGTGTGGTGGTGTGTACGTGGTGCTAATACGATACGCTCATAATCCTGACCTTAGCCATCAAACTACCTCGCTTTAGCTCCAGAATAGGTGAATGTCGTGTTATTGGATTATAAACCCGACTGTGAACAGGTAAAAACAAAAAGTAAGAAACGTTTCTCTTCTCATGTGACTACGATTTAAGCCCTTCACACAGCGCTTCAGTTTTGCTTTTTACTTTCCTCTCTTTCACTTAATTTGAGTTCTATTTTAATTAACTGGATCGAATGAATTCTGCGTTTTCATTGTAGGATTCACATTCTGACTTTATTATATATTCTCACTTATAGTTCAATTATTGTTGTATAAGGAAATTATTATAATTGTATACACAATAACATTTGTGACAACAATAAAAATAATCATATTATAGTTGTATTCATATATTTTTTCATATTCTATATTTTGTATTTTTTACTATGTTTCATGCTTCCTGTTACGACCTGCACCACATACATGACATCGCGTGGACGAGAGAATCGACGACTTTGGTGTGAAAGCACGAAGGAGGAGACGGAGATTCAGCGGCTGCTCGGCTGACATTCAGAGCGCCACCAGACACATAAACTGAACTGATCAAGAAGGGGAAGTGGTTTAAGAGCTCAAGCAGGATGTACGCCAGATAAAGCTCCTCTGCACAAAAGGCGAAGTACGAGAAACAGAATCTGACACCGTCTCACTGCTCTTAACCCTCGTTTACCAAGTCTGTATCACACTGAAAACACGACTGGAGATTCAGTCTCAAGACGTGACGATACGTTGCTTCAGCCTGTGTGACTTGGCCCCTGGGTTGTGATTCATTTTTGTCATTCTTCCCATAATTCTCTGTCACTTATGCAAGAGTTTTCTGATGGAATCTGAATGTAACTAATCTTTTAAAATGACTCTTAAATCCAACTCATCCTCTTTGCTGACACCACACAGAAATTTCAGGTTTGGCTACATTTGTCTTCCTTCCCGAAACCAGCTTTCCGAGAGTGCTATTTTTACTTTTTTTTAGGGAAACTCTCTAAAGTGAGAATCCATCGTGTCTGTGAGAAAAATGCCCATGTGTTGCAACCCAGAGTCATAAATGAAGCAAAAGGAAAGTTAGAAGTTTTGCTGCGGTTTCGAACTAAACGAGTGAACCAACTGCTGAAACAAATTCATCTTAGGGGTCTCGGCTTAACGCACGGTGAGATCCACACCTCATGTTATGTGTACACACACACACACACACACACACACACACACACAAAGTGGTGCAAACGCTCATGTTCTATATAAGCTGCACACACGCAGCCTTAAAGCACATCAATGGCACAATTGTTTCTTAAAATCGACTTAAATGGTGTTCGTTCTCTCAGTTCTCAGACCACAAACCTATTGAGTGTGCAACACCTCCTCCTTCTCCTCCTCCTCTTCAACCCCCAGCACCTCAGCTTCTGTTTCTCAGAATATCTTGCAAGACATTTAAACATAAATTAGTGAGTCTGTGAAGCAGCTGCTTGTTACAAACCACTTAAAACCAGCTTTTTTCCAAGCTGCTGGAGCTCAGGTTTCATTTTCAAGAAACAGCATATTCACACTCATCCAAGCCGCCTTTACAAGTTACGCTCAGGCCCACTCAGACTGCTAGTTTCTGCTTTTACTCTGATGCAATTCCTTGTCATTTCCTGCGCCTGTTGTTTCCTTGACGTGTCTGCGTAGTTTTGCAGGGCACTTCCAGGGGCAACGCAGGGCAAGTCCTCGCCAGCTTTCGACATACATGCATGTCAGCTTTGCATCGTCCGGTCTGCGCCACAGTTTTTGCACATGCATGTACATGCGTGAAAATGCTCGAGCTTTCATCTCATTTTTAGCTGCAGAGCTAGACAGACACACAGACAGACCACAGAGCAGAGCGACAGGCTCGGTTAAAAAGAGAATCATCGTTTTTCACTGGTTCAGGTTGAAGCCGTCGCGCTGTGGTGAATGAAAAATGACATTCAGAGTCTAGAAAAGCGTCAGAAAGGAAACAGTTTCACAAGTAGGCCCACGAATATCAGGAGATGACTCATAGACGAAAACATGACGACAGCTGATCATCTATCTATCTATCTATCTATCTATCTATCTATCTATCTATCTATCTATCTATCTATCTATCTATCTATCTATCTATCTATCTATCTATCTATCTATCTATCTATCTATCTATCTATCTATCTATCTATCTATCTATCTATCTATCTATCTATCTATCTATCTATCTATCTATCTATCTATCCACAGGATCCACATCCAGCCTGATATGATGGGGCCAGACCCTGAGGATGAACCAGAGACTGAGGAGGAACCTGGGGTTGAACAAGGGACTGAAAAAGAACCTGAGGGGGAACCAGAGACTGATGAAGAACCTGAGGGGGAACCAGAGGGGGCGGGGGGGTATGGTTGACGTGACACAGTCATATTTTACCTTCTGATCAGTTCTGCATGTCCACAACATAAATGTGTGTCTGAAAGAGGAAGCGAGGACGTTTTGGGACCTGTCCTACCTCTCTGGCTTGGAACAGACCGTTCGGATTGCAACGAAGCTGAGATGAAGACGTTCTCACTGGTCCAGCAGCTGAAGGCTGGATGAGGCTGCTGGGTCAGTGGACGATCAGAACATGTTGTGACATGAACTCGACCGCACGATGCCGCAAGTCCTCCCCAAAGTCAAAGTTTCACAACTGCTTCTGTCACAAAGAATGTTCCTTTTAGTCATCCATCTTCAAACAGAACAACATCACAATCAATCACATTCTAATGTTGATTGCTTTGATAGAAACAGGTCAACACGATCGCTTTGCTGCAGATTCCTGGATCGATCCCTTCATTTGTACATAAACTCACGTATGTAACTCCATCATTTATGAATGGTTTAAAAACTGTGATGCGTGGACGATGACCCCTGACCTGCAAGGGTTTCCTACCCTCCCACGTGGATTATCAAGAAGAGAAAAATGTGAATTCATTGTCTAAAACGCAGTGATGAAAGTGTTTCCTGTGGGTGAGACGCTCACTTCATGGAAATCACCGTTTCTTTTTTCATTCAAATGAAGTAATGCAGCAGGAATCGCTTCTGCTTTCTCAGGCCTTAAGTATCCGTCCTCCTCCGGAGGTTCCTCAGTCTGCAGAGCGGAGAAGAAGGGAGAGCAAGAGACCAGCTGCTCGTTCACTCTGAATCCATCTGTTCCATCTCCACACTCCAAACACCTTCACAACCATGCTGAGCTTTGGAAACCTGCTGCAGAGCGTGCTGCTCATCCTGGTCCTCTCAACCGTGGCTCAGTCCCAAGGTAGGACGCTCTCCAGATCCGTTTGATTTACTTCAATGAAAGCAGAGGTTTTTTTCTGTTTTTTGTTTTTAATCAAAACTCTTTGTTTGCTTCAGTAGAGAAATTGGCCACATGCTGCACCAAAGTCACCAGGGCGGAGATCACTGAGCCCATCACAGGGTTCCTGGTGCAGAGAGCCAGCCCCCCATGTGTCAAGGCCGTCATGTAAGTCATTTCATTTCATTCAGCTGGACTCAGTTTCATATATTATATTACATTATGTTATATTTATTTTATTGTAGGCCAAGATCAGGTCTTTAGCCTCAATTTTCTGCCCCAGAGACCAAAGAAACCAGAAACTACTGACATTTAAGAGCATTTTAAAAATGCTTAAATAGAATAATCGATGATTAAGATCTGGCTGATTATTTCATTGGGTGAGGGAAGAGGAAGGAGGAATAATACTCTGAAGAGGGTGGTCGGTCACTCAAAACATTAATATGATGTGAGACGATAATGATCAACGCCTACAGCCTGGGAGAGCTAATGCTGAAGGATCAGATAGAACTGGTTGGATTCATGTTCTTTTGCTTCAGTCCTGGTTTGACTGTGAACATGTTGAGGTCTGCTCTGAGGTCCTAACGCTCTGCTTCCTCCTCGCTGGCAGATTCCAGACTGAGAGCGGTCTTTTCTGCGCCCAGCTGACGGCTCCCTGGGTCCGACGCAAGATCCAGGCCTACCAGTGAGTTCCTTTCAACCTCGAAGCACACGCATCCCGTCCTCTGTCCCTCAGATGTCTTTATGTGACCATACAGATACTACAGCTCCAGTGTCGCTGATCTTCCTCTCTCACCCTCTTCCTCTCAGGGCAGCGAAGGCTCAGGCCATGGCGGCGTCCACGGTCCCTTCATCCACCCTCTCCCTCCTCTCCCTCATCACCTCCACAGCCTCCCCCGACTCCTCCTCTCTGCCTTCCTCCGACTCCTCCTCCCTTCCTCCCTCCACCCCCTGGACCTCGGAGATCCCTGAGAGCGTGGACCAGTAGATCCGAGTCTCCTCCGGCTCTGAAACCAAACTACTGCAGCTAATAGCACTTGATGTCGTGACAGGGTTGCCCTCAGACCTCCTGTGGTCGCTGAGTGAAGTTATTTATTATTGACCTCTGACCCCTGCAGCCTGCAGCTGTAGAAAATGAATGTTAGTATTTATTACCAAGTGTATTTATCGGTACTGAAAGTTGTGCCTGAAGTCGTGACTATATTGTTAGTTTGGAGCAGAAGTTCGACTCCTAAGTTATTGAAACTGGTCGTGAGATGATATTTATTTATTTATTAGGGAAAAATTTCAACTGATTTAGGAAATTGTGTAACCAACCATGTCAACAGTGATCTTAAATAAACGTTGCATACATGCATCTTGTGCCTCTTGTCTTGTATTGTCCAGATAAAGATCAGACATCAGACCTGCTCCGTGCAGCTGCGGTTTGCAGCTGTAAAGCACAACAAACCGCAGGAAATGGAAAAAGCAACACTTATCTTCTCAAAATCTATTTGTTCATTTCTGCTTCCTTCCTCTGTCTCCTTAGACTTTCATTGAACTCTAACATGCACGCGTTAAAGAAGTCCTCTGAATGACTTCAAACTTAGAGCCGATTGTTAAACTAAAGAGTCTAGTTAAGTTGCATCTACTCAACTCAGTGGGTTTAAAGCTGATTTGATGTCACTGAGTCAGTAATGGGAAACTGCATCTAAGAAGGTACTGAACACAGTTGCATGGAGCCATTTGATGAGACATTTTCACATAATTCTTCAAGAAGATTCATCTTTTTGAGTTTGACTAACTCCTCACTCAACGTGCTGTTTGTGGTTGTGGAAACACTGTAAAACTGAGGACAAAGTGTGAGATCTTCTTGTTTTATTCCCCAAATCTGTGTCTGCATTTACATGTATGTTATCACTGGTGTTTTAGGGTTAGGGTTAGGGTTAGGGTTAGGGTTAGGTGTTTTATGACCCTAATAAGCACTAGCAATACATGATTTCAACACTACATGGGAGTAAATTTTTCACAGCGTGTCTTTAAAACCTTGCAGAATGAGAAGAAAACCCCCGTTTCACACCTCAGCGCTCCCCGTGCTAAGGTGTGATATAATTTTTCCATCTAACTTGAGACAAACCCACAAACAAATGTAAAAACCACAGAATTAATGTTATTCATGTGTGAATCTCTGATTCATGTGTGCAAGCAGCAAGGAAACGGCCTTAAAAGGCCTCATCATTCCTCTGAGCTGGAATCTGTTCTCCATCTATGCAGATGACACGCCACTGTTTATCTCCGCCTTGTTTTATCTCTACATCAGATCAAACATCTTCCTCGGCCTCAGCCCACACACCCTGACATCAGCTCTGTGACTCACCACCGAAACATCTCTGTTCTCTGTCCCGTAAATTACTGTATACGAGGGGCCTGACTGTTGAGATACCACAAGCTCCTCAGGGTCACCTCCAGTCGTCCTGCACCTGCACAGACTGCTTCAGATACACACCAGAGTCTACGTAGAAGTTCATCACCAAGTGTGATGGAAACAGAGGAGGAGACTCAACTGTTTCTGCATCTGATCCAAAGATCTGAGAAAACTATGTTCTGGACGTCCATCTTCCTCAGAGTGGAGGACCAGGACCACATGGTACCAGGGTTATTATGGGATGGAGCAGGACCACATGGTACCAGGGGTATTATGGGATGGAGCAGGACCACATGGTACCAGGGTTATTATGGGATGGAGCAGGACCACATGGTACCAGGGTTATTATGGGATGGAGCAGGACCACATGGTACCAGGGTTATTATGGGATGGAGCAGGACCACATGGTACGAGGGTTATTATGGGATGGAGCAGGACCACATGGTTCCAGGGTTATTATGGGATGGACCAGGACCACATTGTACCAGGGTTATTATGGGATGGAGCAGGACCACATGGTACCAGGGTTATTATGGGATGGAGCAGGACCACATGGTTCCAGGGTTATTATGGGATGGAGCAGGACCACATGGTACCAGGGTTATTATGGGATGGAGCAGGACCACATGGTCCCAGGGTTATTATGGGATGGAGCAGGACCACATGGTACCAGGGTTATTATGGGATGGAGCAGGACCACATGGTACCAGGGTTATTATGGGATGGAGCAGGACTACAATTTTTAGATTTTCACCACACTTCAATTTTCCAAAATAAAAGCATCAATTCAAACTAACCACTAACTGTGGTTAGTTTGAAAACTCTGTATAAACTTTAACTTCTTCATTAAATTATCTCAACAAACAATGTTTCAGACTTCAGACTTCACCAGAATTATGGGACCAGACTTAACTTGGGATTTTCACCTTTATTTTGTGGAAAGAACTGTAAGGGAAATGTAGATATTGCTATAATGTTTATAATATGATTGGTGTAGTTGGTTAGTTATAGTTATAGTACACGGCTTCCAAAAATGATGGAATTACATGGGAAACCCCCAAAAAGCAGAGTCCAAATTGTAGAAATATTGCTTTTATTTTGAACCTTGTAATCCTTGTTACAGAAATAGACTGTGTGCTAATTAGTAAACAGAAATTAACAGCTCATTTTACTTCTTCTTTGCTTCTGACTGTGCTACTGACTCATGTCAGGACATCTGCTAAAGGCCAGAACATACATGATGTATATTATGAGAAATGAAGTATCTGTGAGAAGGCTTTGCGTGGAGTTTGATCCACATTCATCAACCAAACATCAGACTTCCCAAAGCACCACTGTTGTGCTTTCTGAAGGCCTAGAGTCTGTTTTCATGTGGGCTTTTCCAAACTTTTAACCAAGTGTAACCATTCACACACAACTGAGATCACAGAAATGGTAAATGTAGATGGGAGCCAACACAGGGCAGGATGATGTCACGGATAAACACTGTAGAGGGTCACGTGAAGCTTGAGCTAACCCCGACCCTGACCTCTGACCTCAGAACATTTCAGCTTTAGGTGGAAAAACACACATAAAGATGAATAAAGACAAGTCAAATCCTATGGTCCTGTCTGACCTGGACGCATCACACTTTGTGAACCATCCACGTCGAGCTGTAACTTCATGGAAACCAAGAGCGAATGCGAAACCCAAACACGTCTGAAAGGAACAACACGTTAGAGCGGAAAAACAAACCACCCGGTTATCTACACTTATCAGCCATGACAATGCAAAAGCAGCGTGAACCATCTCCGCTGGTGCTCTGTGTGTTGGTCGTCCTCAGACGTGTGTGTATGTGTGTGTGTGTGTGTGTGTGTGTGTGTGTGTGTGTGTGTGTGTGTGTGTTGCTGTGTCAGCAGTCGAGTCAGAAGGTTTCTCAGAACGATGCAACAGAGACGACGGAGGTTTGAAGGTGAGCTGAGGGCTAAAAACAATCTCTGATGAGGGGCGGAGGTGTCATCATACCACGACCACAACACACACACACACACACACACACGCACACACACACATATGCACTCAGACACACGTCATCAGCTCAACAAGCCAGGAAGCTCGTCGGGGGCTCAACAATAAATACCGCAACACTCGTCTGCTTGTGCCTTCGTTTTCTGATCCATCCACCGATCGATCGATCGACTGATTCCAGCAGCTACCGCCACCATGTTGACCAAGGCCGCGCTGATCGCTCTGCTCCTGCTCTCAGTGGACGTCTGCTGCAGCAAACGTCACCGTAAGTACCTGAGGCCTGCTGCAGCTCGCTGAGGTGATGCTGCGGACATGGAGGAACGCGACTGTGTTGAGCTAACTTTGTTTGTGTGTTATCAACAGAAAAATGTAAAAAAGTCCAACTCAAGAAGATGTGAAGGACAGCAGAGGCTCAAAGTGACACACTGTAAAAGAAAATGCATTATATATAATATAATATGGCATTAATGATACATATATTATTATTATTATTATTATTATTATTAGTATTATTATTATTATTATTATTATTATTATTATTATTATTATTATTATTATTATTATTATTATTATTATCTAATAGAGTTGTATGCTTGTTAATATTTATAGAAATATTTTATTTTATTTTTTATCAAATAACTATCATGTCTGTTAAATATGAACATACTAAGCTTTATAAAGTATCAACTTATAAGTGCGAATGTTTTTCACAGAAAAAATTACATTAAAAAAACTTGAAAATTCCAGCATCTTTATGTCAGACCATGTTGTTTCCTGGTCCGGATCGTTCCACACCCTCAGGACCTCGTCAGTGTTCTAACCTGCTCTTTGGGTCGGGGGGGGGGGGGGTATTTCTGAACGCTCTGATGGATTACGTAATCTGCTGTTTACAGCTGGACCTCAACCACCCAAGAACCATCCATGCTGCAGAAAGTTCTACAGTCACGATGTCCTCAGCAGGGTGAACGAAAACACGTACCGGACACAGGAAGCACAGGGTCCATGTCGGCAGGCTGTCATGTAAGGTCACAGACACACACACACACACACAGACACACACACACACACACACACACACACACACACACACACACACACACACTTTGTGCCATTGTAACGCCGGACTCGTTCTGCTTTTTCAGTCTGAGCATAGAGAGGGGGGAAGTTTGTGTGGATCCGAAGGCTCACTGGGTTCAGGACCGTAAGTTGGAACCACCCACACACACACACACACATACACACACACACACACACACACACACGCACGCACACACACACACTCACACACGCAGGCCCATTCTAACCAGTGCTGCCTTCTCTCCCTCCAGTCATCGCGAACATGGAGAAGACGGCCTGAGCTGTGACTTCCTGCTTCTGAGGCCACGACACACTGTGTCCTCCACACCTGCTTAACCCCGAGAACAAGCTTAAATTAACATATTTACAGTATATATATATTCATATGTCTGCAGAATTAATATCAAAACGTAATAAATAAAATATATTTTGCTACGAAAATTGTTGTTTGTTTTTTTCTTGGCTGTTGGTTAATAAACGCACCTTTGCGACTGAACCTCTGTTGTTTGTTTCCATCTGTGAAGCTGACCTCAGATCAGCAGAGACACTTCTGCTTTACACTCGTTACAGTGACATCATGAAGACAATGAGCAGCAGAGGCCACAACCAGAACGGCCACAGATCGATTTTCCTGCGTGTTCTCATTGTGTCGTCGTCTCGACGTAAAGTCTCAAACTCTCCTCACATTCTCTAACTTTGCTTAGCGATCTGATTCACTGTGTGTTGTTTTTACTGTGTGAAAGACTTTGGGCTGCTTCCTTCCCTATGAGAAGAGCCTTTCAAAGAAAGTTTTCACTAATTAATTGATTAATTGGTCGACTGATCTGCCTTTAACACACCTGGACCAGACTGTAACATCTGGAGCTGTGATCATCAGAGCTGATCATCATCCCGGGGAAACAAAGTTTCCTTCATGTCAACAAACCAAACTAAATGAGTGTGTTATTGCAGGTAAAGTGTAGTGAAGTAAAGCGAGTGAAGCTCCAGTTGGGAGGAGACAGAAGGAGGAGGAGGAAGAAGTGGGAAGACGTGAGGAAGAGGAGGAGTTGTGTCATCGACAGTTTGTAAAAGATGGAGAGGGGTCGCCATGGTTCCATCATCAGGGGACCACAAGTGAGGAAAGTCTGTTTATTATTATCAAGACTTCCAGGTCAAATTCCAGGTCCCTGGAATGTCTGAGACCTTTGAAGGCCTCGTCCTCTTATTCCTCCGGTCACATGAAGGAGAGATTCAGCCATGAGTAATCATTCACTCTGTTGGCCTGCATCAGGTTGTTGTCATGTTACATGGAAAAATGATTTCACATCTTATTATCTTATCGTCACCATTGTTCATTCAAAGTGACAGTCATCATGTTAGAGCTCATAGAAAGTCCTGTCTATCTATCTATCTATCTATCTATCTATCTATCTATCTATCTATCTATCTATCTATCTATCTATCTATCTATCTATCTATCTATCTATCTATCTATCTATCTATCTATCTATCTATCTATCTATCTATCTATCTATCTATCTATCTATCTGTCTATCTATCTATCTATCTATCTATCTATCTATCCTGCTTCTTCACCTGGACTGTAGTGCCACCTAGTGGAGCAGGTGTCAAACAGCTGTGGCAAATAAAAAGATAAGGTAAGATAAATAAAAGGGGGGGGGGGGGGGGGTCTCTGATTGGCGGTCTCACCTGTCTCTCACATGATGGTCATGTGACTCTACGTTCCTGTCTGATCGACGTAGCTGTTCATCTTGTTCCTGAACAATGAGCCAGAATCAGAAACAGGATCCTGTGTGGGAACATCATGGTGCATTTCTGCACAGATCTGGCGCCCTTTCATGCTCACCTGGCAACCTTGGCTGCCACTGTCATGAACAGTCCCATGACTTTATGTAACCTAACATGACAACAAGCAACTTAACTTCACAGTAGGGGATAATACGGAACATAACATGACTTTTTATGGCTTATGGTGACATGACACTACATGACTCCTTGTTCCTGGTCCACAGCAGCTCCTCAGCTGGTTCTCCTCCACTTAGTGGTAACTGGAGCTTTGCAGCAGCTTGGGAGAGAAGCTCGACATCCAGCCTGATATGATGGAGCCAGAACCAGAGGAGGAACCAGAGACTTATGAAGAACCTGAGAAGGAACCAGAGACTGATGAAGAACTTGACATCAAATCATGATGTCACTGAGTCAGTAATAGGAAACTGTATCTGTATCATTTTCACATAATTCTTGAAAAAGATTCATCTTTTTGAGTTTGATTCACTCCTCCCTCAACGTGTTGTTTGTGGTTGTGGAAACACTGCAAAACTGAGGACAAAGTGTGAGATCTTCTTGTTTTATTCCCCAAATCTGTGTCTGCATTTACATGTATGTTATCACTGGTGTTTTAGGGTTAGGGTTAGGGTTAGGGTTAGGGTTAGGGTTAGGTGTTTTATGACCCTAATAAGCACTAGCAATACATGATTTCAACACTACATGGGAGTAAATTTTTCACAGTGTGTCTTTAAAACCTTGCAGAATGAGAAGAAAACCCCCGTTTCACACCTCAGCGCTCCCCGTGCTAAGGTGTGATATAATTTTTCCATCTAACTTGAGACAAACCCACAAACAAATGTAAAAACCACAGAATTAATGTTATTCATGTGTGAATCTCTGATTCATGTGTGCAAGCAGCAAGGAAACGGCCTTAAAAGGCCTCATCATTCCTCTGAGCTGGAATCTGTTCTCCATCTATGCAGATGACACGCCACTGTTTATCTCCGCCTTGTTTTATCTCTACATCAGATCAAACATCTTCCTCGGCCTCAGCCCACACACCCTGACATCAGCTCTGTGACTCACCACCGAAACATCTCTGTTCTCTGTCCCGTAAATTACTGTATACGAGGGGCCTGACTGTTGAGATACCACAAGCTCCTCAGGGTCACCTCCAGTCGTCCTGCACCTGCACAGACTGCTTCAGATACACACCAGAGTCTACGTAGAAGTTCATCACCAAGCGTGATGGAAACAGAGGAGGAGACTCAACTGTTTCTGCATCTGATCCAAAGATCTGAGAAAACTATGTTCTGGACGTCCATCTTCCTCAGAGTGGAGGACCAGGACCACATGGTACCAGGGTTATTATGGGATGGAGCAGGACCACATGGTACCAGGGTTATTATGGGATGGAGCAGGACCACATGGTACCAGGGTTATTATGGGATGGAGCAGGAACACTCTCTACCTAGAGTAGCACCAATGACAACACCTGCAAACATCTCATAAATTTTGCTTTTATTTTGCAAAAAACTATCATTTTGTCTCAAGAGCCATATTTTTTAGATTTTCACCATGAATCTTCCAAAATAAAAGCATTGATTCATAAACTGTGGTTATTATCTCAACAAACAATGTTTCAGACTTCCATCTTCCTCAAGGTGGAGTCTCATAAAACCAGATTTCACCAGAATAATGAGAATAGATTTAACGTGGGATTTTCACCTTTATTTTGTGGAAAAAACTGTAAGGGAAACGTAGTTACAGTATAGCTATAATTTTTATAATGTAGTTGGTGTAGTTGGTTAGTTATAGTTATAGTAGATGGCTTGTTGGTTTTTCCAAAAATGGGGTCCATGTCAGGAGGCCGTCATGTAAGGTCACAGACACACACACACACACACACACACACACACTTTGTGGCATTGTAACATTTGACCCTTTCTGCTTTTTCAGTCTGAATGTTGCGAGGGGGGAAGTCTGTATGGATCCGAAGGCTCACTGGGTTCAGAACTGTAAGTTGGAACCACCCACACACACACACACACACACACACACACACGCACACACATACACTCACACACACAGGCCCATTCTAACCAGTGCTGCCTTCTCTCCCTCCAGTCATCGCTAACATGGAGAAGACGTTCTGAGCTGTGACTTCCTGCTTCTGAGGCCACGACACACTGTGAAGAGTCCTCCACACCCACTTAACCCCGAGAACAAGCTTAAACTACATTACATATTTACAGTATATATGCATGCATATATATATATACACACACACACACACACACATATATGCTCACATATATTCATATGTCTGCAGAAATAATATCAAAACGTAATAAATAAAACATATTTTGCTACAAAAAATCATCAAATCATTGTGTTTTTTTGGCTGTTGCTTAGTAAACGCATCAGAAACTGTTTTCTTAACGTGTCGTTTGTCGTGTGTTGTTTTTATGGTGTGAAACAGTTTTCACTGATTGATTGATTAATTGGTCGATTGATCTGCCTTTAACACACCTGGACCAGACTGAAACATCTGGAGCTGTGATCATCAGAGCTGATCATCATCCCGGGGAAACAAAGTTTCCTTCATGTCATCAAACCAAACTAAATGAGTGTGTTATTGCAGGTAAAGTGTAGTGAAGTAAAGCGAGTGAAGCTCCAGTTGGGAGGAGACAGGTGGACGTAGGCGTAGGTGGACGGCTGTAGTTCGACTGTCAGTTGGCATTGAGTGAGGAAACCCCGGCGTTCACCCTGTTTGCCGTCGTGTGGCTGTCGTGCTGGGACGCAGGCACCTGTGGAGGTGCTGAAGTGCTGTGCCATGCGACGGGAGGCTAGGCTTTGGCTCTGTGCGTCCATAGTAGCCAGTAGCTCCTCAAAGTCTGATGGCCGGCCTGAAGAAGCTTCTGCTGGGTCCCGACAGGGGAATCAACCCGGGTTGAGTCGGCAGGCGGGAGCTCGACATGCCGACATGCAGGAAAAGGAAGACCCAAGAGCAGAGCTCACAACAAAGGTCCAAAAGGTTAGTAACACAAAGGGTCCTTCACAAGGTCTCTGAGCATGGAGAGGATTTGACTCGGCGGTTGAGGACTCGCCAGAGGCACGGGAGGATGACACAGACGCAACGAGGAGCCGACGGAAACGATTGGTCCTAACGAACACAACTGCAAACGAGTGGTGAAGAAACAACAAAAAAGGGCAGGAGCAAAGAACATGTGGCAAACAGAAACACACCTACAAACTCAACCAGACTGACAAGTGTCCAACAGTGACCTCTAGTGGCCAGAAGAGTCAATGCTCTTCACAGGCTGACTCATAACTCCACTGAGCAGTGTCTTCCCACACATGTCAGCAGCTGTGACTTTATGAATTTCTTCAATAACAAAATTATAAAGATCAGATTAACAACCACCTAGCATCTACTGTAATTCATCTACCCCTGAAGATGAATAAAGACAAGTCAAGTCCTATGGTCCTGTCTAACCAGTCCAAGGTGGACACTGGACGCATCACGCTTTGTGAATCCTCCACGTCGAGGCGTAACTTGATGGGAACCATGAGCTAATGCGAAACCTAAAAACGTCTGAAAGGAACAACACGTTAGACGACAACAAACCACCCGGTTATCTACACTTATCAGCCATGACAATGCAAAAGCAGCGTGAACCAGCTCCGCTGTTGCCATGGTGTGTGTGTATGTGTGTGTTGGTCATCCTCAGACGTGTGTGTGTGTGTGTGTGTGTGTGTGTGTGTGTTGCTGTGTCAGCAGTCGAGTCAGAAGGTTTCTCAGAACGATGCAACAGAGACGACGGAGGTTTGAAGGTGAGCTGAGGGCTAAAAACAATCTCTGATGAGGGGCGGAGGTGTCATCATACCACGACCACAACACACACACACACACACACACACACACACACACACACACACACACACACACACACACACACACACACGCACACACACACATATGCACTCAGACACACGTCATCAGCTCAACAAGCCAGGAAGCTCGTCGGGGGCTCAACAATAAATACCGCAACATTCGTCTGCTTGTGCCTTCGTTTTCTGATCCATCCACCGATCGATCGATCGACTGATTCCAGCAGCTACCGCCACCATGTTGACCAAGGCCGCGCTGATCGCTCTGCTCCTGCTCTCAGTGGACGTCTGCTGCAGCAAACGTCACCGTAAGTACCTGAGGCCTGCTGCAGCTCGCTGAGGTGATGCTGCGGACATGGAGGAACGCGACTGTGTTGAGCTAACTTTGTTTGTGTGTTATCAACAGAAAAATGTAAAAAAGTCCAACTCAAGAAGATGTGAAGGACAGCAGAGGCTCAAAGTGACACACTGTAAAAGAAAATGCATTATATATAATATAATATGGCATTAATGATACCATATACTATTATTATTATTATTATTATTATTATTATTATTATTATTATTATTATTATTATTATTATTATTATTATTATTATTATTATTATTATTATTGTTATTATTATTATTATTAAATGGTTGTATGATTGCTTATATTTAAAGACATTTTTTTAATATTTTATATTTACTATCAAATTATTATTATATCTGTTAAATATTAATGTGCTAAACTTTACAAATAATAAACTTTATTTTTGAGCAACTCATTTTACAAAATTAGAAAGTTTTTCACAGAAAGAAATCAAAACAACAAAAGAATTAAAACATTAAAATGAAAAAAAAAACTTTAAAAATCCAGCAAGACGTGATAAAAAAAAACAATGAAACTTTCAGGGTGAGAAAACAGAGGAACCTGCATCTCAACTCAAAACAGGAAATGCAACATGTAAAAAAAGACGTTTTAGGGCGAGTCTTCATGTCACACCATCTTGTTTCCTGGTCCAGACCGTTCCACACCCTCAGGACTCATCAGAGCCTTCTGCAGTGTTTGAACCTGCTCTCAGAAATGCTTTTTGGGTCGGGGGGTGTAACATAACGAATGTTCTGATGGTTTGTTACGTGATCTGCCGTTTACAGCTGGACCTCAACCACCCAGGAACAACCCGTGCTGCAGAAAGTTCTTTGGTCGTGAAATCCTCAGCCAGGTGAACGAAAACACGTACCGGACGCAGAAAGCACAGGGTCGATGTCAGGAGGCCGTCATGTAAGGTCTCACACACACACACACACACACACACACACACACACACTTTGTGGCATTGTAACATTTGACTCTTTCTGCTTTTTCAGTCTGAGTGTTGCGAGGGGGGAAGTCTGTATGAATCCGAAGGCTCACTGGGTTCAGAACTGTAAGTTGGAACCACCCACACACACACACACACACACACACACACACACACACATACACACACACACACACACACACACACACACACACACACACACACACACACACACAGGCCCATTCTAACCAGTGCTGCCTTCTCTCCCTCCAGTCATCGCTAACATGGAGAAGACGTTCTGAGCTGTGACTTCCTGCTTCTGAGGCCACGACACACTGTGAAGAGTCCTCCACACCCACTTAACCCCGAGAACAAGCTTAAACTACATTACATATTTACAGTATATATGCATGCATATATATATATATGCATATATATAAATATATATATATACATATATATATTTTGCTACAAAAAATCTTCAAATCATTGTGTTTTTTTGGCTGTTGCTTAGTAAACGCATCAGAAACTGTTTTCTTATCGCGTCGTTTGTCGTGTGTTGTTTTTATGGTGTGAAACAGTTTTCACTGATTAATTGATTAATTGGTCGATTGATCTGCCTTTAACACACCTGGACCAGACTGTAACATCTGGAGCTGTGATCATCAGAGCTGATCATCATCCCGGGGAAACAAAGTTTCCTTCATGTCAACAAACCAAACTAAATGAGTGTGTTATTGCAGGTAAAGTGTAGTGAAGTAAAGCGAGTGAAGCTCCAGTTGGGAGGAGACAGAAGGAGGAGGAGGAAGAAGTGGGAAGACGTGAGGAAGAGGAGGAGTTGTGTCATCGACAGTTTGTATAAGATGGAGAGGGGTCGCCATGGTTCCATCATCAGGGGACCACAAGTGAGGAAAGTCTGTTTATTATTATCAAGACTTCCAGGTCAAATTCCAGGTCCCTGGAATGTCTGAGACCTTTGAAGGCCTCGTCCTCTTATTCCTCCGGTCACATGAAGGAGAGATTCAGCCATGAGTAATCATTCACTCTGTTGGCCTGCATCAGGTTGTTGTCATGTTACATGGAAAAATGATTTCACATCTTATTATCTTATCGTCACCATTGTTCATTCAAAGTGACAGTCATCATGTTAGAGCTCATAGAAAGTCCTGCTGCAGAGGAAAAGACAGGTCCAAGGAAGTTGGAAGTTCTCTCTCTGTCTCTCTCTCTCTCTCTCCCTCTCTCTCTGTCTCTCTCTCCCGTCTCTCTCACCCAGATGCCTCTGTGTTACGAAACCCTCGACCTTTTATGTCTCTAAAGACTGAACTTTGAGCCACTGGTCTGGTTAAAGTGTTATTGTTTTGTTTTGTTTTGTTTTGTTTTGTTTTGATGATGTTAGTGTGCTGTGATCTCCTGTGATGATTATCTTGACTGTGAGAGTATAGTGAGTATATTCTGGTTGGCTAACCAAGCCCCTTATTCCACGAGTTAAACTGTTAGATGTCCGGTGCTGTCATGTCCCGGGACATGGGTAGAGCTACACTGACATAGAGTGTTGGCTATGACGTGTTGTGATCCAGTAAGCAGGAGTGTTAAATGTAGGGAGGACGAGATGTTGTAAACTGCCTCTGAAGGCTCCTCTGACCTGATCGAATCTAATACAATAATATAACACACACACACACACACACACACACACACACACACACACGCACACTCAGATTTTGCTTCTTACATGTAGCGAGACAGAACTGGAATAATATCTGCTCCACGTTTGTCGACACCTGCACCGTCACCTGGACTGTAGTGCCACCTAGTGGAGCAGGTGTGACACTGCTGTGGCATGTAGAGTCGAACAGGACAGAATGGCGAATGCTTTCATTCATGCCAGAAACGGGAAATTTCCAATATTTTCCTTTTTTATTTTTATTTTGCAAAGAGTTGTTGTAGTTTATCAGAAACATCTGCTTAGATCTGATGCAGTAAGTCAATAAAAGCAGCTCTCAGACACTTTGTGGACGAGGAAACACAATAAATCTGAGCTGATGTATCAGCTGGAGGGGGCGGAGCCAACAACAACACAGAAACACAAAGATACAAAACAAATTCAAAGACACACACACACACACACACACACAGACGTGCAGAGCCTAGTGGAGTGAGTGTGTGTCAGTTTCTGTTTGTCCAGTAAACTTGAACTGGGGGGCGACTGGTTTCAAAACACGTCTGTGGTACATTTTCTGAGCTGATAACAGGGAACGTCAGATTTCACGTGTTATCAGACAGAAACAGTGGAGTCAGAACAGACGCCACAATCTGCGAGTTTGTTAGCATGAACTGTGCGTGACCCGGGTTGAGCTGCCGGGTAGAAGGGTCATACGTGTGCTACGTACAGTCAGACCTCAGACAACATGCACGGAGACACACTGAGGAAGAGCTTCTATAGAGTGAGACCACCTGCAAAACAGGTGATGAACTGTTGCATCATAATCAACAAATGTCTCGTTACTATCATATCTTTTAAGGGTCAATCCTGCCTGTTATGGCTTTGATTAGATAGGAACATGATATGAGCCTCTCTCACTCTCACTCCTGGATTTAGATTTAGATGAACTTCCACGTGGACGTGTCTGGAAAACCAGCTGATGAGGGCAGGAAACTGTTCACAGGTTGTTTTGTTTCCGTCACAGTTTCATTCCCAGCCACAGACTTCAGGTCTCATCAGCCTCAGACTGGCTTCAGTTTTTCACACAGGTAATTACCTGTCCTGGCTCGGCCCAGGTGAATGGGATGAATGCACCTTTGGTAGCCGGCCTCAGTCAGGAGAAGTGATTGACGTTTTGGGTGGAGGAAGGCGCCGGCCTCCACCTCCCAGCCTGCTCCAGAGCAAACACCGCCCGGCCCAGGAGGAGCACAACGCCTCACAAAGACTCAGTGTCCGGGGTTTGTTCTCTCCTGTTTGTCTCTCCTCCTCGCCGACCTCCGACCTCGGAGGTCGGCGAGGACGTGGACGCGAGCTGTCAAGTGCAGATAAACACAAACAGAAAGGAACACAAACACGCCCCGTCAGGACGGACCAGCGCCTGGACACGTCAGAGCTTACACAACGTCCTCCCGGACCTCTCTTCACTCCAACCTGGTCACAACCTTCACTCTATCGAATCGTTCAAACAGCGAACTCCATCTACAAGCCCAGAACTGCAGGCGTCATCTGTGCAGGTCTGGACAGGTCACTGACACAGAACTGATGATTCTATTCTGCTATGGATCTATAATCAAACGGGATTTTTAATGTGAATCAATGGGAACAAAGACGTTCTCACAGTAAATCAGGATGGAAAAGTTAAAACTGTCAATGCCTCAAAACCAGTTTAGTTACTGGTCTTTAACATATCTAGGGTTTCTTTTTCTTTTCCAGAAAAATAGTTTCGCTCTATGTTGAATCACCACTTGACATATTTTACTCACTCTGAGGACTTTGTTGTTTTGAGTGACAGATATGAGCAAAAAAAACAAGTGATATTTTATCACAACTTTCTTTCACTCAGTGCTTTTGTCCCCAGCAGGAAGTTCAGGAGTTGTTTACTAGTTGTAGTTATAGTTATCGTTATAGTTATAGTTATAGTTATAGTTATAGTTATAGTTATAGTTATAGTTAAAGTTATAGTTATAGTTATCGTTATCGTTATCGTTATAGTTATAGTTATAGTTATAGTTATAGTTACAATTACAGTTGTAGTTATAGTTATAGTTATAGTTATAGTTATAGTTATAGTTATAGTTATTGTTATAGTTATAGTTACAGTTACAGTTACAGTTACAGTTGTAGTTGTAGTTATAGTTATAGTTATCGTTATAGTCATAGTTATAGTTATCGTTATAGTTATCGTTATCGTTATAGTTATAGTTATAGTTATAGTTATAGTTACAGTTATAGTTAACGTTACAGTTATAGTTACAGTTATAGTTATAGTTATAGTCATAGTTACAGTTATAGTTATCGTTATCGTTATCGTTATCGTTTTCGTTATCGTTTTCGTTATCGTTATCGTTATCGTTATCGTTATCGTTATCGTTATCGTTATCGTTATAGCTATAGTTATAGTTATAGTTATAGTTATAGTTATAGTTGTAGTTATAGCTATAGTTATAGTTATAGTTATAGTTATAGTTGTAGTTATAGCTATAGTTACAGTTATAGTTATAGTTATAGTTATAGTTATAGTTATAGTTATAGTTTAGCTGTTTTTGTCTCATCGATCTCCTGGTTAAAGGAGGAGTGAGGGCCGAGTGTTGCCAGAGAGAGAAGTCAAAGTTTACCACCACAAACACGTTTCTGTCGGTCAGAGAAGCTTTTATCCGTCAGTCACAGAGCGACAGGTTTACAGCAAAACACCGCAAAACACCGAACACAATAAGCAAGGCACCTGTGTGGCTCTTTCTTTGCTGCTTGTGCAGAGAAACATAGAAACCCTGCTTTATCAGTGTGACACACACATTAAGGCGTGTGTGTGTGTGTGTGTGTGTGTGTGTGTGTGTGTGTGTGTGTGTGTGTGTGTGTGTGTGTGTGATATTCAGGCCTGGTCCATTTTCCACTTCACTCATTTCATCAGAGTGTAACGATAAAGTGGTGGAATGAACAAGCGGTCAAAGGCACGTTCCTCTAACTTTTGTCTTAAAACACGTGTATGTTCGGAACATTAAACATACAAGTAGACGGAGCGCGAGGCTCTCAGACGTCTGAGACGTGGTGAGATGATTTACACACAAATACAGGATGAGAAATTCAGTATTTTCAAAATAAAAGACCAAAACCAAAAAGAAAACAGCATACATAAGATCGTTGTGATACATAGACTCTTAACGACTTGTGGCTGGTGACACTTCATCTTCGTTTTTAAAGCTTCTCCATCCAAAACAAACAAAAATAAAAGACACATGTTTATTTCTCTACTATGGCACTGTGCCCTGGTTAAAACAGGTTATCACGTAGTTACATGAAAAGTTTAGCGTTATAACCCATTATAACAGGAAAATATCACAGTATTCTGTGATGTTCTATATTCTATACCATCATTTCCTGGAATATCAAACCTTGAACAACACGTGATAATCTGACATTATAATGTAATAAAATAGAGGAATTATGTATTGGAAATATACCTTGAATTAATCCAATACTTTCACATCATAATGAGAAAATAATGGATGAAGCGAGGTGATAATTTCAGGTTACAGCATAAACATCACATCTCGACATAACTTCCTGATCACGAAAAACTTGATAATTTAAAGTAAAAAAAACATGAAAAAGACATTGTTGTAAATGTAAAAATGTTTCACATGTACATATGTGATACTGAGCCTCTCTCTCCCATACGTTTCCACATTTGTAAAGACCAGGGATGAACGCTGGAATCCACCGGTCTTTGAACGTTTCCACTATTACAGATTGTTCATAGAATTGAAGAGAAATTTTCAAGATTTTTGCAGACGTTTCAACTTGAAACGTCGACACCGACATGGGCCAGGCTCTGGTTTGAGACATCGCTTTGGCAAAGTTTAAGGCTCTGTCAGCTTCAGTCCCTGCAGCAAACACACAGTCTGCCTGTGTGTGTGTGTGTGTGTGTGTGTGTGTGTGGGGGGGAGGCTCAGAGCACAGAGGTCTCGGTCTGCAGGATGGACTGGGCTCTGGAGTTGCGGGGGCGCTGGGCGGCCGGCCCGGCCGTGGCGGCGTGCAGCCGGCCGTGGCGGCCCACGTAGCGCTTCAGGGACAGACTCCTCCAGGTCCTCCGCAGCTCGCCCTGCACCTGCACACACCTGCCGGCGTTACTGCCGGCTCACACGGCTCACACGGCCCACTGACCCGCCCGGCAGCAGCCTCGTCTCCAAACACACTGCAAAGCTGCAGCCGCTCCACTCTGGATGCGGCTGAGCCTCTGATCTGCTGCCGATCAGCCGTCTGAAGGCTGAGGACAGGTGAGTCCAGTCAGGTGTGTTGCTGCCAGGCTGGAACACAACCCTGCAGCCACACCAGCCTCTGAGACGTGGGTTTTAATCGGGTTTAACCAGAAAAAACAAGGATTTGACATGG
>CM055208.1:1606994-1611994 GCA_029224185.1 Karalla daura | reverse complement strand
TTTGATTGTGTGAAAAGTGCTGATTAGTTGATTGATTGATAGATTGATTAGCTGATTGATTGGGACTCACCCGGTGTCCTCCAGGTTGATCCTGCAGATGGTCCACGCAACCATGAACACGGATGGGATTCCTGAGAGAGAGAGAGAGAGAGAGAGACAGACAATGAGACAGAGAGAGAGAGAGAGAGAGAGACAGACAGACAATAAGACAGAGAGAGAGAGAGAGAGAGAGAGACAGACAATGAGACAGAGAGAGAGAGAGAGAGAGAGAGAGAGAGAGAGAGACAGACAGACAATAAGACAGAGAGAGAGACAGACAATGAGACAGAGAGAGAGAGAGAGAGAGACAGACAGACAATGAGACAGAGAGAGAGAGAGAGAGAGACAGACAGACAATGAGACAGAGAGAGAGAGAGAGAGAGACAGACAATGAGACAGAGAGAGAGAGAGAGAGAGACAATGAGACAGACAGAGAGAGAGAGAGAGACAGAGAGAGAGACAGACAATGAGACAGAGAGAGAGAGAGAGAGAGAGAGACAGACAGACAATGAGACAGAGAGAGAGAGAGAGAGAGAGAGACAGACAATGAGACAGAGAGAGAGAGAGAGAGAGAGAGAGAGAGACAGAGAGAGAGACAGACAATGAGACAGAGAGAGAGAGAGAGAGAGAGACAGACAATGAGACAGAGAGAGAGAGAGGAGTGTTTAGATTTTCCACCTGCCAGACACAGAGAATCCTCATGAGGTGCCACAGAGCAGGAAATATGACACACACACACACACACACACACACACACACACACACACACACACACACACACACACACACACACACTAAGGAGGAAGTGTTGGTAAAGCGGTGATGGATGGTGGAGGGAGGCGTCTCATGACAGCAGAGAAGTGAGTGAACACAGAGACGGAACTACATGCTGCATTTCTAGAGCATGATGCACTCTCTATCTGTCTATACACAGGATGGTTTCTATATAAATTGGGCTTAATTCTTATGTGCAGACTACAGTGTGTGTGTGTGTGCGTGCGTATGTGTGTGTGTGTGTGTGTGTGTGTGTGTGTTTGATGGATGTTTTCAGGCAGTTTCCTCCTCCCTCATTCTATATTTCTATCCATCTAAAGCAATAAGAAAAACTGCAAAATTTGTTATTCTTCTTCATCACAGAGAATGAAGTTTTACGCAACATGAAGTTTTATGAAGTTTTACGCAACAACTCGGCAACTAGTAGCAACTAGTCGTATTGGCAGCTAGTCATCATATCTTCTGCTCCATGAGATGAAACTTTTAGTTGAGTGAAACGCTTCAGTTGACACTTATTACTGAGTCACCTCTGACCCCTAGTGTCTATGTGTCTATACCAGGGTAATAGGCGTGGGTAGAGGAGGGTACACACCCCAGCCGATCAGCAGGCAGACGGGCAGCCGGGTGGCCGAGGTGTGGACCACCAGCAGCAGCGTGTGCAGGTACAGCCCCTCCACCAGCAGCCAGAAGAAGTTGGCCATCACAAAGTAGTTGAAGAACACCAGGCTGGCTTTGCAGCCCACCTAGAGCACACACACACACACACACACACACACACAGATTTTACATCACAAGTTGTGTGCTAATTCAAAACATTTCAATGAAGTCAAATGTGGTCCTGCTCCATCCCATAATAACCCTGGTACCATGTGGTCCTGCTCCATCCCATAATAACCCTGGTACCATGTGGTCCTGCTCCATCCCATAATAACCCTGGTACCATGTGGTCCTGCTCCATCCCATAATAACCCTGGTACCATGTGGTCCTGGTCCTCCACTCTGAGGAAGATGGACGTCCAGAACATAGTTCTCTTAGATCTTTGAATCAGATGTAGAAACAGTTGAGTCTCCTCCTCTGTCCATCTGGTCTGAAGGGAACTGGTCATGTGACCCCTACGTCAGGTCACGTGACCTGGAGATGTGAACAAAGTGTTTCCATCACACTTTGAGATCAGCTTCTAGATGGACACGTCTGGAGGAGCAGCTCAGGGGAGCTCGAAGATGAGTTTTTCCTTCACCAGTTCTTATGGAGATATTTAGGTTTCTAGGACTGATGGCCACAGCTCTACATTCCGTAGCATAGAAATAGAGGAGGCAGAGAGTGACTGACCAGGGAGGGCTGCGTGCTGCAGTCTGTGGTCTCGTCGTCAGAGAAGAGCAGCGAGTCTTTGGTCAGCACGGCCACGGCTCGCAGCATGAACGACACAAACAGGTTCAGATGGATGTAGTTCCTGGTGCAGTGGAGCCTCCTGCACACACACACACACACACACACACACACACACACACACACAAGAATGTTGAGAGGTGTGTTTACAGAGGGAGTCGGGTGTGAATCTAGTGAAGGATGTGGTTTCTAAACATGCTGACAGCAGCCAGGGAACAGCTGGAGTGGATCCAGCTCTCACACACACTTTACACACACACACACACACACACAGTGTCTCAGGAAACATGTGTGTGTGTGTGTGTGTGTGTGTGTGTGTGCTTACCTTCAGCATGCATGTGCTGTAGGTGTGCAGGCCATTACAGACACATCCTGAGCTCTTCTTCATTCTCAGATCTAAACTTCAGGTCAACGTGTGTATGAGACCATTCAGCGTGTGTTCCCAGAGCAGACTGGGAGCACACTGGGAGCACACTGGGAGCACACTGGGAGCACACTGGTTTGTCTCTGTTCTTCTCCCTCTAACAGGAAGGTCTACCTGGAGCCTGGAGCTGTCACGCTCTCATTATTTGTTATTTTTCTGCCCTTTTTCTCGAGTTATTGTGTCGATATAACAAAGTCTGCTTTCACATGGCAGTGCATTCATTCATTCTGATATCTTGGTACAACAGTCTCAGCAAAACGACTTGTTATGTCACCATCTCAATATAACAAAGTCCACGTTTGCCTGATAACAGAGGAATCTGTTAGATCCTCATCCAGACTCGTCTTCTTCTCTCACAATGAGGTTCAGTCTCTCACAGAGAGAGACAGGTGTCTGGACATCCTGATCACTGATCAATAATGTATAATCTCTGATCTCCTCCTCAGTGTTTCTATGTTTCTGTGTCCCAGAGTCTGTGACCAGCTGTGAAATGTGCATTATAAATAAAGTTTTAAATGGTTCAATGGTCGACTGATCATCACTGATCATCATTTTTATCGTTTCTTCTTCTTTGACTTCTTCTGTTGCAGTAATGCAACACATCCACATTTGTCGTATCTAATCTAATAATCTCTGTGTGAACTCTGGAATCAACAGCTTCATCACTGCTGGAGATGTTCAGGAGTTTTGCAAATGCTCCACTTGAGAATCTGTGCTCGACTGTTTCTGCGACCCGTCTGTTTGTTCATTCCACATAAACAGACCGGGAGGTTTTTCATTACGACTGATTCACAGATCGACTGGAATAAACGTCTCAGCTTCTGTCTTTTCTAGGTTACTTATGGCGGAGGTCGCAGGCGGAATCTGATTTCAAGGAGACGCTCAGGCCAGACACATCTTCATATCTGAGTGTGTGTGTGTGTGTGTGTGTGTGTGTGTGTGTGTGTGTGCGCATGTGTGTGTGTGTGTGTGTGTGAGTGTGTGTGTTTACCGGAAGAAGCACACGATGATGGTGCTGGTGAGCAGAGTGATGAGGGACAGACTGTGACCCAGAGTGGAGAGGATCCTCACCATCCTGTAGAAGACCAGCTATTCACACACACACACACACACACACACACACACACACACACACACACACACACAGATGAATCATACAAAGATAACATGAAGTTATCTGGTTAGGATCTTTTCTTCTGGTAAAACAGAAAAATACAATGAAACTCTTACTTTAGACCAACAAAACAAACAAAAAGTGCAAAGCAAGCATCACATATTGTGTCATATTCATCATAGCAGGTTAGAGGACCCGGACCCTGACTGATGATGTCATGTCACAGTGCTTGTCTTTGTGAGCACTAGGGGGCGCTGCGACACAGTGACCAATCACTGTCCTCCTCCAATCAGAGGACATCCTCTGTCAGGGAACCAATCAGGACGCAGCAGCTTCCAGGTAAACCTCCAGGAGACGAGGCCAAAGGAGATGATTGGTTTCATTTACTAATCAATGAGCTTCATTGATCGATCATTGTTTCAAGGAGTAAGAAGAAGAAGAAGAAGCTGCTTCGCTTCAACGGCACAGACTCTTCAGACCGACACTGAGATGGATCTGGACCCTGGAGCTGTGTATTCATTCTCACCATGTGTGTGTGTGTGTGTGTGTGTGCGTGTGTGTGTGTGTGTGTGTGTGTGTGTGTGTGTGTGTGTGTCGGTGCCTGGCGTTCATCGCTCTCGTCATTTATAAACAACATTCCTCATGCCTGACAAAGCATCTGGCCATTAACTGGACATCCATACACACACATACACACACTCATACACACACACACACACACACACACATACACACACACATACACACACACACAGTATGTAAATGTGAGCATCCCTGTGCCAACACACACACAAAATGTCAGTGTGTGTGTGTGTTTACATCCAGTCATACGTATCTCACCATCAATGAACACATTCAGATAAACTGATTTAAACACACACTTCTGTACTACACACGCACACACACACACACTCTGCCTCCACCCGGCAGCCTCCGACCAAGACAAACAAAACCCAAACTTAAAACCAAAACTTTACCCAAACAAAAACGACAATAAAATGCTGCAGACACACACACACACACACACTCCCACACACACACACGCACACACGCACACACACACACACACACTCCCACACACACACACTCCCACACACACACAAACACTCCTCAGGGCCATCATCTGATGACCTTCTGCCTCTGCTGCAGCTTCACTGCCTTCTATGTCCACACTGCTCTCTCTCGCTCTATCTCTCTCTCTCTCTCTCTATTGCTCAATCTCTCCAGCTCTCTCTCTCTCCATGTATATATGTATATATATC
>CM055208.1:1576994-1601994 GCA_029224185.1 Karalla daura | reverse complement strand
GGATGGAGCAGGACCACATGGTACCAGGGTTATTATGGGATGGAACAGGACCACATGGTACCAGGGTTATTATGGGATGGAGCAGGACCACATGGTACCAGGGTTATTATGGGATGGAGCAGGAACACATGGTACCAAGGTTATTATGGGATGGAGCAGGACCACATGGTACCAGGGTTATTATGGGATGGAGCAGGACCACATGGTACCAGGGTTATTATGGGATGGAGCAGGACCACATGGTACCAGGGTTATTATGGGATGGAACAGGACCACATGGTACCAGGGTTATTATGGGATGGAGCAGGACCACATGGTACCAGGGTTATTATGGGATGGAGCAGGAACACATGGTACCAAGGTTATTATGGGATGGACAGGACCACATGGTACCAGGGTTATTATGGGATGGAGCAGGACCACATGGTACCAGGGTTATTATACCCAAAGGAACTTCTTCTCTCTTAACTTTAGACTGAACTGCAACAACAGAACCCAGGGCCGGCTGTGTGTGTGTGTTGCGAAACAACTGAAGCTCTGAGACGTGTTTTTTTGTCCTGGTTGAAGATGCATCAGGAACAGGAAGTGATTGTGGTTTCACAGGTCACGCTCAGCAAGTTTCGTCTTGTTTTCTGACGATTTGCTGCAAATGAAAAACCGTGTGAATCTCTAAATGTTTCTGATAACACTATCAACCAGGATAAACGTCACAGGACAGTTAAGATTGAAACAGATTGTTGCAGATTGAGTGAATTCCTCTGGCAGGAAACTGCAGAGAAAGTCAACCAATTAAGTGCTCAAAACACAATTTAATTGAATTAATTGTATTGGTAATAAACCACAGAACATGTGCATCTGGTCTGAGAACGACTGTTGGATCGCGAGGACGAAAACAAAGGAGCGAATACCCGAGAAGACGCAAAGATTAGAGAACAAGAAAGGAGAGAAATTCATTTGAGCTTGAGCAGGATTTCTGATTTATTACTATGATTAATCATCTGTGATCTTTTATATTAAACCCGCAGTGTGTGGGGGGTGGGGATGGATTAGAGAGGACAGCAAAGCATTCTGGGAGTTTCTGGGTTCAGGAGAGGAGAGTGTGTTCCCATACAACAACACATTCTGACCAGAGTAACACACACACACACACACACACACACACACACACACACACACACACACACACACACACACACTCAGACACACTCTCTCTCTCTCTCTATCACACACACACACACACACACACTGACCTCACTGGGCTCGTCTATGTTCTCTGACCAGCAGGCGACGGTGATGGGTGGGTAAACATCAGACCAACCGCTGTCTGTGCAGTTCCTGCTGAGGTTACCTGACACACACACACACACACACACACACACACACACACACACACATACACACACACACTGACATTAAAGGTCATATACTTACTCTCTCTAAATCACAATAAATGAAGCTTGGACATTGATTATTCAGATTCAGATTCCTGGGTAATTGTGACCTTTGACCTTACAAACTTCTTCTAACCAAACAGACCGGTCACCGCGGCAACGTACACACAGACCGGTCACCACGGCAACACACAGACGCAGCTGAAACTGCACTGTCTGTGAGTGTCCTAACGTGCTTCTGCAGTTTTAAAACATTTCTACACAGAAACTTAAGAGTCAAATGTTGCAAAAAACACAGTTTTTCTCCTGAAATATTCCAGCACTCCAACACAGAGATTTGTAAAGTTTGATTTATTAGAAATATATGAACCTCATAATATACAACTGGTGTCAGGACACGTCACTACAGCAGCAGCTGACGCTCGATCAACCTGAACACTGTGACTTTCTTCAACTTCAGCTTATTACTTATTACTTATTAATTACTCAGCTTATTACTTTCCACTCTTATTTTCTGCTTTAGTGGAAATCAACGCTGCCATGAAAGACTGAAATGAAAAATGAAAGATTTCTAGGGGAGAGAGGAGAGGAGGTGAGGGGGAGGAAAGGGAAGAGGAGGAGGAAGAGGAGGATGAAACGAGAGCACGTGAGAAGATCAAAGCTGCAGCGAGGGCGTGATGGATGAGGACGAACGAGTCGCTGAAAGACGAGAGTTTGTTCCACTGGACGGAGAGACGGCGAGGAAGGAAACTGTCTGAGGTCTCGACCCCGAGGGTTCAGAGCAGGACACACACACACACACACACACACACACACACACAACAGCAGAGACAAACATACACAGGTACACTAATTACACAAAACGCAAACACACAACTGCAGAAAGACACAGATACAGTACACACACACAACTGCACAAAACACAGACACACACACACACACACAACAGCAGAAAATCTGACAAAAATTGTACAAACACTCCTCAGAACTACACAAAACTAGAAAAATGTTTTGAAAACTTTGTAAAAAATATATTTTCTGAAGCTCAAATTAATGAACTGCTGCATCATAACAACATCCTGGAAGATGAAGATAAAGAGGATGATGAAGATGAAGAGGATGATGAAGATGAAGCTGATGATGAAGATAAAGAGGATGATGAAGATAAAGAGGATGATGAAGATGAAGAGGATGATGAAGATGAAGCTCATGATGAAGATAAAGAGGATGATGAAGATAAAGAGGATGATGAAGATGAAGCTGATGATGAAGATAAAGAGGATGATGAAGATGAAGGTGATGATGAAGACTCACCGTGTTTCCCAAACAGGTGCAGGAGGGCGGCGGGGCAGGGCAGGGTCATCACCTCGCCCACCGGTACGCTGTGCCAGCACGACACGTTGTCCCACTCCCCTCTGCATCCTGCCACACACACACACACACACACACACACACACACACACACACACACACACACACACACACACACACACACACAGTCAGACCTCCCCCGCGTCCTGTTTGGCCGCTGTTGAACTCATTGATCCTGAACAAAGAGTCGAGCTGTTCCGAGTGACAGTCGCTCTCATTCTGTTCGTTCTGTTTCTACGTTTCTGCCTCAACAGCACGTTAGCGTTAGCGTTAGCGCTGTCAAACTGCCGCCGATTAGCACGAGGTCTGATCAAACGCTCCAAACAGCCCTGGAAGTTCACAGGATCTAGATCTAGATCTAAATGTTGTGTTTGTGATTAATCTTCTCACTTGTTAAAGATGTATTACCAGCTAAATTGTAACTAAAAAAGTAAAATAAAAATATTTAAAAAAATAAAATGTAACTAACCAAATAATAACTTAGCAATGATTAAATAATAAAAATAACTAAGTAATAACCCTAACCCTAACGAATAATAACTGAAAATAAAGTATCTATTGTATCTTATTTTATCTCAGCTTATCTTAGACAAATGTCAGCACACTGACCAGAGGTAAAATTTGCATTAGACTACATAACAAGCAATAGCATTTGCATTAGCATTAGCATTAGCAAAATAATATGAAAATACTTCAAGCCAGCCAACATTAAACAAAAGAGGGAGCTGATCTGTGGCCTCCTTGTGTTGTGTCACAGTCAGAGGAGTTTATGCAAAAACCATTTCATGTAATATAACAGTGTTATAGAAGCTGTTCTTCACAGGACACACACACACACACACACACACACACACACACACACACACACACACACACAGTCGACTATATAGACGGCGTGAGAACAAACCGCAGAGAACAAGCTGCAGAGCTCACAGATAAAAAAGCTTTTTTATTATCGCAAAGGTGAAATGTTCAAACACATTCAACCTCGCCGAGACAACAGAACAGTGTGTGTGCGTGTGTGTGTGTGTGTGTGTGTGTGTGTGTGTGTGTGTGTGTGTGTGTGGTCCCTATGACTCTGAGAGGTAAATAAATGATTGATAGCGAGTGTGTTGAAATGACGTACAGACACACCCTCCTCTTTACACATCTGACCTCAGCCGTGACATACCTGTGTGTGTGTGTGTGCGTATGTGTGTGTGTGTGCGTGTGTGTGCATATATGGGTGCACAGGTGCATATATATGTGTGTATTTAAGGATTTTCTTGAGCTTCTGTGTCTGCAGAGGCCAAAACCTGAACTCCAAGATAACACTCTATCCTTCATGGGGCTTTCCAAACCATTCTCTGTCTGTGTGTGTGTGTGTGTGTGTGTGTGTGTGTGTGTGTGTGTGAGTGTGTGTGTGTGTGTGTGTGAGTGCGTGTGTGTACCGGTGGCTGCAGACGTCTGCTGCTGCTGCTGCTGCAGCTGTGTCTGGCACTCTCTCCTGGCCCGCTGCATCTCCCAGTAGAACTGGCAGTGAGGCAGCTTGGCGTCGACCTGCAGACAGGAAGTAGAGGAAGGTGAGCGGCGGCGTGACGTGAGGTCGGTCCGGGCCGCGCGTCGCTATCTGCCGAGCGTGCTCCACTTTCCTCGACCAAAGTTCAGCTCTCCGTGTGTGCAGGAAGCCCAGCAGCTCAGAGACTAGGACTCGTACACACTCTCCGAGACGCTAACCGCTAATTGTCACGTCAACACTCTTTGTTTCTGTTACATGCTGTTTGTCTGCATCGTGTGACGAAATACGCAAAACTTTAAAGCGGGTGACAGCATGTGTGTGTGTGTGTGGTTGTGTGTGTGTGTGTGTGTGTGTGTGTGTGTGTGTGTGTGGTACAGTCAATAGTATCCTAGGAAATGCAGTGAAAACAGTGTAAACAAAGAGCAGATTGAACAAAAAGAAACACCCTGCAACTCTATGATAAACTGTGAGTGTGTGTGCGTGAGTGTGTGTGTGTGTGTTTACATTGAGAAATCCTGTGGCTTCAGGCCTGTCCATACGTGGAGACCTCACACACACACACACACACACACACACATGCTCAGAGTTCATGACTTCTTGCGTCTGCATCAATTCATAAAGTCACATGAAGTAAATTTGTCATTCATGTGAGTGGAAGGCCAGACAGCCAATCAGAGTTGAATAGAATAGAATAGAATAGAATAGAATAGAATAGAATAGAATAGAATAGAATACAGTGGTATTTTTTCATTAGAGTTTATATATGCTTTTTACATCACTATCATATATATTTTAGAACTTTCATTTATGGTATGAGAGAATCTATCTGTCTGTCTATCCATCCATCCATCCATCCATCCATCCACCCATCCATTCATCCATCCATCCATCCATCCATCCATCCATCCATCCATCCATCCATCCACCCATCCATCCATCCATCCATCCACCCATCCATCCATCCATCCATCCATCCATCCATCCATCCATCCATCCATCCACCCATCCATCCATCCATCCATCCATCCATCCACCCATCCATCCATCCATCCATCCATCCATCCATCCATCCATCCACCCATCCATCCATCCATCCACCCATCCATCCATCCATCCATCCATCCATCCATCCACCCATCCATCCATCCACCCATCCATTCATCCATCCATCCATCCATCCATCCATCCATCCATCCATCATCACCACAGCTCTGCGGCAGCGCCACAGATTCCTGCAAATGTTGGAAAACGCAGTGTGAGGGGCTCTAACCTTCCTCTTCCTCTTCCTCTTCCTCTTGAAAAAACCTCAAAAACGTGAGTTTAATTCACTCAGGCCGGTGAGGCATTCACTGACCTCGCTCTGAGGTACTTTTCAACACATGAAAACACTGGAAATCGAAGATTAAATCACTGCAAAAGCCTGTATAGTGCTTTGCTCACTCATTGTGTGTGTGTGTGTGTGTGTGTCCTTTTTTTAGCTGCTTCTCATTTCCTCATTTCTTTTATCACTCAAACAAGGTTATGTAAGAGATTTAACCCACAGAACAGAATCCTGAACACAGCACTAATACACTGTACAGCACAGTCCTCCACCTGGACACACACACACACACACACACACACACACACACACACACACACACACACACACACAGCTGGCAGGCACAGGATGAGCGTCTCTCCTCCCGCAGACACAGGTTTGTCGCAGCCTGAGTCCAGTTTTAGTTCTCGACGCTCAGAAGTGGAACAAACCACAACCGAACAGAATCGATCAGACGCTGCTGGACCCGGTGGGTCCCTGAACGCAGCATCTGTGAAAATCTGTCAACAATTGACAAAATGCAACACTTTTATTCACAGCCTCTGAGAGGTGGAACAGAGCAGAACGACGGTCGGATAAATCACCCCAGGTTCCTCTGATCAGAAGGTTTGGAACAGCCCTGAAGATTGATTATTGATTCTGACTGAAAAACTCTCACAAACGTTTCTGACACAGAAACTGACATGTGTCACGTTTCCTCAGATTTCTGAGGCTTTTCCACTTCATCATTTTCTTCCCTCAAACAAAACGACTTCCTCACACAGAACGTGCTTCCCTCTGTTGCGCTCGTTTCCCATCTATTGATCGCTTCCCCGGTCAATCGATCGCTTCTCCAGAAAGTGTGAAGCAGCGATTTATTATGTCGAGTTCACAGAAAACGTCTGAACACGTCTGAGAAGCTCAAGACAAATCAACTCATCAATACGGAGATTTATTGGTGATTTACCCCTTGATCGATCAACTGACTCATTCCTGGAGAATCATTAGAGGCGTTCAAGTGTCGTAGGATTTTTAATATGTCATTAAATCTGTTCAAACTATATCTATAGAAACAACAAAACCATGACCTAAGTAGAATACTCCTCTACTTCTACTTCTACTACTGCTTCTAAGCCTGTAAGTTAAGCCAATGCTACTACTTCTACTCCTACGTCAACTTCAACTTATTCCCCTACTTTCAATATAACTTCTGCTACTGCTACTAGTACTTCTACCACTACTTCTACTGTTATAACTACTTCCACTACTACAACTACTACTCTGCTACTACTATTATTACTGCTTCTACTTCTACAGTCACTCTGACAATCAACGCTACTAGTAGTAGCAGTGATCTGCTACTACCACTACTACATCTGATTCTACTACTACTACTAGTCATAGCAATAATAATAATAACAACCGCAGTATTGATAATTGATAACAGTATTGACAACTTGAACTTTCAGCTACACATGATCGTACAGCCACTGATGCATCCTCCAGTTGTGGTGTAAACGTGTTTGGAATTTTGTTTGTTTAGAGAAAAATAAACCAGTAAACAAACAACAAAACCTCAAATGACCTATCTGCGGCTTCTCCTGATCTGGTACACACCTAAATCAACCAAACTAACTAACAAAGTGACTCAATTAGTCAATTAGATGAGTTAGTTACAACTACAACTAGAAACAGAGACAGACAGTGATAGAGTTGGAACATACAATAATAATCTTAGTAATAAGAGAACAAGAGCAGGTTACAGACCGTGTAGAGGCTGCAGACCATCAGCACCATCATCAGCACCCTCATCTTCCTCAGTTTCTCCGCGGTCCTCATGTCTCATCTCCTCCAGGATCAGCGGAGCGGCGCAGCCTCCGGAGCCGCGGCTCGGAGCTCATCTGTCGGTCACAGAGCGCTCAGCGTCCCGCTGCTCCCCTCCACCCCCGGAGCCTAGCGGAGGCTTCTCAGGAGCTTCTCAGGAGCTTCCCAGGAGCTTCTGAGGAGCTTCTGAGGAGGCCCCCACAGGTTCTGATCTACTCTGAGCGGCTGTCAATCTCTGATCGATAGAGTCTGCCTGTCCTACTCTCAGTCACTCAGGTGAGTTCACACTTAAATAACCAGACACGCTTTGACCTGCAGCCAGAGGAAACCAAGAGGCAGATCCAGGGTGTGTGTGTGTGTGTGTGTGTGTGTGTGTGTGTGTGTGTGTGTGTGTGTGTGTGTGTGTGCGTGTGTATAAGCGCACCAAGCTGATGACGTGACAGCAGCGACACCGTGCGGCTGAACTGCACAGGTGCAGGAGCTGTGCGCGCTTGTTATTTTTATATATATATAAATATCCGTTATTTTATCGTTTATATTGGTATCTCTAACTATTTGAATAAGTGTTGACAGAGTTAATTTGTCTTTAATACACACGCACGCACGCACGCACGCACAGGGGAGGAGGAAGGAGGAACGTCAGTCGCAGCTTTTGACGGAAATGAAAGTGAAAGTAGAAGAATCTCAGAGATGAAGAGACGAAGTCAGAAAAAGAAATAAGCGTGAGTGTAAACTTATTACTGTTACTCATTACTGTTGAACATGCGGATGTCGTACCTGGGAGTGACGTCACCGCCGAGTTACCGTATCAGCGTTCCAGTTACAGGCGAATGTTAGCCGTCCTTAGCACAGGCTGCTCTGTAGTTCACAAAGTGAGCCATTCCAGGTTAGAGGCTTCCAGCTCTTTACATGTTAACAACCAATGACAGCAAATGATTTCACACTGGTGCCACAGCTGTGCTTGACGATAACCAGTTACTTTGACTGGTCTGGGTCTGTTATGATGGGTGGGGCAGCTTCTCACAGAGTTATTTTTAATGTAGGCAAAGACACACACACATGCACGCAGACACGTTCCAGGCTGGTTAATTCCTGCAGATATTTTATGTTTTTCATGTAGTTGAGCATGAATTGAATGAATGAATAAGTGAATCAGTCACTGTTAATGCTGGTCTATTGGCTGCTCAGGTGGCAGGATACCTGAGCAGTGTTTCGCTGGTTCAGTGGCTCGTTACAGCTGAACACGGCTCTGTCAGGCAGGTGATGTTTCAGACATGGTCAGAGCTGATCCTTCATGATATTGATCATGATTGTGACTGATGTCACCGTCTTCCAAATGATCTGAGGAGGAATGGAGCGAAGCATTAGTCACAATGAAAATTCAAGACACACTTCCCCAGGTGAAGAGAAAACTCACCTGGAGGTGTTCGGTTATCCTACCGTGTGTACCTACTCACAGTTGATGATCCTGTGTGTGTCTGACCTGCAGAAGATGAGTGTTAATGTGGAGGAAGAGGACGGAGCAGAGGGAGCAGCTCCCAGCTGTCTGTCCATGAAGAGTGACGAGTCTAAAGACTGGAACATAAAGTTCAGGAATGGACCTGGACCCTCAGACTCACAGTAAGAGACCTGCTCCTCTCTGGGTGGCTGTAGTCTCGGCTGTAGATGGAGTTTCTGTGTTTGTGTCATATATATATATATGTCCATATACTCTACATACATATATCCACACATTCATATTATCATATTATGATTATTGTTGTTGGTGGAGATTCTCATTCATCCAGGTCATGGTATCCAATGTTCAGTTAGTCAAGCAACTGGACTTCTTCTGGGGTTTGAAAAACCCCAGAAGAAGTCCAGTTGCTTGACTAACTGAACATTGGATTATTGTTGTTGTTGAAATTTGATTATTTGATTATGTCATTGTTATTATACTTTAATTCACAAATAAGCAATAGATAATAAAACAAAAAGGGGAAAGGGAAAGTAAACAATTATTTCATTATTTTCAGATGCCAAACATGCTTACAACATCTTGGATGTTGAAATGAGTTGATGCTAATAACATGCTAAATGTTCTGCTGTGAATGCATCTTTCTGGAAGACAGGAAGTGACATTTGTGTGGTCTGGATCATGTAGTGTCACTTTGAAGCTTCCTGAATGTTTTCGATGAGATCCAATGATGATTCACCAGGTTTATGTGATGAATGAAGATAAACATGTTTGTGTTTGCAGAGTTCAACAGACTGGGCTGAAAGCTCCCAGCTGTCTGTCCATGAAGAGCGACGAGTCTAAAGACTGGAACATAAAGTTCAGGAATGGACCTGGACCCTCAGACTCACAGTAAGAGACCTGCTCCTCTCTGTGTGGCTGTAGTCTCGGCTGTAGAGGGAATTTGTTTGTTTGGAACTTCATGAATGTGAAGAAAAACATGTTTGTGTTGCAGAGTCAGGAACATCAGACAGAGAGCAGAGTCTGCAGCTCCCAGCTGTCTGTCCATGAAGAGCAACGAGTCTAAAGACTGGAACATAAAGTTCAGGAATGAACCTGGACCCTCAGACTCACAGTAAGAGACTGTGCTCTACAACCATCTCTAAACTGATGCAGTGGCTGTGAAGACACGATGTTCTTGTTCATTCCATATCTGCTCACCATGTAGAGCTTGCTGCACTAGATCCAGCTCCACCTGAGAGTTTGTAGAATCTAGAACATGTTCCTTTGGGTCTAGTCTCATGTTGAAGTCGTTTGTGCTTCGAATGGCTCTCATTGACCCAGATTAGGTTACATTCACACCAGAGCTGGATAGTCTGGACTTCAGTTTGATAAAACAATTTTCCTGGTATGAGAGCAGCTTCTTGTCCTTTTGGCTTTTGAGATGCATAAACTGAAGACTCTTGAGAAACCTCTTCCAGGAATTCCAACCAGGATGACTTGGGTGACCAGGTCAGGAAAACCATCACAGACATACACTTATAAAATGCTCATTCCATGTCTCTTGTTTATGTAGCTTCAGAGCTTCCACTGATCTTTGAGATCTTCTCAGCTCCTCCACAGTGTCAGACTGAACTTACTGATGTCTACATGTCTCCACAGAGGGAGGAAGAGGAGTCTGGTGTCTGTGGAGGAGGAACCATGTGGAAAAAGATTCAGAACTAGAGCTGGACTGGAGACGTCCAGTCAGAGCAGGTCTGAACAAGGTAGGACTGAACATCTGTCTGCTCATGTCTCCATCTGGACCTTCTCATGTGTCGCAGGAACATCTGTTGTTTTCCTCTGTCAGTAGATGGAGGTCTGCAGGAGCTTCTAGATGGAGATCTGCAGGAGCTTCTAGATGGAGGTCTGCAGGAGCTTCTAGATCAACATCGGATCAGTGTGAGGAGCAGATGTGAACGTGTGACTGAAGGAGCTGAAGGAGCAGGAGGAGAAACCCTCCTCAACAGCATCTACACTGAGCTCTACATCACAGAGGGCCAGAGTGAAGAGGTCAACACCCAACATGAGGTGATACAGCTGGAGACCACCTCCAAGAAGAATAAGACCCTCCATGATGCTCCAATCAGGTGCCAGGACATCTTCAGAGCCTTACCTGACCAGCAGAGCTCCATCAGAGTGGTCCTGACCAGCGGCGTCGCTGGAGCTGGAAAAACCTTCTCGGTGCAGAAGTTCAGTCTGGACTGGGCAGAGGGTTCAGGAAACCAAGATGTCAGTGCAGTGATTGTTCTTTCCTTCAGGGAGCTGAACCTGCTCAGAGAGGAGCAGCACAGTCTTCTCTCTCTGCTCCGGGTGTTCCATCCAACATTCCAGAAGGTGACAGCAGAGCAGCTCTCCCTCTGGAAGCTGCTCTTCATCTTTGACGGCCTGGATGAAAGCAGACTCTCTCTGGACTTCCACAACCAGCAGGTTGTGTCTGATGTCTCCCAGAAGACCTCAGTCAGCGTCCTGCTGACAAACCTCATCCAGGGGAAGCTGCTTCCCTCTGCTCTGGTCTGGATCACCTCCAGACCTGCAGCAGCCAATCAGATCCCTCCTGGATGTGTGGACAGAGTCACAGAAGTACGAGGCTTCACTGAGGACCAGAAGGACCAGTACTTCAGGAAGAGGTTCAGAGATGAAGGTCTGGCCACAACCATCATCTCACACATCAAGGCCTCCAGGAGTCTCCACATCATGTGTCAGATCCCAGTCTTCTGCTGGATCACTGCCACAGTTCTGGAGCACATGTTGACATCAGAGCAGAGAGGAGAGCTGCCCCAGACCCTGACTGACCTGTACTCACACTTCCTGCTGCTCCAGACCAGGAGGAAGAAGCAGAAGTACCAGGAAGGACCAGAGACCAGTCCACAGGAGCTGATGGAGGAGGACAGGGAAGTTCTTCTGAAGCTGGGGAGGCTGGCCTTTGAACATCTGGAGGAAGGAAACATCATGTTCTACCAAGAAGACCTGCAGCGCTGTGATCTGGAGGTCTCAGAGGCCTCAGTGTTCTCAGGAGTTTGTACAGAGATCTTCAGGAGAGAGTGTGTGATCTTCCAGAGGAACATCTACTGCTTTGTTCATCTGAGTGTTCAGGAGTTTCTGGCTGCAGTCTACATGCTCCACTGCTTCACCAGCGGGAAGAAGAAGGTTCTGGAGAATTTCTATGATGATTATGGTGGTGGTGATGATGATGATGATGATGATGATGATGATGATGATGATGATGATGATGATCGTGATGGTTATGATGATTATGGTGGTGATGATTATGGTGGTGATGATTATGATGATGGTGGTGATAATGATGATGATGATGATGATGATGATGATGATGATGATGATGATGATGCTCATGATCGTGATGATGGTGATGGTTATGATGATTATGGTGGTGATGATTATGGTGGTGATGATTATGGTGGTGATGATGATGATGATGATGATGATGATGATGATGATGCTCATGATCGTGATGATGGTGATGGTTATGATGATTATGGTGGTGATGATTATGGTGGTGATGATTATGATGATGGTGGTGATAATGATTATGACGATGATGATGATCATGATGATGATGGTGATAATGATGATGATCATGATAACAGTGATTATGGTTATAGTGACAGTCATAACCTTCATGTAGCTGACTCTTCTTTGGACGTCTTCCTGAAGAAAACAATGATCAAATCCATGAGGAGTAGAAATGGCCACCTGGACCTGCTGGTCTGCTTCCTTCATGGCCTCTCTCTGGAGTCCAACCAGAGAGTGTTAGGAGGTCTGCTGGGTCCCTCAGAGAACAGTCCAGGAACCATCCAGAGAGCCATCAACAACCTGAAGGAGATGAACAGTGATGATATCTCTCCTGACAGAAGCATCAACATCTTCCACTGTCTGATGGAGCTCAATGATCACTCATTGCATCAGGAGATCCAAGAGTTCCTGAAGTCAGAGAACAGATCAGAGAAGAAGCTCTCAGAGATCCACTGCTCAGCTCTGGCCTACATGCTGCAGATGTCAGAGGAGGTTCTGGAGGAGTTGGACCTGAAGAGGTACAACACAACAAACCAGGGACGACTGAGGCTGGTTCCAGCTGTGAGGAACTGCAGAAGGTTTCGGTGAGTCCAGATGTTCTCCATCTTGTTGTTCCACCACTGAAATCATTCTGGGTTTGATTGCTGACAAAGGTGGTGACCACAGGTATCTTCTCTCATCTTCTCCCCCTCTTTGTGTGGTGATGGAGGCTGATACCAGAGGAACTCTGGAGAGTTTGTCTGAAAGTATGTGTGAGTGTGTCCGACCATGACACAACCAATGCTGGTCAGCGATCTGTGCCCAGATGGTCCAGGGTCTGGCAGGGCTGGTCCTTCGAGTTAACCTACAAAAATGATTATTTGTGCATATGAAAGTTATAAAAACAGAGTACAAACAGCGTTCCCAGGACTAATGAGCAAAGTCAGTGTTAAATAGGCCAAGGAAGATAAGAGCCGCATTATTCAATTCAGGAAGAAGAGAACACAGTTATAATATGAAAATGTTCATGGAACACATAGTTCCACTCTGACAGCACATTCCCAAAAATCTGTGCAGAGCAAGAAGGCTCTGAGGAGCCAGTTCTTATCAGACATAGCTTATGACACACATCTGGTTGGGAGGGCTGTCTTGGTCTGCTAAGCAGGAGTGGAGTGGAGCTTCTTTGTCTCTCTTCTCTGGCTGCGTCTGATTGGACATCAGCTGCTGTGACATCATCAACATCATGTTCTCATGAAGCCAAGACAAATCTCTGAGGAGGAAATGTCTAGTCTGTCTCTAAAGTGTCAGGTCTCAGGTTGATCTTCTCTCTCATCCCAGAATCCTTAACTGTGGACTCTCAGATCTTCACTGTGAAGTGGTGGCCTCAGCTCTGAGATCCAGCCCCTCCCATCTGGTAGAACTGGACTTCACCTGGAACAACCTGCAGGATTCAGGAGTGAAGCTGCTCTGTGCTGGACTGGAGAGTCCACACTGTCGACTGGAGACTCTGAGGTCAGCTCATGTGTTTGCTCTAGTGCAGAAGAAAAGAATGAAGTTTAAATCCATCAATTGATCAATGACTACACATTTTATCTTCATTTATTCTTTATTCAGGTTTGAGAAGTGCAGTTTGTCAGAGACCAGCTGTGCTTCTCTGGCCTCAGCTCTGAAGTCCAACCCCTCCCATCTCAAACATCTGGATCTGAGTATAAACGAGCTGCAGGATTCATCAGTGAAGGAGCTGTGTGATCTTCTGGAGAGTCCACTCTGTAGACTGGAGACTCTGAGGTCAGCTCACTGACTCTGTTACTGGTGAACATCTGATGTTTCCATCAACAACTGAACCTGGTTGATGCTCAGACTGAACCCTCATCTAGACAGTTGTTGCTGCATCTTCTCATGTTTCTGCTGCTACGTTTAGTCTGGAGTCACTGAAGTCCTGAAGAAAGTCTAGAAACTGTAGGAGTGTTTCAACTCCAGCTGATCAACCTGAACTCATCTGATGGACTAAACATGGATTTGATCTTCATTTATTCTTTATTCAGGTTGGAGCGCTGCAGTCTGTCAGAGACCAGCTGTGCTTCTCTGGCCTCAGCTCTGAAGTCCAACCCCTCCCATCTCAAACATCTGGATCTGAGAGGAAACTATGAGCTGCAGGATTCAGGAGTGAAGGAGCTGCGTGATCTTCTGGAGAATCCACTCTGTAGACTGGAGACTCTGAGGTCAGACTCCAGGTTCTTCTTCTGTGCTGAGATCAACATGATGTGAAGGTTGTGGTGACTCTAAACTGCAGACATGAGGCTGATGTTCTCCTGATCCTCACTGAGATCTTCATCATCAACTCTGTTTCTCCTGCTCTGGTTTAGTCCAGTGATTGTGGTAGGGCAGTGTTGAGCTCTGCTGTTAGAATATAGGATCTTCTCTGATCTTCTCATCTCTGTACTCCATGCACCCCCCACCCCCCCCACGCCCCCGTCTTCATCCCAGATGTTCCCAGATGTTGTCATGGGCTGGAGAACAGCCCAGACAGATGGAAGGTCTTCTTAGGACTAGAACCTCTGTATGACAACAACCATCTCCACTGGAGGATTCTGGTGGACCTCCTCACTACTGCATTCACACTGAATCAGGGCTGGACCAACAGTGATCTGTTCAGTCCATCAATCCATCCATCCAAACTGGGAAAGTTATGAACCAACAGCCCAGTATGAACTGGGCATCTGGTGTTCAGTCCCAGACAAAGTTTTCAACATTAAATTAAATTAAGAACTTTATTCACTGAAGTAAAATGAACATAGTGTAATCCACATTTATCAGTCCATGACATCAGTCATCATCTGGAAGATGGTGTTGACAAACAGTGTTGATGTGACATGAGGAGGATGTGAAGGAGACATGATGATGATCAATAACAAGGACAAAGTCACTCTACTCATGTTAGAGAGAAGCTCAGTGATCAGGACAGAGTCATGTTGAGCTCCACCTGATCAACCTGAACTCATCTGATGGACTAAACATGGATTTGATCTTCATTTATTCTTTATTCAGGTTGGAGCGCTGCAGTTTGTCAGAGGTCAGCTGTGCTTCTCTGGCCTCAGCTCTGAAGTCCAACCCCTCCCATCTCAAACATCTGGATCTGAGTAACAATAACCTGCAGGATTCAGCAGTGAAGGAGCTGTGTGATCTTCTGGAGAGTCCACTCTGTAGACTGGAGACTCTGAGGTCAGACTCCATGTTCTTCTTCTGTGCTGAGATCAACATGGTGTGAAGGTTGTGGTGACTCTAAACTGCAGACATGAGGCTGACGTTCTCCTGATCCTCACTGAGATCTTCATCAACTCTGTTTCTTCTCCACTCTGGAGACTGAGCTCAGCTCACTGACTGATGGACATCACCTCTGAGATGATGACTGGTGTTGTGTCTTCTCTCATTAGGTGGAGGTACTGACCTCTACCTGGACCATGGTCAGAGTCTGAGAGTGAACCTGAAGCTCCATCCAGCAGCCACTGACAGAAGAACCACACCAGGAGCAGCTGGTGGACACAGAGACATGTCCACGTCCTGCCTGTTCTTCTGGAGGACACAGAGGACCAGAGAACATGTGGACTCTTCTTCTGCTGTTCAGCTTCCACAAACTGGTCCTCATTCATCACATGAACCTGTTCCAGAACTTTGGGTTTTTGTTCATTTTTCCCCTTGATCATCTCACACCCTTAAAATTATAAGTTCATTTTTCCGTTTGATTCTCATCTCATCTCATTTTGTCTCTCTGTCATGTACTCAAACACCAACGATTCATTTATGGATATTTCTGCTGTCTTATTTTCCTGTCATACTTTATTCTAATGGTTTTAAGATATTGTCTGTTGTCTTTTATTTCTTAGATTTCTATCGATTTCTAAATAAACAAATAAAGAAACGAAAGCAAGCAGGAGCTCCCTCTTACAGGGCTGATCTGTGATCCCTAAGTTAGAGGGGAAGAATTAAAATGGATACAAAATACAAAATAGACGTTCTATGTTGTAGAGCCGGAGCTAGGGACATCGCTAACGGCAAAGATGGCGCATTTTCCCGCCTCCTTTCACGAACAGCCAATCACCAGCCAGACCCGGTAAATGATAGCCAATCAGATTGGAAGATCAGCCGACCGGCAGTTTCATAGATTTTGCGCATGCGTAGTAGAGGAGGTGGAAAGAGCGTTTTAAACGCTCAAAAGTCGATGTGTTTTTTGCTCCGGTTTGTGTCTAATTTCACTAGCGATCTTGTAAATGTGTGTTGTCTGTCCTGTCGTCACGCTAAAGGGAGGGTTTGACCGTGTCCCCAAGAGTTTAACTCTGGTCTTGTTGGGCTTTCAGCAGTCTGATAAAGATGGCTCCGGGTGGCAGGACTTACCTGTGATGACTGTACTTAGCGGCTGCTACAGCGCTAGCTCCTCTGAGGTTCTCCTCAGCTGTAGGTCTCATAGTAAAAGTGGCAACAAAAGGAGAAGAACCTCCTGGACCAGATTTGAAAATTAAATAAACAAGTATCCACAAATGTGGTCGAAAACCTTCCACCTGAGGATTCAACAAAAGTACCTGAAACACCTGGTTAGCACGCAGTAGCTAATGCGCTATTCTGCTACTTCTGCAATTCAGAATCTTGTCGACTTTGTGTTTTGTATCGGTTTGAGTTGTGTCCGGTGACTTCTTTTTGTTTGGTAGGATCTCCAGTTAGGTTAGTTAGTTAGTTAGTTAGTTAGTTCAGCCATAGTTAGCAGTCTACATGAGGGTTGTGGCTGGTGTGGTGGGGAGCATTTGTTGTTTCTGTTTGTGATGTGAATGTAACTCTAGAGGGGTGGATGTAACATTATGAATATTTATCTGGTATATTGGTTAATATACTTATATTTAGTAGTACAGTATAATGGTATCAGTTAATTAACATGTAAACTACTAAATAATTACGCATCATTCCTGGTCATGTTGGTATGGGAATATTGGACCAGATTTTGGTTCCTGGTGGGACTAGGGAAAAATGGAAAGGCCCCAAAAACTAAACTTTCATCTTTAGACAAAAATAATGTAAACTGATCCGGATTGAGCTGAATGTTTTGATATAACATTTTTTGGACGTTTGCAAAACTACAGAAGGAGAAAACAAGACGAAGGAGAAACATGAAAAATGAGAAGAAACGTCATGAAGACCATTAGCTGCCCCTGGACACGAGGTCCAGAGGCTCTAATAATAAATGGAGTCTGACTTTTAGCCAATCAAAGCACTTTATTGCACTGTATAGTGTGACGGTGAGCCAATAGCAGGCTCTTATAAAAGTGTCATTTAATCTTTTTATCATGTGTACAAAACAAGTCACACACACACTTGTACCGTACAAAATCAACACTATTTACATACAATACACACACACACAGACATACACACACACACCTTGCACATTCTCTCCCATCTGGTCCTAAACACACAGACCAGTTTCTCTGATGGGATTTCCTTCTTATTCCTTCAAACACACACACACACTCTCTCTCTCACACACACTCTCTCTTTCTCACACACACACACACACACACACACACACACAGGGACTTAAACATGACCGCTACGGTGCTACCAACGAACCCAAACTGCTGCCAGACAAGCGCTAAGCGACCTCTGATATGCATAAAGTTTTCTTTTTCTCTGACCCAAACAAAGATGAAAGAAATGAACCAACGAAGAAGAAGAAGGAGGAAGAAGGATGACGTGATGTCATCACACGTTTTGATGTAAACACATGACGTTAAATCTGCACGACGTCGGTCAAAGTGTCACAGGTTAAAAATCACTTCCGGGCAGCGCTGATGATCAGCCGCAGCTCGCAGCCTGATGAGGCGATCGGAGCGTTCGGTTCTTCGCTGCGGAGGCAGAGACACGGATAAAGCTGCTCCAGGTGACTCCACCCATGGAGCCGCATCGGTGGAGCTCAGGTTCAGCTGCCGCAGAACGGCTCGACCGCAGAGGCTGTGAATCGCGTCCCTCTGGGTAGTTATTGCTACAACTGGAGCTGTTTTAGTCTGTAAACTTTGTCGCTTTTCCCTTTGAGTGCTGCAGGCGTTCTCTCCCTCCCTGCTGGAGATAAATAAACTCTGCAGAGTCTTCAGACTCCTTTCTTTAAATAACAGCGAGGCTGCTTCTCTCTCCCACCTCATAGCTTCATATCCACACAGTGCACTTTCTGCTTGACGAGATGCTTTTGGTTCCCTCAGTTTTTAGGCTTTTTATTTGATTCTATTTACTTTTTGCTGCCAGTGATTTCGTCACTACGTCACTGACAGACATTGCACTGAATTTGTGACTTTTTCCCCCCAAGAGACGGTTAAAGAAAAACAGCTGTTGTGGTTTTTCTTTTTCCTTCCTGTTTGTTTCCACCTGAACTGTTTCTGCTCTCCCATAATAGAAATGTTCTCACAGGGTGCAGGTGGAGAGAGCTGCATATAGGGGCTACTACACCTCATTGTGTTTTAGGTTCCTCTCCATATAGATTATTATGTCTATTTACAGTATTTATATTTGTACAGTCCTCTCCTAATTGAAATAATACCACAGATCTGGGATTTTATTTGATTTTTCTCTTTTTTCTTTTTTTTTAACTCGACCGGTTAAAAACAGGACGTCAGACACAGTGTCGCTCTCTTTAACGTTTCCTCCTCTTTCCCAACACAGTGTTTCCTCGACTTCCTGTCACGGCCTCCGGAGCCAAGGGGGGAGTGGACGACCATACACCAGCAACCAACCAATCAGCCAACCAACCAACCAATCAGCCAACCAACCAACCAACCAATCAGCCAACCAACCAACCAACCAACCAGCCAACCAACCAACCAACCAGCCAACCAACCAACCAATCAGCCAACCAACCAACCAGCCAACCAACCAACCAATCAGCCAACCAACCAATCAGCCAACCAACCAACCGGCACAACACGACTTTTAAAGAAAACGGACGATTTAAGACCACACACCATATGCAGGTTCAAAAATACAGTACATCTTGATTTTTGGGAAATAAATGAACAACAACGGCGATATGCACGGCATACAAATGCATGCTAGCTCCCCCTCTCTCTCTCTCTCTCTCTCTCACACACACACACACACACACACACACACACACACACACACCCCCTGTCCGCCTCAGGCTACATGTTGTAGGCCACGTAGATGGGGTCGAGCTGGTCCTGCAGGAAGCCGTCGCGCAGGTGCATGCGCTGCTTCTCGCCGCGCGAGTTGATGGGGATGACGCCGATGTCGGTCACCACGACGACGCCCACGATCAGGTAGTGCTCCTCCAGCACCGCCTTCGTCACCATGGGGACCAGGTCCAGAGCCTCCTGCTCCGAGCCCTCCAGCTCCACCACCACCACCAGCAGGTTGGTCCAGGGGAAGACGGCGCTGTGGAGGGGGGGGGGGGGATTGGGGGGCAGGAGAGACAGAACTTTACCGACAACTGCTCGAAGCAGCAGGATGCAGCAGCTGGATGCAGGATGCAGCTGCAGGATGCAGTTGCAGGATGCAGCAGCTGGATGCAGCTGCAGGATGTAGCAGCTGGATGCAGCAGCTGGATGCAGCAGCTGGATGCAGCTGCAGGATGTAGCAGCTGGATGCAGCAGCTGGATGCAGCAGCTGGATGCAGGATGCAGCAGCTGGATGCAGCAGCAGGATGCAGCAGCTGGATGCAGCTGCAGGATGTAGCAGCTGGATGCAGCAGCTGGATGCAGGATGTAGCAGCTGGATGCAGCAGCTGGATGCAGGATGCAGCAGCTGGATGCAGCAGCTGGATGCAGCAGCAGGATGCAGCTGCAGGATGCAGCAGCTGGATGCAGCTGCAGGATGTAGCAGCTGGATGCAGCAGCTGGATGCAGGATGCAGCAGCTGGATGCAGGATGCAGCAGCAGGGGCTCGCTCACCACTCCATGATGCTCTTGTGAGCGCGGATGACGGACGTCTCGATGTCGATGGGATGGTACCTCATCCCCCGCAGCTCCATGGCTTCTTCCAGAGCTCCCACCACGAACAGAGCATCATGCCTCTCTGAGGGAGACACACACACACACACACACACACACACACACACACACACACACACACACACAGCAGAGTATTAGCCAGGATTGGGAAAACTGTGTCACTCCAACAGAGAGAACTCTGTGAGTGAACATGTATGTAGCCATATGTACATGTATGTAGCTATATGTACATGTGTGTAGCCATAAGAACATATGCTGTCTCAACTGTCTATTATTGTTACTAGTTTAATAGAAATAATCATAAATAGTTTATTGTTGTTGTTATGATTCCTGACGTAGCGTCATAGTATGACGGTGAGTTTATGCATAAAAAGAAGAAAAAATGTTGCTGATTTAACGAGTTGATGGTTTGTGTGATCTAAGTATCTGAGCAGAGACGACGTGAGAGTAACAGACGATTTCAGAAATATCTCTGAGCAGATTCTGAAAGATTTCACGCCAAAAGCTACTAGAATAATCATGAATAAAAACGTGGCTCCAGTTACAAATCTGACAACACACAGAGACATGAAAGCTCTGAGTCGAGTACAGCTAACGTGGTTGCCAGATCAGCATGGAAGGAGCCAATATGCTGAAAAAGATCTGATGTTTGGTAGTTTTGATCAAAATGGAAGTTGTGTGAGAGGTTTGAGGGAAAAAGGAGAATATTGATCGATAAAAGACGTCAGACGTCTCAGTTTGAGGGGAGAGTACGGCTCGTGTGTGGTCGCCAGGTCGGCATGAGAGGAGCCAGCTCTGCTGCAGAGGCAGAGCAGGAGCCTGGGGCCTGGGAGCGGGACGCACCCCCGTTGGCGTCGGTGAGCTCGGTGCGGCGCAGGAAGCCCAGGTAGCCGGTCCTGGCCCAGACCGTCTGCGTGTCCCCGAAGCTGAGCCGCGAGCTGAAGTGGTCCGACTGCAGCACCTCCTCGCCGTAGCCGCTGTAGTAGCCGCTGCCGTTGTGGGCGCTGTGGACCCAGATCTGTGGGACGGGAACCAACAACCTCCTGGTCACACCTCCTGCTCCTCCTGCACCTCCACACACCCAGGGTTTCACTCCCCGCCTTCCACTAGTGCGTCACGGAACATTCTAGAGAAGAACTTCAAAAGATGGAGGAGGAGGAGGACGGGAGGTTTGTGCCAGAAAATTCACAAATTCAAGGATTGGTTTTCAAGCTTTTCCAGCACCTTCCAGCTCTGGAGAATGAGTTTTATCGTTTTATCTGCATCCAGAACATGTTGTTGTTCTGTTACAGCCTCATTTCAAAGTGAATTAAATTCCTTTTTTTAATCAATCTACATCACAATGAATGGGGATTTTTTTTAATCAGTTCCTGTAAATTCATATGGACGCACTGAACTAGTCCGGATGAAACTTAGTTTCTAAGCAACACATTCAATTCCTTCTAAAGTAACGTTAAAATCTCTTTTCAAGGCCTTATCAAGCACCGATTCAAAACCCAGGAAATGTGAGAAAAAGAAAAGACGAGAGGAGAGAACGAAGAAAGGAGGAGCCTCAGAGCAGGAGGAGAGAGAGAGAGTGATGGAGGGATGATGGAGACAGGGAGAGAGTGAGAGTGATGGAGGGATGGAGACAGAGAGACAGAGATGGATGGAGACAGGGAGAGAGAGTGAGTGATGGAGGGATGGATGGAGACAGAGAGAGAGAGTGATGGAGGGATGGATGGAGACAGGGAGAGAGAGTGAGTGATGGAGGGATGGATGGAGACAGAGAGAGAGAGTGATGGAGGGATGGGTGGAGACAGAGTGAGAATGATGGAGGGATGGATGGAGACAGGGAGAGAGTGAGAGTGATGGAGGGATGGATGGAGACAGAGAGAGAGAGGGAGAGTGATGGAGGGATGGATGGAGACAGAGAGAGAGAGGGAGAGTGATGGAGGGATGGATGGAGACAGAGAGAGAGTGAGAGTGATGGAGGGATGGATGGAGACAGGGAGAGAGAGTGAGTGATGGAGGGATGGATGGAGACAGAGAGAGAGGGAGAGTGATGGAGGGATGGATGGAGGGACGTGAGCAGAGAGGATGGAGGAGTGTGACGACCTCTCCGAGGTGGGAGTCTCCCAGCGGTCCCTTGGTCTCCGGGTTGGCGATGATGATGCGAACTCCGGGGAGGATCTGGAGGAGGAAGAAGAAAAGGAAGATGAAGAGGACGGGTCGCCATGGTTACCGCATCCCTGAGTCACCGCTCCAAAAGCAGACACACACACACACACACACACACACACACACACACACACACACACACACACACACACACACACACACACACAGTCGGTTAAAGCAGACGGAGACGTTAGATCTGAGGGTTGAGGAGGCGTCAGGAGGTGAAGGTGGTAAACAGGATGTTCTCCTCCTCTTCCTCCTCCTCCCACACACACTGAGTCAAAGTAAAAAAACAAGGATGGATGAGGACGTCTCACATCCTGTTGGGGGGTGTCCACTAGGGGTCACTGTTCACTGTAATCTGGCTTAACTTTTCACGACTTCCATACTGAATTATGTCTCAGGGTTTTGATATTTCCAAATTAACAAATGTCTTCCACCACCAAGACGGGGATTTAGCTGCTGTAGTCGATTACTTGTAATCAATGACCTTCTTGATTTATTGATGAGTTGTAAATGATGAAACCTTTCACAGAGACGGTCTTTAACGTCTGGAGAAAGTCTCTCCTGCTCTCTACGTCCTCTAGTGCTGCATTCAGACGACGTGGTGGGCGCCCTCGGTAACGGTCGCTAGGCGACCGGAGGAGGCTCCGCCCACAGACGCAGGCTATGAAGTCACGGAGCTGACGGAGGTGACGGAGCTGACGGAGGTGGCGGAGGTGACGGAGCTGACGGAGCTGACGGAGGTGACGGAGGTGACGGAGCTGACGGAGGTGACGGAGCTGGCGGAGGTGACGGAGGTGACGGAGCTGACGGAGGTGACGGAGCTGGCGGAGGTGGCGGAGGTGACGGAGGTGGCGGAGGTGACGGAGCTGGCGGAGGTGACGGAGCTGACGGAGGTGGCGGAGGTGGCGGAGGTGGCGGAGGTGGCGGAGGTGACGGAGGTGGTGGAGGTGACGGAGGTGGTGGAGGTGGCGGAGGTGGCGGAGGTGACGGAGCTGACGGAGGTGGCGGAGGTGACGGAGCTGACGGAGGTGACGGAGCTGACGGAGGTGGCGGAGGTGACGGAGGTGACGGAGGTGACGGAGCTGACGGAGGTGGCGGAGGTGACGGAGGTGACGGAGGTGGCGGAGGTGACGGAGCTCTGAGGGGTTTTCTGAGTCTATTCGTCTGGGACCAGAGGAGCCGGCGGCGAGCAGCTGCTGTTTATAAACAGCTCTATAAATAAAGAGGAGCGGCTGTGGGCGGCTGCTCCACAGGCTGGGAGGCGCCGTCTCCTCCCTCTCTCTCTCTCTCTCTCTCTCCGTCTGCCAGGAGTCGGTGTGGAGGTGTGGAGGTGTGGAGGTGTGGAGGTGTGGAGGTGTGTGTGCTCGGGCCCATGGACCCTCTGAGCTGCTGAGGCGTGAGTGAGAGAGTGAATGGGAAATGTTTCTACTGATCAGCAGATTAAGGCGCAGAAACATGGTCACATTCATGTTTAAATGATTGTAGACGCAGCTTCAGACGAGCCAATGTGACGTAGTCAGAGACTCTGCTCCTGCTTCCTCCCTGCTCCTGCTTCCTCCCTGCTCCTGCTTCCTCCCCTGCTCCTGCTTCCTCCCTGTTCCTGCTTCCTCCCTGCTCCTGCTTCCTCCCTGCTCCTGCTTCCTCCCCTGCTCCTGCTTCCTCCCTGTTCCTGCTTCCTCCCTGCTCCTGCTTCCTCCCTGCTCCTGCTTCCTCCCCTGCTCCTGCTTCCTCCCCTGCTCCTGCTTCCTCCCTGCTCCTGCTTCCTCCCCTGCTCCTGCTTCCTCCCTGCTCCTGCTTCCTCCCTGCTCCTGCTTCCTCCCCTGCTCCTGCTTCCTCCCCGCTTCCTCCCTGCTCCTGCTTCCTCCCTGCTTCCTCCCTGCTCCTGCTTCCTCCCTTCTCCTGCTTCCTCCCTGCTCCTGCTTCCTCCCTGCTTCCTCCCTGCTTCCTCCCTGCTCCTGCTTCCTCCCCTGCTCCTGCTTCCTCCCCTGCTCCTGCTTCCTCCCTGCTCCTGCTTCCTCCCTGCTCCTGCTTCCTCCCTGCTCCTGCTTCCTCCCTGCTCCTGGTATGTCACATAACGTCTCGTTAGTGTCATTCAGTGATGTTAAATCATGGCAGGTCAGGCTGACATTCACGTGAGTGAAGCCTGCATGTGGTTGCCAGGTAGATGTGAAAGGTGCCAGATCTGAGCCAAGAACATGATGTCTCATGTGGTCAAGTCAAGTCAGGTGAAGACGTGAGAAGTCTCGTTCACGTCACGCCAATCACGTGAAGTCCCGCTGAATCATGTCATCATGAGTGGCAGCAGGCGAGCCAACCAATCAGAGAGCAGCCTACGAGTGGTTGCCAGATCAGCATGAAAGGAATTAGAATCGAGCAGAGACACAGCGTAACATTCCCACAGCTACAAACAGGATGTAGAGCAGACTCTGAGGCTCCGATGTTCACATGGAGAACGTG
>CM055208.1:1556994-1564494 GCA_029224185.1 Karalla daura | reverse complement strand
ACACACACACACACACACACACACACACACACACACACACACACATTTATGATGATACACTTTTCTTTAACTTGTTCTTTCATCTTAAAAATTCAGCCAGATGAGGTCAAGATCTTCAAGGGGGGGGGGGGGGGGGGCTCTGGGCTCTTGGTCCCTTTAGATCTGACCTCTGACCCCTCGGGCTGCTCTTACCGTCAGGATGCCGTGCCACAGACCCACGTCCTTCTTAAAGTCCAGGACGTTGACGATGGTCTCAGCTGCAGACACACAGGGACAGACAGCGGTCACACACTACCTGGCCTGTGTGTGTGTGTGTGTGTGTGTGTGTGTGTGTGTGAGAGTGTGTTATCAATGCTCTCGTCTACGAAACACCTTCACACCCAATGTTTCTGATCATAAATGTCAAACCTTTTCTTTATTTCTGTGTTTACAGATTTCAAAATAAAAGCACAGATTTCTAGAGAATATGAGACGATTCGGATCCTCTGACATCATGGAGATGAAATAAGCACAAAGGCCGGGAGCCAGAGTCAGTGTGAGGCTGTGTAGGAGTGTGTGTGTGTGTGTGTGTGTGTGTGTGTGTGTGTGTGTGTGTGTGTGTGCTCCTACCCTCAGTGTAGCTGCAGGACTGGGTGAGAGCCTGGCAGTGTGTGAGCAGAGCGATCCTGGTCACTGTGACTCCCAGGACGCTGCCATCCTTACAGGTCTTATACTGAGGAAGAGGAGGAGGAAGAGGAGGAGGTGAGGAAGAGGAGGAGGTCACAGGGTGAACACACACACTTTGCACGCTGAAATATCATGTTTGTTGTTTACATTGTTTACAAGTGACTTGCTGTGTGTGTGTGTATGTGTGTGTGTGAGTTTAATGAGTATTCCCGCTGACAGTGTGAACTGAACTAATGGTGGTTAAACTGTATGAGAAGACAGCAGCACCTAAAACATCTACCCCTCTAAAACAGAAATAAACATCATCATGTTTCATGATGCATTCAGAGAAACAACAACTAAACAAGAAGGAAAACACATACGTACACAGACATGGACATAAAACAAAAGTCAGGGACATCCATATTGTCTATTTTTTAACATATACTGTACAGTGTGCGTGTGTGTGCATGCGTGCGCGTGTGTGTGTGCGTGCGTGTGCGTGTGTGTGTGTGTGTGTGGGGCACCTCTATGTACGCAGTGTCGTTGTTGGCGTCTTTGATGTGAGGGAACCAGTCTCTGGGAGGTTTGGAGAGATGCTTCGACTCCGTGACAAACCACAGCAGCTTGGGCCAACCTGCACACACACACACACACACACACACACACGCACGCACGCACACACACACGCACACACGCACGCACGCACGCACGCACGCACGCACACACACACACACACACAAAGGTTACGCCACCTTCACAGCACCGTTGTCTCTTCAGCTGAACACCAAAGGGCAGAGGTGACGTTTCTGTTGTTTCTCTTGGTGTTGAATATCTTACAGACTTTATGTGACTTTATGTTTGACCACATTCAACCTTAAACCCGGGAGAGGGACACGAAACGTTCCCACGGCTACGTTTGAGAAACAGAACTCACTGAACGCCAAAATGAGTCTAATCTAAAGGCCTCATTACTGTCTGGTAGAGTCTGGTTACATCTGGTAATTAACAGGTGAATGTGGAACAGTTCAAGATGCTCAAGTGCTGCAGCTGTGAAGCTGTGTGACTGTGTGAATATGTATTATAGATATGATATATTCTTTCTATGATGCAGACTTGTACATGTTCTCTGTCTGGACCTCTCTGGACAACTTTACTGACATCTCACCTAGAGCAGGTTATGATGATAACATTACATCAGTACTGTGAACTGTGACAGGTATATACTGTATGTACTGTGGATTATGTTATACAGAATGTGCAGATTATGGCAATTTATATCCCAAATCCCCAACTTTGGTATATGAACTCCCCCTCCCCCCAGAGACAGAGCATGATGGGATGTGGCTGTCTGCACTGCCTCCACAGTTCTCAGGTCTGGCTCCTCCCCCCTCCCCTCCCTCCCCCTCCTCCCCCCCTGGGAACCCTCAGGCCTCTCTGACCCCCCCCCCAGTGATGGATGAGCCCCCCCGTCACCTTTGAACTGTGGGATCTCTCCGGTGGCGCTCTTGGGTAAACCCTTATGGCAGGCGTCACTGGTCAGCGCCACCGTGACGCCACAGCTGCCCAATAGGAATCCAATCTGCTGGCTGCCGGCGTCCTATTGGACGAGAGCGGGAGGGGGCGGGGTTACTGCAGCACACCATTCAATACATTAACACAAAACAATACAAAACCCAAAAAAACCACAAAAGACCACGTCATCATTCTGAGCTGCAACAGTCATTGTTTCTGATTAAATCTAAAGAGCAGAACCAGACAACAGACCTCAGATCAGCTCAAAGAAGATCCACAGAATCAATGAAAGCAAAGTTAAGTTTATTAGAATACACCTTTGGGCTCAGACCCTCACTTGTTCACCACAGACTGTCCAGACTGTCTGGAGAGAGCTTCACTACCAACAAAATGTAACCTGAACTTAACTTTCCTAAACCTGATTTATCATCTTTTAACAGCAAAGGAACATGTTTGTATCTATTTGTAGCAAATCCATGAACTAGTCTATAGATTCACGCTCAAAAGCTGCAGAAAACTTCATTTATCCAGGTGGGGGCGACCAGGGAGGCCCCACCTGAGCACCTGTAATAAAACGTGATGTGACACAGACTGGAGACATGTTGACCCTACAGAGGCTGAGAACAGAGAGAGAAAACAACTGATCTGCTCTCAAAGAAGCTGCAGATCATCCTGTTGCTGCAGCTTCCTCCTCCTCAACACAGATTATATGCAAAATCCTGCAGCACAGACCAGGCTGTGGGAATATTATGCTCTGTTCCTGGATCCTTTCATGCTGATCTGGCAACCTCTCTCTCCTGCCTCTCATACGACTGTACCTGAATGAATATGACTTGCCTGCAGGTGAATCGCTACTTAACTCTGTGTGACTCTACGTGACTCTACGTTCCTCCTGCAGCTTCTCAGCTTGTTCCTGACAGCTTCACTCTGATTGGCTGTCTCACCTGTCACTCACAGGAGGGGTCACGTGACTGACCAAGACTGCACCTGACTTCACTTTTCGCTCTTCTGGAGGAAAAGGAGGGTCTAATGTCTCAGAGGATCTAATCTTGAGGATTCATGTGTTACAGGTGGATAGGAGTAAGGCGCTACATGTGTGTGTGTGTGTGTGTGTGTGTGTGTGTGTGTGCCGGTACCTTGCGGCTCAGAGGGACCTCGATGGGAACGGGCACCACCTCAGCCAGCATGCAGCCGTAGAAGGCCACCATGAAGGCCACGGGGTCGTTGTTGGGGAACACCAGCGCCACCTGGAGGAGAGAGAGGAGCTGCGGTCAGACACCGAGGAGCACCGACACGCATCCCGAGCTGGAACGCTTCCTCAAGCTGCTTAGATGCTCCATGGGTTTGATGCTTGGTTCAGAAAATGACACGGAAATGTAATCGCTTCTTTAAATAGCTGTCCAATGTTCCAGGAGTCCATTCATTCATGTGTGTGTGTGTGTGTGTGTGTCAAACAGACGCTCTCATCTATGTAACTCAGCACACACACCTACAGATCCATCTGTCCTCATAACACCCCACCTGCTTCATACCTATTTTTTAAGAATGTAGAGATTCAGAAAGGTCCAAATATGTCTGTGTTTACAGATTTCAAAATAAAAGCATAGATTCATCCAGAATTCAGAGAAGATTCAGATCCTCTGATATCGTCAGGATGAAACGAGCCCAAGGTCCAGGAGCCAGAGTCAGTGTGAGGCAGTGTGTGTGTGTGTGTGTGTGTGTGTGTGTGTGTGTGTGTGTGTGTGTGACTCACCCGGTCTCCCGGCCGCACCATGGGCTCCTGCTTGCTGCCCAGCTTGTGCAGGATGTTGTAGGCCAGTTTGATGCTGCGAGACCACAGCTTACCTGCAGGCGAGAGGTAGAGAGTGTGAGTGTGAGTGTGTGCGTGTGTGTGTGCATGTGTGTGTGACTGTGAGTGTGTGTGTGTGACTGTGTGTGTGTGTGTGTGTGTGTGTTGTCTAACTTCTATTCTGAGCACACACAGTCAGCAAAGAAGAGAATCTGTTTTTCTGCCTCTACCTCTTTATTCTCTTTACCAGAGACTCAGTCTGTATGGAAATGATTCCCAGCCCCAGTGTGCGTGTGTGTGTGTGTGTGTGTGTGTGTTGTGCGTGCCAGGCTACCGTATGTGAGCACGTAGAGCGGCTTGCCGGCCGTGTCCAGGCTGGTCAGGCAGGGCGCCTTGGGGGAGATGGTCCCCCAGCGCTGCAGCGCCGCCTCCAGGGACGGAGGCCAGTTGGTGACCACGCCCAGCGCCTCGCCACGCACCGCCATCATCTCCGCCCCCTCCGGGCGAGGCTGGTTGGGGTCGGGCTGCTGGACTGGAGGAGCAGGAGGAGCAGGAGGAGCAGGAGGAGGAGCAGGAGGAGGAGCAGGAGGAGGAGGACAGACAGAGAGGTCAGCTGAGAACAGCGTCAGCGTCTCCAGGTCCCAGGATGACGCTTTCATTCATGATTTAACTTCAGTTTCTGTGGATTGGACCATCGTCCTCATCTCAGCCGTCAGATGACAGATGACGAACCAGTCAGTCAATCAATCAATCAATCACAACTATTTATAAAGGCCTTCTCAAGCCGAAGGAAGCAGCCCACAATAAAATAAATAATCAACAAGCAAACAATGCCTCCCGTCCCACGCAGGATGACGCACACACATCCACAGCTGGTCACAGACACAGAAACACTGAGGGGGGAATGATGTATTATTGATCACTGATCGGGACTCCTGCCTCTCTCCGTTAGACTGAAGCTCATTAGAGGAGAAGACGAGTCAGGATGAAGATCAAACACATGAATGTATGCATGTTGATCTTTGTGGGATGGGAGGGTTTTGTTTAGTATTTGTTGTTTTTTAATTGTGTTAAACACTTGGGGCTGCTTCCTTCAGTTTTAATTGATTGATTGGTCCGTGATCAGGATGATGGACTCGTCAGAGATGACAATAATCCCAGAGAAACAAAAGGTTCTGTTGCACTGAGACAACAAAGTGAAAGAAGGCGTCACCGCGAGGAAACAGAAACAAAAAGCCAACACGAGGCTGTTCTCAGCTTCCAGCAACGACTGCAAATCACACTCAGACACAGCGAGAACGCCTCAGGAGGACGTGTTACTATCAGCTGGTCTGTTTCTGGCAGGCAGCAGAGAGGCAGGATCAACCCCCGAGGAGGAGGAGCAGGAGGAGGAGGAGGAGCAGGAGGAGGAGGAGGACACACAGAGACACAGCAAAACAGAACCAGAACCTGCATGAAGCAGAAGACGTGGATGGAGACGAGCAGAGACAGGATGTGGCCGGCTGGGGACAGAGAGCAGCCTGGGACGGGTCTAATCTCTGCCTCTCTACCAGTGACCTGCCTGGGACGGGTCTAATCTCTGCCTCTCTACCAGTGACCTGCCTGGGACGGGTCTAATCTCTGCCTCTCTACCAGTGACCTGCCTGGGACGGGTCTAATCTCTGCCTCTCTACCAGTGACCTGCCTGGGACGGGTCTAATCTCTGCCTCTCTACCAGTGACCTGCCTGGGACGGGTCTAATCTCTGCCTCTCTACCAGTGACCTGCCTGGGACGGGTCTAATCTCTGCCTCTCTACCAGTGACCTGCCTGGGACGGGTCTAAACTCTGCCTCTCTACCAGTGACCTGCCTGGGACGGGTCTAATCTCTGCCTCTCTACCAGTGACCTGCCTGGGACGGGTCTAAACTCTGCCTCTCTACCAGTGACCTGCCTGGGACGGGTCTAAACTCTGCCTCTCTACCAGTGACCTGCCTGGGACGGGTCTAAACTCTGAGCTCCTGCCTCTCTACCAGTGACCTGCCTGGGACGGGTCTAATCTCTGAGCTCCTGCCTCTCTACCAGTGACCTGCAGCATCACGTTGGCTTTAGAGCTGTACTAACTGATCGATTGATCCACTATCAGTGGACTGGTGAAGTAACCAACAAGGGCTTTAAGAACTGACTGAAGCTTCTTCAGAAAGATCTTCAGAGCAGGTTTGGCGTTTCCATCACCTGATTGAACTGAGAGCTTTAGGTTTCACACGTTTCTGAGGGGATGGAAACAAAGCTACAAAGCTACAGAGCTACAACAAGAGACGGCAGCTTCTGATCTGGGGTCAGCTCCTTCAGTTCCTAAAATACACCTGTGAAGTCGTGCAGGGAGCAGGACTTGTTCAGATGGACTGTGTCCACCCTGGAGTCTGTTTTCCCACTGATCCTCTGACAGTTTAACACAGAGACTGGAGCAAGGAGAGGCTGTAATCAGCCAAGCTGAGTGACCAATTAAAAGCTGAATTAAGTGATTATGAAAACAGATAATTGATAATAGTAACTGATGCTGAGTAATTTCCTGTAGATCAGCAGAGCCATTTATCAGCAGGTTGTTTCTGCAGTTCTGCTATAAACTAATCAGCGGTTTTTATCTTGTAGGGTTTATCAGTCTCTTCTAAGTTTCTGAAGCAGAATATAACAGATTTAACAGACTCTTTAAGTTTTTTTGGGGAGGGGGCTGTTTGCTTATTGACAAGCTGTAAATGTCTCTACGTGTCTGAGCTAAAGAGCTCGAAAGAGAGAGAGAGAGGAAAGAGAGATAGAGTAGATAGAGATAGACTGAGAGATACAGATAGATCGATGGACAGAGACAGATAAATACAGTAGTTGGATGATAGATAGGTAGACAGAGAGACAGGTTGAGCGGTCGCCATGACGACGTGCACACAGCTGTTTACTCCGGTCGTCACGGCAACGGACGGAGAGGACGGTGCAGCTGCTCTATCTGCCGCTTGTCGTCCTAACAGAAGATGCTGACGAGGCTGAGACGGCCCAGCACAGAGCAGGCAGACACAGCCCGGGGCTCAGCCTCACTGGTCCTCTGTTTGTTCTCCTATCTTGATAGAATGAGGCTGAGGTCTCACCTGTCCCACACTAATCATCACCTGACTGCAGGAAACACTGACAGAATCACTCATGGCTCCCAAGTATGAAGATAGATTGGATGAGGACACACGTAACTTAAAAAGCAGACAGAAACATGAGTCATGCAGAATCAAAGACGGTTCCTAACCCTCCAGAAGCTCGTCAAAGTCATCGACAAAGAACTCCCGTAGCGGAGGTCTGCGAGGCTGCTTCAGCGTGTTCACGAGCTGCTGGATTTTAGCGGACACGCGACTGCTGACTGGAACACCTGCAAGAACCCCAGACACACACACACGGGGTGAGGAGGACACGCCTGGGCCGAGGCTGAGGAACATCAGACTACACTAGCTCAGCAGCTGATCAATGGTCAGGAACAGCTGGAGGGAGATGGAGAGAGAGAGAGGAGAGAGAGGAGGGAGGAGAGAGAGAGGAGAGAG
>CM055208.1:1536994-1554494 GCA_029224185.1 Karalla daura | reverse complement strand
CTCGATGTCCGTGGTCGTTTGTTGAACTTTCCAGAACAACTCCACTCTCATAATCAATAGATGATGGCACAGCATTAACGTGATGCTAGGAGCTGTCAATCACTCACCCCCCCCCCCCCACAGCTGACCTCCAGAAGAGGAGGAGGAGGAGCAGAGGAGAGGAGGCTGACAGAGGAGGCTGACACTGCTGGCTCTGTCTAACTGTGACTCTGCATGATTGTGAAGCATGCTGGAAAAGAACAGAGATGCTCAACTCAAAAACATTCAAAAGAAGAAAATAAATTAAAAGGATTTAACCCAAAACAACTAAAGAGAAAAGAAATAGAAAAAAAAAGAACAAAAGTCCAATCTGTTCATCCAGGGGAGTGACATGAACAGAGCGACATGTTGCTCAGTCCTCGGAGGCGTCGCTCCAGTTCCAGCTCCTGATTAAGGAGCTTCTATTTTTATCTACAGCGTCTTCACTAGCGGAGGGAGCGGGTGTCACCCGGGGAGGGGGGAGGAGGGGGGGGGGGGGGGGGGGGGGGAGGAGGAGGAGGGGGGGGGGAGGGGCTCTTACCATCGCCCGTCTCCATGCGCTCGGCGTTGCCGTACTTCTGCGTGTTCCTGGCGATGGTGCCCATGTTGGCCATGTGGTGACGCTCGGTGTGGGAGTGGGACGAGTCCGAGGAGTAGCCCGTCACATCCGGGGGGGCCGAGTGGTTCTCTGCAGGGGACAGATGGAGGGAGGGAGGGAGGGAGGCAGGGAGGGAGGGAGGGAGGGAGGGAGGGAGGGAGGCAGGGAGGAGGGGAGAGGAGCAGCCAGTGGTGACTCATTGTTCATGTTTATCACTCTGCTGTTTGTCAAGTGCCTCGTTTAATTGCTCTTATGGAGAATTAAACACAATGTGATGGTCCTCATCTCTGTTAATGTGGGTCACACACACACACACACACACACACACACACACACACACACACACACACACACAGACAGGTCTGGCATACCAGGACATCTATTCAGTGCCTGTAAACAATACCTCCTTTGTATATTCAACATTAGATTAAACCCCATTTAAGGTCCCACACATTCAGATCAGATGCGAACAAACTCACGTCCAAAGCAAATCACTTCGTTTGAGGAGACAGCTGGATGGAGCGTTTCTGCTCCTTCTCTGGTGTCAACATAGACAACGTGGGAGGCATCATGATGTTTTTGCCCAGGTTATTCTATATCTACTTCCTTGCTATTTTATATGAATCGCTGTTTTTACTTTGTACTGTTGATGCAATAGGAAACGCCTCAGGTGGTAATATTCCAACTATCAGGCTTAAGACATTTTTCTCTTGTTTTAACATAGTATTTCTGTTCAATGTCTGTTTTTATGTTAAGTATACTGTTGCACTTATCCGCTATAAATAAAGCTGGCTTGCCTTACAAAGATAGATATAGAATAGAATAGAATAGAATAGAATATGCCTTTATTTTCCCTGTGTTACCTGCCACTTCACTTCAGTTTTAGGTTGTGATTTTGGCCTGAAACCAGACACTAAACCCACCCCTCGCAGTCTGGTTTCCAGGTGTGTGGGGCCGTGTTGCGTTCGCTGTCGCTGGGAATTGAAAGTGTCGTGCTGGAGGTTTACCGTCGGACTCGAGCGGCGGCGGCCACAGCATGTCTGACCCAAACTCGCAGGAGCGGCGCAGAGATCCTCCGTTCTCTGCCACGCTCAGAGCTCCCTTCCTCTTCAGAGACAGGTGGCCGATACCTGCACACACACACACACACACGCACACACACACGCACACACACACACACACACGCACACACACACACACACACACACACACACACACAAAGACATCAAGGTCTGTCTCACACAGTGCATCATCCAGTTTGTTCCTTCACTAAGGTCTGGGTGTGAGAATGGTGCAGACCCCAGTCTGCTCAGTTACATAACCTGTAAATCTCTGTTCTTTAACGACCTTCTAGCTCAGATCTGCAGAATCTGTTTCCTCGTCTTCCATGAGGAAGACACACGTCTGGGATGAGTGTAGGCAGTGTTCAGAGCTGAGCAGAGATGCATTTCTGCTCCACTAACGTCTGAGACTTCTCTGCTCTCTGGTTTAAAGCACTGTTCAGGTCCACGTTTAACCCTTCATCTGCTTTTCAGTCTTTATGTACTGATAACTGTGTGTGTGTCATAAAGTGTGTCCAGATTGTGTATTTTTATTGTAACACACCAACTGTGTGTTTCAACCTCTAATCTGCCTTTAAAGCAGAATATAAACATGTTATTCTATCAGGATCAGTCTGGGCTTTAGTACTGGAACTGATCACTGTTTCCACATATAAATGTATACATGCATATAGATCAGTCCTATATCAACTGATGAATGATACTTTCTATAGTAACTTTATGAAACCTGAACACAACAAAACTATTCCCTAAGTATTATATGCAGACATATATATATATATATAATTATTTAAACATACTTAAAGATGTAAATAATGAGAAATGAAGGGAGTGTGTGTAAAGCTGGGATTGACCCCCAGAGATGCAGCTATCCCTGAGGGGGGCCCAGGGGCCGGGGCCGGGGCCGGGGCCGGGGCCGGGGCCGGGGCCGGGGCCGGGGCCGGGGCCGGGGCCGGGGCCGGGGCCGGGGCCGGGGCCGGGGCCGGGGCCGGGGCCGGGGCCGGGGCCACTCACCGTGGTGCGACTGCGACAGGTGGCTCTGCTGGTGGTGCGGCTGGCCCAGGTGTGTGTGCGCCAGGTGTGTGTGCGCCAGGTGTGAGATGTGCGTGTGGGCCAGCGAGTCGGCCAGCCGCCCGGCGTTGCCGCTGCCTCCGCTCTGCGTGGACGAGGACGAGGAGGAGGTGGAGCCCAGGTGGGCGGGGCCTAGCTGCGACGGGCGGCTCATCCAGTGCTCCATCCCGGACATGTCGTCGCCCGGCCCCGCCTCCTCGTCTGAGCCCGACGACGAGTCTGAGCACAGGGGGGACAGGCCTGGTGAGAGGCAGCCACCACCAGGCCCGTTAACAGCAGGAAGCAAGCAGACACACAACAGAGACACTGCACTCTGACGCTGCCCTGACACCTGAGCCTCTCACCTGGATCAGTGCCAGGCCTTCAGGCTCCACTGTGGAGCCCTGAGGCATCACAGAGCAACACGTCACTTCACGTCTATTACATGTGAGGCAGGGTTGGCTATCGCATCGTTATTCCAGTTCTTTTCAATTGCTAGTTTCAATTCCATTGAGGTGGAGAAAGAAGTTCTAAGAAAAGCAAAGAAACGGAGGAACCTGTTGGAGGTAGCCTCACTCATGTTTCCATCACAGTTTTTAACTAAATGAAAGTGATTTTTTAAAATTCCAGCTGTTTCCAACTTCCAGGTGTCTCCATTAACTCCAGGTGGAGTGTGCTCCTGCTCCATCCCATAATAACCCTGGTACCATGTGGTCCTGCTCCATCCCATAATAACCCTGGTACCATGTGGTCCTGCTCCATCCCATAATAACCCTGGTACCATGTGGTCCTGCTCCATCCCATAATAACCCTGGTACCATGTGGTCCTGGTCCTCCACTCTGAGGAAGATGGACGTCCAGAACATAGTTTTCTTAGATCTTTGAATCAGATGTAGAAACAGTTGAGTCTCCTCCTCTGTCCATCTGGTCTGAAGGGAACTGGTCATGTGACCCCTACGTCAGGTCACGTGACCTGGAGATGTGAACAAAGTGTTTCCATCACAGTTTGAGATCAGCTTCTAGATGGACACGTCTGGAGGAGCAGCTCAGGGGAGGAGCAGCTCAGGGGAGGAGCAGCTCAGGGGAGGAGCAGCTCAGGGGAGGAGCTGTGTCTCCAGCTTTTATTGACACATTTTAACATATTTTTGGGAGGCTTTGAACATTTCTAGCGGCCATCTTTCTCCTTCAATAATTGTATTTTTTTGGAGTGCTTGGAAAGTGATAAAAGCAGCACACACACACACACGCACACACACACACACACACAAACAGCTGATCTGGGCTGCACTAAGCCTAAAACGTGGCCCTCAGAGGGGCTGGACTGTTCCCGCTCAGGATTACGTTGTACAGCTGTGACGTTCTATTTATTTATCTATTTCTTTCTTTATTTTCCAGGCACGGTCACTCACTCCAGCCAAACACAGTCCTGCCAGCGTGATCGCACACAACATGTGAACATGTGGTGTGAACATGTGATCTGCTGGAGGAGCTGAGCCTGATCCCTCCCATCGCAGCTCATTACACTGAACATAATCAAAGCTGATCACATCATCACGCTGTTGACTGAGGTTTAATGAAGGAAATGTAATAACTTTGCTCGCTCGCTAATTTGCATTTCAACCTTTGGAGAAGCGCCGCCCGGAGCGGCACATGGACTCATTGACACGCCTGTGACATCAGTGCAGGCGTGTGTGCTGGAGGCCGGGGAGGAGACTGGCTCCCAGTGGGAGCGCTGAAGCTGCCTCCAGCTAGTTCAGAGCAGACTGGTTGTTCTACATGAGCTGACTAGGGACTGACACTCTGCAGAGGTCACCTGAATGGAGAGGACTGACTTTAAGCCAGAGGCTCAGGTGAAGGAGGTGCAGGAGGTGCAGGAGGATCAGCGTCCTCTCACCGTGATGCTCAGGGACAGTAGCAGCAGACTGGCCTGAAGGATGAGGACGCCCTGGTAGCCACATGGTACCAGGATTATTATGGGATGGAGCAGGGACACACCTGTTCCAGGAACAGTTGGAATCAAAATGTCTCAAGTTTTCACTTTATTTTGTGGTATGTGTGGAGACTGAGCCCCTTCCTTTCTCAATCTGATCCAAGCATCTAATGAAACAAAGTTCTGGACGTCCACAGTGGAGTCCCACAAAACGAGATTTTGTGAATATTATGGGATTTGAGGAAGACTTTATGTAGAATTACAGTCCATACACGATCGATATTTGACGAGTATCACTTTTATTTTGCAAAAACCTGTGATGGAAACAAGCTACTGATGCATGCCTGGGTGCACAGAGAGTGAGTGAGTGTGTGTGTGTGTGTGTGTGTGTGTGTGTGTGTGTGTGTGTGTGTGTGTGTGTGTGTGTGCTCCTCACCTGGGGGTGTGTATGCGTCCATGGAGGTCTGCACCACCAGCGAGCGTCTCTTGGACGGCATCGGCACGGCCACCTTCCTCTCCACGTGGCGCGCCAACACGGCCTGGACGGCCTCGGTGTGAACGTCTGAGACAGAGAGAGAGAGAGAGAGAGTCACTCCCTGCCTCGCTCGCCCGCTCACTCACAGCTACAAGCAGTAAGGGCTGCTTCAGCTCCTTCAAGGCTTCGAGGTCCGAGAGGAGATTCTCAGAGGTCTGTCTTCACTTCCTCATTTGCTCCTGCTTCTCCTGTCGACTCCACCATCATCACTGCTGCTCAGTGTCACGATCAGTCATTAGTCACTGTATTTCCCTTACTTTACTCTACACTACCTATCAAGCTTATTGACCTTATCTAATCAGACGTTCTGAACCCCAGCAGCTGATCCTGCGTGGGACAGGGCCGGGGACATTGGGGTTGTGAACACACAGCTTTGTTTACGTCTGAAGAGACGAGTCGCTCATTACACATCACAACGAGCCGGGGAAACGGCGTTTTAATGGCTTTGTTTACAAAGCTGGAGGGCTGGGAGACAGCATCGATCTGCATTATGAGGAGCTGTAGGATCCAGGATGGGACTGCTGCTCTCTGTGCTTCATCTACACACACACACACACACACACACACACACACACACACACACACACACACACAGCCAGACAGAGCTGCTGGCGTGATTACACTGAGCTGAAAGCTGTGTTAGGTGAGTGGACGACGTCAGTAAAGCATCCCTACATATCTGCACACAACTGACAACCTGTAGGTCTGTGTAGGTCTGTGTAGGTCTGTGTAGGCTGTGTAGCTGTGTAGCTGTGTAGCTGTGTGAGTGTGTGTGTAAATGTGTGTGTGGGTGTGTGTATAGGTGTGTGTGTAGGTGTGTGTGTAGGTGTGTAGCTGTGTGTGTAGGTATGTGTGTAGGTGTGTAGGTGTGTGTAGGTGTGTGTGTAGGTATGTGTAGGTGTGTATAGATGTGTGTGTGTGTGTGTAGGTGTGTGTGTAGGTATGTGTAGGTGTGTATAGATGTGTGTGTGTAGGTGTGTGTGTGGGTGTGTAGGTGTATATAGATGTGTGTGTGTGTGTGTGTGTAGGTGTGTGTGTGGGTGTGTAGGTGTGTAGCTGTGTGTGTGTGTGTGTGTAGGTGTGTGTGTGGGTGTGTAGGTGTGTAGCTGTGTGTGTGTGTGTGTGTAGCTGTGTGTGTGGGTGTAGGTGTGTAGCTGTGTGTGTAGGTGTGTGTGTGTGTAGGTGTGTGTGTGTGTGTAGGTGTGTGTGTGTGTGTGGGTCTGTAGGTGTGTATAGATGTGTGTGTGTGTAGGTGTGTGTGTGGGTGTGTCGGTGTGTATAGATGTGTGTGTGTAGGTGTGTGTGTGTGTAGGTGTGTGTGTGTGTGTAGGTGTGTGTGTGTAGGTGTGTATAGATGTGTGTGTGTGTAGGTGTGGGTGTGGGTGTGTAAGCGTGTGTGTGTGTGTGTAGGTGTGTAGGTGTGTATAGATGTGTGTGGGTGTGTAGGTGTGTGTGTGTATAGGTGGGTGTGTAGGTGTGTGTGTGTGTGTAGGTGTGTGTAGGTGTGTGTGTGTGTGTAGGTGTGTGTGTAGGTGTGTGTAGGTGTGTGTGTAGGTATGTGTGTAGGTGTGTGTGTAGGTGTGTGTGTGTGTGTAGGTGTGTGTGTAGGTGTGTGTAGGTGTGTGTAGGTGTGTGTAGGTGTGTGTGTGTGTGTAGGTGTGTGTGTAGGTGTGTGTAGGTGTGTGTAGGTGTGTGTAGGTGTGTGTGTAGGTGTGTGTGTGTGTGTAGGTGTGTGTGTAGGTGTGTGTAGGTGTGTGTAGGTGTGTGTAGGTGTGTGTAGGTGTGTGTGTGTGTGTAGGTGTGTGTGTGGGTGTGTGTGTAGGTGTGTGTGTGTGTGTGTGGGTGTGTGTGTAGGTGTGTGTAGGTGTGTGTAGGTGTGTGTAGGTGTGTGTGTGGGTGTGTAGTCTCTACCTGATCGGTAGCGTTCGTCTCTGGTGCCAGACGTTCTCCGCCGGTGGAAGCGGGCAGCAGCGGGGGGGCCGAGGGGGGGCCGGTGAGACATGGGCCCCTCCATCCCTGCAGAGGCAGGCAGAAAGGCAGGCAGGCGACAGACACACACATATACACACACACACACACACACACACACACACACAGACACACGCACAGACACGTGTGACAAAAGCAGTCGGTGCATTGACAGGCGCGTGTGGAGACGCAGCGAGGAGAGGAGACACAGACATGGAGATGAGTCGACTGCAGAAAAATGGGATTTTTCTGGCTTCACTGAACAATAACAACTGAAAAAAGGAACAGAGGATAAAATCATAATAACGTTGTTGTAGGGCTGAACATCACCTGTGTGTGTGAAGCTACACCCCCGTCACACACACACACACACACACACACTGGCCACGTGATGGAGGCTGTGTGTGTGTGTGTGCAGCCACCTGGAGGGAGCTCTAACCTACAGCCACTAATGGACGGGCGGGATCGATACCATCATCGCAACCGTGTCCGCCATGATCCCAGATCAATACCCCACTGGTGGAGCGGGAATATTCTGACTGGGGGGGGCACAGGGGTGGGCGTGTGTGTGGAGGGGGGGTCAGAGGTTGCTAAATTACCTCCAGCATGAGGAACATATGCCCTGATCAGCTTGTGCCTCTTCTTCTCATAACCCTTCTGAGTGATGTCCCCTGCAAACAAATAGAGATAGATAGAGTGAGAGAGCCAGCGAGGGAGGGAGGGAGGGAGGGAGGGAGGGAGGGAGGGAGGGAGGGAGGGAGGGGCGGCTGTCTGCTCCTCAGCACTAACACATGGTTTGGTTTGTTTGTGTTTTCCTGTCTGTTCAGGAAAGACGAGCCGACACCGAGGTAAAGGTGTTGGGCTCCAGGTTTGAATCTGTCCCGTCTCCAGCCTCGTCTGTCTCTCTCTCTCTGCAAACGTCTCTTTTTAACGTCTCTAACCGTAAAAAGGTCAAAAAGAAGAAAAAAACATAAAAGGAGGAAAACAGAACCAAAGCAACAGAAACAGAAACAGTGTGATGGAGAACAAAAGGAACAACAGTGTCAGCTGGAGCTGCAACAAATCAGCCTGTCCTCGATCAATCCATCAACTATCTTCTCCACTAATCGATCAGCTGGTTTATAAATGTCAGACGGAGCGAAGGCCCAGACGAACTCTTCCAACTCTGTTTGAACTGGTTATTTCCAAAACCAACTGATCCATTGCAGAAAAAATAGTTGACAATCATCCACCGATTAATCGATCAATTGTTGCAGCTCTGGACGTTCAACATTCAACCTCCACAAGCAAGTTCACCTCCTTCAATAATCAATAATCAATCATAAATCATGACCAACACACAGCAGATACCATAGATATATAGATAGATAGATAGATAGATAGATAGATAGATAGATAGATAGATAGATAGATAGATAGATAGATAGATAGATAGATAGATAGATAGATAGATAGATAGATAGATAGATAGATAGACAGACAGACAGACAGACAGACAGACAGACAGACAGACAGACAGACAGACAGACAGACAGACAGACAGACAGACAGACAGACAGACAGACAGACAGACAGACAGATAGATAGATAGATAGATAGATAGATAGACAGATAGATAGATGATAGATAGACAGATAGATAGATAGATAGATAGATAGATAGATAGACAGATAGATAGATGATAGATAGACAGATAGATAGACAGACAGACAGACAGACAGACAGACAGACAGACAGACAGACAGACAGACAGACAGACAGACAGATAGATAGATAGACAGATAGATAGATGAGGGTTTGCAGTCATCGAGACTACAGAAACATTCAGATTAAGGAAGCTGAGAGCAGAAAATAAAACCCCAAAAACGTTTTTTAGATCCTCAAATTGATTACTGGAGAAGCTGTCATGGCTCTACTACTAGCTAGCTAGCTAACTAGCTAACTAGCTAACTAACCAGTGTGACCTGACTGACCCGGGCGGCTCAGACCTCCTCTCTCTAACCGACCTCCCGTGGAGTTTCCCAGGACCCAACAAACAATAGAGGCTGAACAGAGGCTCTGTGAGCTGCTGTGGTGCTCAGCTAGGATGCCTCTCCACATCAGGTCTATCCCAGCTTTATCCTAGGACTATCCCAGGTTTATCCCAGGTCTATTCCAGGTTTATCCTAGGACTATCCCAGGTTTATCCTAGGACTATCCCAGGTTTATCCTAGGACTATCCCAGGTTTATCCTAGGACTATCCCAGGTTTATCCCAGGTCTATCCCAGGTCTATCCCAGGTTTATTCCAGGTTTATTCCAGGTCTATCCCAGGTCTATCCCAGGTTTATCCCAGGTGTATCCCAGGTGACTGTTCACTCACTGCTGGGACCGTTGTGGGACTCTACGGAGGTGGTTCAGATCTCCAGTTTTGATTTAAGAGTGTGAAGTTAAACACTTTTCAACCCTCAAAACAAGACAAGTTAGTTTCTGCTAAAAGTTTCTAAAAAAAACAGTTTTTATTTAGCTGAGAGCTGTTTAGTAAAGTGATTAAAGGCTGTTTCAAAAGTGTCTGACTGACTTCCTGCTCATTCAAAGACATGATGATGTCTGACCTGACCTAGAGCCTGACAGAGGTCACTGACAGAGGTCACTGTGTGTGTGTGTGTGTGTGTGTGTGTGTGTGTGTGTGTGTGCACCCACTACACTCCCTGACAGGGTTTTCTGCTGTCCAAGCAACAAGCAACGAGCGATGCCACCACCCATAAACAACAACAACACCAAGGAGGAGGAGGAGGAGGAGGAGGAGGAGGAGGAGGAGGAGGAGGAGCCCTGCCACCTGTCAGTCACAGCGCCTGGGGCCTCACAGCGGGGCTGATGGAAGCTAATTCCTCCTCGTCCGTCCTCGTTAAACACTCGTAACTGCTGCTAATTATCGACCTCTGTTGGACTGAGCTGGAGACAAAGAAGCATTCCTCCTCCTTTCATGCTGATCTGGCAACCAAAACGTAGGCCTCACTCTAATTGGCCGTCTCACCTGCCACTCAAACATGAATTACTCTGACGTGACGTGACTTAACGCTATTTCACTTAACAAACAGGGTCAGATTCCATAAAGGTAGCGTAGACTGCCATCAACGTCAGTACGAAAACAACTCCAACCCTTAAAAACATTCATAAAAATAACTTCCTTCCTGCTGGTCACTGGAAACAGCTCACAGCAGCAGATTAATCCACAGTAGGAGCGGTGGGATGTGGGATTGAGTCAGAACACACTGCAGCGTGTGCGTGTGTGTGTGTGTGTGCGTGTGTGTGTGTGTGTGTGCGTGTGTGTGTGTGTGTGTGTGTGAGGAGGTAACAGAGGAACATGTCGGCCGGAGCAGCAGAGGGATCACTGATGAGCTTTTAATCATTTCTGGACAACAATGGAGCTCTACGAGCCTCTGATACTCACACAATACTCGTTAGTGGGATTAATAGATCGGGCTTGGTTTGGCCCCGGGATTCATCGACAATAACACACACACACACACACACACACACACACACACACACACACACACACACACACACAGTAGAAATACCATAGGGTTCACACACACATATTAACCTCATGACTTTTCCATGCCAAAATAAACCTAAACTAACACTGATAGACAAACAATATGTTAACATAAGCCTTAGCAATCAGTTTTAAATAAACTATGGACTATGGACTATGGACTGTGGACTGTGGACTATAGACTGTGGACTATGGACTATGGTCTATGGACTATGGTCTATGGACTATGGACTATGGACTGTGGACTATAGACTGTGGACTATGGACTGTGGTCTATGGACTGTGGTCTATGGACTATGGACTATGGACTGTGGACTATGGACTATGGTCTATGGACTGTGGACTATGGTCTATGGACTATGGTCTATGGACTGTGGACTATGGACTGTGGACTATAGACTGTGGACTATGGACTGTGGTCTATGGACTATGGACTATGGACTGTGGACTATGGACTATGGTCTATGGACTGTGGACTATGGTCTATGGACTATGGTCTATGGACTGTGGACTATGGACTGTGGACTATAGACTGTGGTCTATGGTCTATGGACTATGGACTGTGGACTGTGGTCTATGGCCTGTCGTCTATGGTCTATGAACTATGGTCTATGGACTATGCACTCTGTTCCATGCTCTATGGTCTATGGTCCACAGTCTGTGGTATCCTTATGGATGTACTTATTTTTCTGTGACTTCTCCAGGTTTTTTCCTCTTTTATTTTCCATCTCGTGTAAACCGTGCCTCACAGACCGCCAGGCTGTCCCGTCAGAGACGGACCACCCCTCAGCAGAAGATCTTCAGTCACCAGAAGCTTCTGTCCTCGTCTCAGAGTCTGTGGACCGGTCACACCTGAGCGTGGACTCGCTCTGAGGGGACGCGGAGCTCAGCTGCTCGCTCGCAGAGCGTGTGAGGAGCACGGAGCTGACGGCTCAGAGGCAGCTGTGCATCCACACACACACACACACACACACACACACACACACGGCCAAACACACGAGTTTCCCCAAAAGAGGCCGTTCTTAAAAAGAGAGTTGTCAGAGTCGTCAGGCTGGGCGCAGCCTCGGCTGCACACGCTCAAGAATGCCTACGAATCAGGATCACGCAATAACAGCCCCATAACACACACACACGCACGCACACACACACGCACACACACACACACACACACACACACACACACACACACACACAACGTATTGGTTAACAAACAACAGGCGAGCTGGTCTGCTGCCTTTGCTGCAGAGTTCTCCTGAGAGGAGGGAGCGGGAGGGGGAGAGAGAGAGAGAGAGAGAGAGAGAGAGAGAGACAGAGAGAGAGAGAGAGAGAGAGGAGAGAGAGAGAGGGATTGAGGAGTGGCTTAAAAACAGAGAGAGCGAGAGGGAAGAACAAGTGTCAGATATCTGTGTTTTCATGGATGGAGGGATGGATAGGAAGGTTTTTTTTTAAAACAGAGTGAGAGATGAGGAAAGACAAGAGTCTGCATTTCACAATCTGACCGTGGAGGACGGCCAGAACATCTGGATCCAATCTGCTCATCTGTGCTGCTGCTGCTGCTGCTGTGTGTGTGTGTGTGTGTGTGTGTTTGGGGCCTTCTCTCAGATCAACCGCAGCATAACAACATTCCTGCTTCTCCTCTCTCTCCCTCCCTCTCTTTCTCCCTCCCTCTCTCTCTCTCTCTCCCTCCCTCTCTCTCTCTCTCTCCCTCCCTCTCTCTCTCTCCCTCTCTCTCTCCCTAACTCTCTCTCTCTCCCTCTCTCTCTCTGGGTCCACGGGGAGACGCCATCTTCCACTTGCAGCGCAGCGGAGCAGGGAGGGAGTTGCCTAGCAACGGTTCTCCTGGAGAAGGCCTGAGACGGCCATCTTGGATCTGGAGCGTCGGGATGTGAGAAGTGGGCTAATGATACCTGCCAGGGAGAGTCATATGTTTCTGTCCGAGTGTGTGAGAGAGGGATAGAGACAGAGAGAGTCTGAGAGTGTGTGTGTGTGTGTGTGTGTGTGAGAGAGAAGAACGAGTGTGTGTGTGTCATACTGGTCTGTATTGGCAGCCTAATTACTCTGCTGCTGCTCTCTCTTTCCTTCTCTCCCGCCCTGTTCCACTACCACCTCCCCGTCTCCTTTCCCTCTCTATCTTCCTCCAACTATCTATCTATCTATCTATCTATCTATCTATCTATCTATCTATCTATCTTCTCTATCTATCTATCTATCTATCTATCTATCTATCTATCTATCTATCTATCTATCTATCTATCTATCTATCTATCTATCTATCTATCTATCTATCCTACCCAGATCCAGGCAGGCTAATGACAACCCAACGTAACGTTTGTGGTGAAATTCTGCCTGAAAACTCTTTTTCTTCCTTCTCTCTCTTCCCATTCTTCTTGAGGACCATCAAATCGAAGACGATCCCGTTCTGCTGAGTTTGTTATTTATAGGAGACACGAGCATCAAAAGCTTCACGAGACAAAAAGCGAAACGCCCGAGCAGAAAATGCAGAGAATGGAGCCCGAGCAGCTTCATAACAAAAAGGTTTGGAGCGATTTTACAGATTTTAAAGAAGCATTACTGCAGGAATCCAGAGACTTCCAACACTGAACGTCCTTTTCGATGGGATGGAGGGATGGATGTTTTCTCCTTGGTCTGTTTCTGATCTTCTCTGCTCTCATTCATCAGAGGCACAGAGAGCAGACAGCGAGGAACGCTGTGTTTTCTGGAGAACAGAGCAGACTCGTCTCCTGGCAGGAACAGGAACCACAGCCTCTGATGGATGGAGACGTCCTGATGCATTCTGGGACGTTTGCTCTGATGGATCGCTCTCTCTCTCTGCCGTTCACTAACTTCTGTCATTTCATTTTCCAGCAGCTCCTCCTCTGAGCCTCAGAGCGGCCCAGAGGTGTCCAGCTGGTCCTGGACATCAGCACGTCCAAGGTGAGACGTGCAAGACAAAGACATGGAGGACGGGACTGGGACGGGACTGGGAGTCTGCAGCGGACTGGTTTCCAGTGTCTCCAGTTACCAGGAAGAGGAGAAGAAGCTGAGGACTAGCACCAAGAGAAATGTCTCTAATCCACAGGAAATCACGTCCCATGTCCCCTGACAGTTAGGAGAAGCTGCCCTAAGCAAGAGATGGGCTGGTTAGGCAGATATGGGTTAGTTAGGCAGAGATGGGCTGCTTAGGCAGAGATGGGTTGGTTGGGCAGAGATGGGCTGGTTGGGCAGAGATGGGCTGGTTAGGCAGAGATGGGTTGGTTAGGCAGAGATGGGCTGGTTGGGCAGAGATGGGCTGCTTAGGCAGAGATGGGTTGGTTAGGCAGAGATGGGTTGGTTAGGCAGAGATGGGCTGGTTGGGCAGAGATGGGTTGGTTAGGCAGAGATGGGTTGGTTAGGCAGAGATGGGTTGGTTAGGCAGAGATGGGCTGTGTTGGGCAGAGATGGGCTGGTTGGGCAGAGATGGGTTGGTTAGGCAGAGATGGGTTGGTTAGGCAGAGATGGGCTGGTTGGGCAGAGATGGGCTGGTTGGGCAGAGATGGGTTGGTTAGGCAGAGATGGGTTGGTTAGGCAGAGATGGGCTGGTTGGGCAGAGATGGGCTGGTTGGGCAGAGATGGGTTGGTTAGGCAGAGATGGGCTGGTTGGGCAGAGATGGGTTGGTTAGGCAGAGATGGGTTGGTTAGGCAGAGATGGGCTGGTTGGGCAGAGATGGGCTGGTTGGGCAGAAATGGGTTGGTTAGGCAGAGATGGGCTGGTTGGGCAGAGATGGGCTGGTTAGGCAGAGATGAGTTGGTTAGGCAGAGAGCAGTTAAGCTGCCTTCAGCTGTCATGAGTTACAATGACTCATGTTAAGTCTTGTAAAGTCACGTTAAGTCAGAACAGGTCACACGATCATTCATGTGAGTGCAGCCTGTGTGTGGTTGCCAGATCAGCATGAAAGGAGCCAAATCTGAGCAGGAAGGAGTGTGATATCCACACAGCTACAAAGACTCTGAGGTCTGATGGAACCAGAGCTCACAGCTGCTCGTTATCCATCCACCATCCATCCATCCATTATCCATCCATCCATCTAACATCCATCGATCATCCACTGATCTATATCCATCTGTCCATCATCTATCCATCCCCCTCCTCTTCATCACAACCTCCCTGTTTCTGCTGCTTTTTCCTCCACATCCTGCTTTTATTTGATCTCTCCCTCTCTCTCTCTCTCTCTCTCTCTCTCTCTGTCTCTCTCTCTCTCTCTCTCTCTCTCCCTCTCTCTCTCTCCCTCTCTCTCTCTCTCTCTCTCTCTGTCTCTCTCCTTTATCACGTCATCATCAACAGACAGTCCACCCACAAAGCCGCCATGGTAACCAAATCTACCTCCAGCAGGCGCACACACACACACAGACACACACACACACACACACACACAGACACACACACACACACACACACACACACACACACACACACACACTGAAGCGTGCGTCATGTGTTGGGACCTTGGGCAGTCACACTCACATGCAGGGACCCGTGCGGACCGTGGCCTGACAGCCCAGCCAGGGGCCACACACACACACACACACACACACACACACACACACACACACACACACACACACACACACACACACACACACACACACAGCGTGTGTCATGAGCACAGAGGCAGAGCGGTGGATCAGTGGGTTAAGATGCCAGCCGCTTCAAGGTTTTTTGACGACCCCCCCCCCCCCCCATCCATTAGAAACACAGAGGCACCGATCAATGATTCTGATTGGTGATTAACGGGACGGTTCATCGTCTTCTCCACTGTTTTAATCCATGAAACGTTCGGACGAGATGTTCAACAAAGTCCAGCCCAGAGCTCCCACCGTTCAAGGTGACGTCAATGACGGCGGCGCGCCAGTTCTGCATGTCAGCTAATGAGAGCACACACACACACACACACACACACACACCACACACACACACACACACACACACACACACACACACACACACACACACACACAGCCCGGCCTACTGGCACTGTTAGCTGCACACACACAAAGGCAGCAGCTTTTGCAACGCTGTGAGCCGCTCATAAAGCCGATCAATAATCAATAACTATCAGCTCCTCAGCCAATCACAGCCTGGTCGTTTGTTTGTTTCTTCTTTGAATATTTTGAGTTTTCGTCATAAAAATTAGCAGGCTGAGGTCACTTATCCAGGTTATTGTGACGTAGCAACGATTATTTGTCTGATCGTGGATCAAACCGTTTATTGATCGATCAATAATGAGACGTGGCAGCAGCAGCAGCTGATCAATACTCAGCGAGGCTTCGTTCCCTCTCAAGAAACGACGCTGACCAGCCACCAGAGGTTTCCTCTCTAACGTCAGCTCATAGATGTGAATGGTAGTAAAGGCAGCACTTTATAACTCCTCCTGATTAAGCATTTATTAAGCATTATTAACACATTAGTTTACTACTAGTAAAACTGTTAACTATCATTTCTCATTGATGAGTGATTACCTGATGAGAAATGATCGAGTTACTAATGATGAACAGATGTGTTAACTAATGCTTATTAAATGCTGAATAAGCAGCTATTACAAAGTGCTTCCCAGATAAATCCTCACAATGACTTAAACACGTTATGTCAAATTGAGTCGAGCATATTCAACCTAACCAGGTTAGTGTTAACTTAACCAGGTTAGGTTAGGTTAACACTAACCTGGTTACCAGCTGGTAACCAGGTGGTAACCAGGTGGTAACCAGTTGAGCAGTGGGACCTCCTAACTTCTGTCTGAGTCGTTCTGAGGATTCATCTTCCTCCCGCCCCCGGGCGCAGCTTCCTGTGACCTCCTCGTTGTCCTGCGCCGCCGATGACATCACCGCCCGCCCGTGATTGACAGCTGCTCTATTCTAGCGCGGGCACGCCAACGCGGCCCCTCGCTGAGCCGGCGCCGGGGTTTTGTTCCCCGCAGTCTGAACTGGCAACCCGCGGCGCCTCGCTCTGGTAAAATTAGACGTTAACGCTGCTGACGAGCTTCTGCTGGTCCCTCACCTCCTCCCTCCCCTCCCTCTCCTCCCTCACCTCCCTCACCTCCTCCCTCCCCTCCCCTCTCCTCCCTCCCCTCCCCTCCCTCTCCTCCCTCACCTCCCTCCCCTCCCTCTCCTCCCTCTCCTCCCTCACCTCCTCCCTCCCCCTCCCCTCCCCTCCCTCCCTCTCCTCTCCTCTCCTCCCTCACCTCCTCCCCTCCTCTCTCTCCCCTCCCTTCCCTCCCCTCCCCTCCCTCCCCTCCCCTCCCCCTCCCTCCCCCTCCCCTCCCTCCCCTCCCTCCCCCTCCCTCCCCTCCCTCACAAACCGCTGGAAGCGCTAGCGGTTAGCGAGGAGGCCGAGCTCGGCCTGCAGCCTCCGGGCTGCTGCTGAAGCTTCTCAGTCCGGACAGATGTTGACGTTACACATCTGCCCGGTCCAGCTGACTGGACAGGAGCTGCGCTCTCAGCTCATTGTTCGAGCGAACCGTTGAAAATCACAAAACGCTCAACAGAGGAACAGAGAAACAGAGAAACAGAGAAACAGAGGAACAGAGACGGGCTTCAGCCGAGCAACACGCCTGTCGTCACGGAAACAGAAGCATCAGAGAGGACGAGGAGAAGGAGGAGATCTGCGGATCCACGTTCTGATCAGCCTCCTGTTCCTGAGATGAAATACCTCAGTGGAGATGCTGAAATCCACAATCCAAGCACTCTCAAGGTGTGTTTTCAAAGCTTTTCCAGCACCTCACAGCTCAGATAAGTCATACAACAGATGTTTGTGGGATTTATCGTTG
>CM055208.1:1393105-1536894 GCA_029224185.1 Karalla daura | reverse complement strand
TCACCTGGAGCCCGTCTCAGTACTGGGGGCGGAGCTCTGCTTGCTGGTCTCGGCCCTGGCTCCTCGGCCCTGGCGCCGGGTGTTGCCCCTCCCCCCCCTGGCTCGGCCCGGCCTCCCGGGGGAGGGGGCGCGCTCTGCCGGCGCCTCGCTCTGATTGGACGACCAGCGGTCGCCAGAGTTGGTCCAGCGGGGTCCTCTCCCTGGACGGATCAGAGGACAGGTCACAGACAGGTGCGATGGGCTGTGTCTCACAGGTGGGGTGTGTGTGTGTTGGGGGGGGGGGGGGGGGTCATACCTGGGTCTGTGGTTGAACGGCTTGAAGACGGAGGCGGCTCCAAACCCATTCATGAAGTCGTTGATCAGCATCTGAGCTGCAGACAGACAGCAGAGTCAGTGAGGGTGCTGTCCAGCTGGGGACACCTGGACACCTGGACACCTGGACACCTCCCCACTGACTGACTCGACTCTGGATGACACCTCATGGTTAAATGTGCCACCACGGTGCCACCATGCTTGATTCACATATCTCAGGTGCACACAGGCTCAAAAAGCTTGAAGACCTTCCATTAAGAGCTGAAGGACTGAGTGAGAAGGTCATGGACTGTCTCTGGGGGACACTGACCTCAGGACAGTCCTGGTAGCCGGCAGCAGCCGCTGCAGGCCAGGCCTCCCCGCTGTAGTCGTAGAGCTGCTGGGGGCTGGGGGGAGCAGGACGGCTGGTAGGAGCTGGGGGGGAAGTAGGAGCTGTACAGCTTGGAGCAGGGGTCCAGGGCCGGCGGCCGGTACCCGTTCTTGGGGGCGTAGGAGGTGACCGCCATGGTTCTTGGCCTTGATCCTCACCATGATGGGCCTCCCCTGGAACACGCGCACCTCCTCCCTCAGGTACCTGTAGGCCTGGAGACACAGCAGACAGAGCAGAGAGCAGCAGCGGTCAGGCTGAGGCTGAGAGCCGAGGGCAGGAAGCGGCTGGACACGGCTCCACCTGCTGGGCCTCGCTCTCCGACTTGAAGGTGATGAACCAGTTGTCGTTGTTGACGAACTCACAGCTCAGGAACCTGGGGAGACCATCAGCCTCCAGCAGGGCCTCCACCTCCTGCAGCCAGACCAGTCAGACCAGTCAGCCCAGTCAGCCCAGTCACACACACACACACACACACACACACACACACACACACACACACACACACACACACACACACACGATGAGAGTGATGAAGGTGAAGGTGAGGGTGATGAGGATGATGAAGGTGAGGATGAAGGTGAGGGTGATGAAGGTGAGGGTGATGAAGGTGAGGGTGAGGAAGGTGAGGGTGATGAAGGTGAGGATGAAGGTGAGGATGAAGGTGAGGGTGAAGGTGAGGGTGAGGAAGGTGAGGGTGAGGAAGGTGAGGGTGAGGAAGGTGAGGGTGAGGAAGAGGCCTGCCTCCTGAGGCGTGCTGCTGGGGATCTCTCAGGATGACCCACACAGCGGCTCTGTCGAGGGCGCACCTTCTGCCCACAGGGCGCCACCTGGACCAGCGGCAGAGCTGTGGACCAATCAGAGAGCAGAGGGCTCAGAGGAGCGACACGGCCTCCATCACCGTCCACACACCCTCAGACTGGGACCAGCAACACGCCCCCACCCCAGCCTCTCATCCTGCAGGCTGCTTACAGTCTGACCTAAAAGGGCTTCATACCAGTGTATACTGGTACCAGTGTATACTGGTACCAGTGTAGCTGTGCAGCTGTGAAAGCATCTTCTCTCTCCACTTACTCTACTATTATTACACATTATCATACTCACTTCATGTTATTACTACTTTACTCAGTACGGTACTGTGTACTGTGACTGCTGGACAGAACACTTTCCCTTTGAGGATAAATACAGTACGAATCACACAGTGAGTGCTGCAGCTGTACACACACACACACACACACACACACACACACACACAGAGACAGAGTGAGGGACTGACTTTTGAGGATGTCAGAGATGAGGTCGAGGTCGGTGCTCAGGCTCTTGATCTTGTCCAGGCTGGCCAGAGTGTGGATGGGGACGTACTGGTCACTGTCCATCTGAGAGTTGAGGGTAGAGGTCGCTGCCCAGGTGTTTCTCTGGGGGTTCACACACACACACACACACACACACACACACACACACACACACACACACACAGACAGACAGTTTATCTCAACAGCGTTGAAGCTCCTATGAGCCTCTCAGCCACAGATAAAGACAGTCTGTATTTTTAGCAGGTAATCAGCAGCAGCAGCAGCTGCTGCTGTCCTCCCAGGGGAGGGAGGATGGTGCGTTCAGGTACCTGTTCAGGCAGGACTCCAGCACCGTCCTCAGCTGCTGTCTGATCTCATCTGGGAGGCAGAGGGACAACCAGGTCTGAGCAGAGCCCGAGCAGACTGGGCCTGATGTGAAGCAGGTGTGGGGGGTGCTACCTGAGACCGGTGGAGGCCTGGACTCTCCATTGACTGCAGGAGCCTCAGAGGTCAGGGCGGGATAGTCCAGCGTGCTGGGATCAGCCTCAGGAGCAGCCTCAGCCAGGCCGCCGTCCTCCAGCTGGAACTCCGACACGTACCCTGAAAGAGCAGCCAGAGCAGCTTCAGTCTCGTCCCCTCAGCGGTGTCTCTGCTCTGTGTGGAGGACAGGCTGAGCTGGACCCTCTCTGCTCTGTGTGGAGGACAGGCTGAGCTGGACCCTCTCTGCTCTGTGTGGAGGACAGGCTGAGCTGGACCCTCTCTGCTCTGTGTGGACAGCAGGAGCCCACCTTCCTGAGTGGGAGCGTCTCCGGGGAACGGCACCCATGGCTGCTGTGGCTCCAGGTAGGCGGGGCCAGGGACGTCCAGGTTAAAGCTGGGACAGGTCCAGACCTCAGCGTCAGGGTTCAGGCTGGGCGCTGCAACCGGGTCCTGAACAAACACAGCAGGTCAAACATTAATCCAGAGGGACAGGAGACAGCTGGGAGGGTGGGACGGTGGGGAGACTAAACGAGCTCTGACTAAATGTCCTCCAGAGAAACATTTAAGCATTTCAAAAGGTTTTTGGAGAATGATTTTTAAGGAGTCAACGTTTCTTTGGGACAGAAAACTGAACATGACTGAGGTGAGACTAAATAAAGGCCCGACACCTGATCCTGGTGCTGTCTAGTCGTTGACTGTGGCTGCCGCTCTGCTAGGTCATGTGACCAGCCCAGCCCCACCCCCCCCCACACACCCCCCCCCACTCACAGCCAGGTCAGTGTGCCAGTCCCACACACAGGCTCCCTGAGGCATCAGCGTGCTGTAGGGGAAGGCTCCCAGCAGAGCCATGGACGCCTGCAGCTCCGACACGGCTGCTGGGATCTGCTCGGGGTCGGCCCCGCCCCCTTCTCTGGCCCCGCCCCCCAGCAGGCCGGGGTCCGCCTCCTCCCCGGCCACGCCCTGAGCCCAGCCCTCACAGTGGTCCTGCAGGCCCAGCCTGATCCAGGGCTGAGGGTAGAGGCGGCACACGGACGAGTCGGCGTCCTCCCCCAGCAGCTCCGACACCATCTCCCTCATGCCCCCCTCCCCCTCCCCCCTCCCCTCCCCCTCATCTACGAGGCGGGGGGGCGGGTGAATCTCGTAGGACGGGGTGGAGGCGTGCACGTCGATCTGCCCGGGGTCCACAGCCATCAGCCCTGGTTCCTCCTGGAGATGCTGGAGCTGGTACGAGCCACAGATGCTCTGAAGCTCCGAGGCTGGAAACATGGAGGACACAGCAGGAGGCTCTATGTCCTCCTGCTGTGTCCTCAGTGAGGAGGAGCAGCTCTGACCTCCAGCCTCAGGCTCCTCGATGCTCCTCCGCCTGCAGGCAGGAGGCTCAGGAGGAGCTATGGTGCTTTCTGCTGCCACTGAATCAACTGGAGGACTGTTACAGGCAGCATGTTCCTCCTGCTCCTCCACCTCCTGCTCCTCTGGGCTTCCTGAGGAGATGCTGCAGCTCAGAGGCTCTGTGTGTAGATGTTGCCCAGCTGATTGCTGCCTGAGAGCTGTAAGCTTCTCTCCTTCCTCACCCTCACACCCAAACACTGTTCCTCTGCATCCAGCAGCAGGAGTGTCATCTTCATCTTCATGCTCATAGGGAGGAGAGTCAAGCTCCTTCTCAGCAGGAGGAGTCAGTGTGAGGAGGCCTGAAACCTCAGGAGCCTCCTCAGAGTTATTTCCTCCCCTGGTCTCCAGGTGAGAGGTCTCCCCCTCGTGACTGATGGAGTGACAGGTGAGTGGCTCCTCCTCCCCCAGGAGGAGGTCAGAGCTGTGAGGCTGTTGGTCCTGGCTGTCGGAGGGGGCGGAGCCTTCAACAGGAAGTGATGACACAGTGGAGAAGGTGGAGATGGAGGACACCTCAGTGAAGGAGGTGTCTGCTGGGCCGCTGTGCCAGGCCTCCTCCCCCTCTTTACCAGGACAGATGTTCAGAGGAACAGCTGCACTCTGCAGGGAGTGTTTCATCTTCCTCCCTCACCTCCTCCTCCTCCTCCTCCTCCCTCACCTTCTTCTCCTCCCCTCTCACCTCCTCCTCCCCCCCTGTGCAGCCTCAGGTCCCTCAGATCAGGACGTTCAGCTGCTGGGACACGAACTCTGCGTTTCTCCTGCTCCTCGCTGCATCACTGCATCCTGAGGGAAACACTTTGACTTCCTGCTCTGACATGACTCCTCCTCCTCCTCCTCCTCCTCCTCCTCCTCCTCCTCCTGTGATTGGACGTCTGTCCCCTCTGCTCCTGCGTCCACTGAGGTCGTACTCTGCTCCTCCACCTGAGTCTCTGTGTGTGACATCATCAGTGCGTCCTCCTGGAGCAGCTCATCCAGAGAATATGCCTGCAGCGTCTGGCTGAGGGACAGGGGGCGGAGCTTAGTCACAGGGTCACACCCTGACCACGACCGACACACTGAGCTGCTGGACACTTCTTCTGAGGTGATAATAGAGCTCTTCTCTGGCTGGTCCTCTGATTGGCTGGTGGAGCCCTGCTGTACTGAGGCTGAGGTGGAGATCTGCTCAGCTGAAGGTGATGTGATGGAGGTGTGCTCTGCTGAGGACGCTGCAGGGTCTGGCTGGTCCTCCCCTGGTTGGCTGGAGACCTGCTGGTCCTCCTCTGACTGGCTGCAGACCTGCTGGTCGTCCCCTGGTTGGCTGGAGACCTGCTGGTCGTCCCCTGGTTGGCTGGAGACCTGCTGGTTGTCCCCTGGTTGGCTGGAGACCTGCTGGTCGTCCCCTGGTTGGCTGGAGACCTGCTGGTCGTCCCCTGGTTGGCTGGAGACCTGCTGGTCCTCCTCTGACTGGCTGGAGACCTGCTGGTCCTCCCCTGGTTGGCTGGAGACCTGCTGGTCCTCCCCTGGTTGGCTGGAGACCTGCTGGTCCTCCCCTGGTTGGCTGGAGACCTGCTGGTCCTCCCCTAGTTGGCTGGAGACCTGTTGGTCCTCCCCTGGTTGGCTGGAGACCTGCTGGTCCTCCTCTGACTGGCTGGAGACCTGCTGGTCCTCCTCTGACTGGCTGGAGACCTGCTGGTCCTCCTCTGACTGGCTGGAGACCTGCTGGTCGTCCCCTGGTTGGCTGGAGACCTGCTGGTCCTCCTCTGACTGGCTGGAGACCTGCTGGTCCTCCCCTGGTTGGCTGGAGACCTGCTGGTCCTCCCCTGGTTGGCTGGAGACCTGCTGGTCCTCCTCTGACTGACTGGAGACCTGCTGGTCCTCCCCTGGTTGGCTGGAGACCTGCTGGTCCTCCAGGTCGTCGGTGTCGATGGAGCAGATGCTGTAGAAGGTGCGCGTCCTGGTCTCACTCAGGGTGGTGGTGATGGCACAGACATCCTCGTCCTCCTTGGGGCAGCTTTCATCTCTGGGAGGGTCCATCCGCTGACATGGCAGTGGTGGAGGAGGAGGAGGTGCTTGTTCACCTGCAGCTGGAGGACCAGGAGTGGAGCAGCTCCTGCTGTGTGTCTCGGTCTGGGAGCTGTGTGAACCAGGACGACCTGAGCCTGCGGTTCTCTGAGATGATGCGTCTCAGCGGACTCTTGGTGGTGGAGGTGGTGAGGGTGGTGGAGGTGGTGAGGGTGGGTGGAGGTGGGTGGAGGAGGTGGAGGAGGTGGCCTGGGCCTCCAGGCAGCTGTGTGTGTGTGCCTGTGTGGAAGCTGGGATAATAATAGCCGGCTGCTCCTCCGGCCTGAGGTCCGAGCTGCCCCGGCTACCCACCACAGGTGTCTCTGTCTGGACTCTGTCCTCCTCCCGCTGTCCTTCCTCCTCTGGAGGAGTCTTCCTCTGGGCCCGTTTGTCCTCCTCCCCCTCCTCCTCCTCCTCCTCCTCCTCCTCCTCCTCCTCCTCCTCCTCCTCCAGGCTCACGTGCTGGGCCAGGGCCACAGCGTGAGGCCGGAGCCTCTCTGTGCTGGGGGGCCGGGCCGTCGGGCTGGGGGGGCTGCAGCAGCCCGCTGGTCTCGGCCTGCAGCCCGGGGTTCAGCTCCGGCTGAAGCAGCAGCCCATCCTGGAGCCGCCTGGAGCGAGAAGACAGGACGCGACAGCAGAAAGCCTCAGCAGCAGCTACGCAGCTCCAGTCAAAGTCATGAGCGGCTCCTCGCCGCAGCTCGGCCACATGCAGAAAGAGAAAAGAGCCTCGACTCCCCCTGAATTCTGCCCCGGACCCCTCCCCTGCCCAGAATAGCATTTGTGAAGGAGCTCACATGTCCCTGCCACTCAACAGAGGGTACACACCAACAGGCTGCGTGTGTGTGTGTGTGTGTGTGTGTGTGTGTGTGTGTGTGTGTGTGTGTGTGTGTGTGTGTGTGTGTGTGTGTGTGTGTGTGTGTGTGTGTGTGTGTGTGTGTGTGAGCCCTAGTTAGGCTACAGTTTGAGGGGTCAGCACATGGCCCAGACTCCACCAATCACAGCAGAGTGACAGTGTCCACTCCTCCTCCTCCTCCTCCTCCCTCTCATCCCTCCATTCACTCCTCTCTCCCTCCTGCTGCTCACTTTCACTGCGGCTCACACGCCTGAGCAGGTCAGGACCTGGACCTCCATCACTGCTGCATTAGAGAGCAGAGCAGAGGGAGGAGGACAAATGACAGAGATGTTTCCTGACCCTGGACCAGTGACTGCTGCCATCCAGACACATCACTGGGGTGTGTTGTTGAGTGTGTGTGAACCTGCACCTGTGCTCTTTACAGTGACCTGCATGTGATCTGAGAGAGGACAGGAGTAGGAGTGAAACAGTGATCGCAGTGAAAACGCTCCTCAGAGCTGCCACATTAACCTGCCCAGGCTTGTAACCATTCATTCAGCATTAAGCTGCCCTGTTGGATCAATCACTGAGTGATTAGTTCATGGATGTGCAGTCTCAGGCAGTACCTGGTAGTAGTAGTAGTGTCCAGGGCCGGCCGGGGGCTGTGGGTCAGCTGGACTCAGACGATGCTGCTCTGACGTCATGAGCCTGGGCTGGGAGGGGGGGGCGTCGCCTCGGTCGCCGTGGAGGCTGATGGGGGGGGGGGGGGGGGGGGGGGGGGGGGGGTCACTACGAGCAGCAGCTGGCAGCGAGGACACACTCAGCCTCAACGCGCTGCTCCCACAGGACGCAGACCAGAAAGAGAGCGTGGACCTGTGAAGAGCTCACTGAGACAGTCTGCTCCCCCCAGGGCCTCACAGCTCCATAAACCTCCATAAACTATCATCAATGGACCCACAACTACTCAACAATCTAATCGAAGCAAGTCTGTTTTGAGAATGATTTTAAGACTATTTCAGATTCTCTGATCCAAGCCTCTTACATATGAGTGTGTGGTCTCTCTGGTGTCTGGGACCAAACACTGAGTATTTGAGGTAAAGATGAAATAAAGCGCATTAAGAGACCTGATCTGGGCGATTCTCACAGTTTTTGCATCATTTTAGAAACTGAACAACTTCTCAGTTAATCAACAAACGAGTTTCTTTAAGCAACATTCAATGATCAGTGATCAGTGATCCTTCCACTATTCAGGGGCAGTTTAAAGCTTTAGAGAAATACGTGATCAATTCTAGTATTTCCACACCCGAGCTGCATTTTTAAACCGTTTTTCCAACATGGTAACTGCTGCAAACTGAGGAGTAAACTGAGGAGTAAACTGAGGAGTAAACTGAGGAGTAAATGAACCAACCAGGTTGGTGACTAATACATCTGAGTAACACGGGGTGACCAGAAGTTCCACATGAAGCAGTGTGAAGGTGAACATCCATCTCAGGATGCTAAATAAATCTACTTCATGCTCTCATGTCTGGATTAAGTCAAGTAATCTATTACAATTGAACTCGATCCAAGGTCTGCCATAGTGTCAGATCAATACCTGCTGTAGAGATTCACAACCAATCCACGAGTCAAATGAAACACCTACATAGATGATTTGGACATTCTAAATACTTTACAAACTTATCATTTTATTTAGAGTATGTCCTGCCTGGTTTGGTCCTTTGAGGCCGCATCGATCACCATCTTTCTGATTCCATCAACTAACCGCGAAAAACCATCGTGGGTCGATCGGAATCAATCGCTAGTTGTAAGTAAGAGCAGATAACTAATGGTTAAACAACGTAAACTAGTGCTAAGTGAGTTTGTGGCTCATAGAAAGTAGTTTTTTTCGAGGATCGTTGAACTGTCGTGACACCAACGGACCGGAACGTCAACTTTAACGAACTTTGAAAACAGCCGAACCAGATTATCTTTCTCTCTGTATCCCAGAGGAGATGATTCCCATCAGAGGTGAACTCCGGCGGGGGCTGAGGGTGCTGTCCTACCGGTGGGATGCCTCCGTTAATCGGTGTTTTTGTTGTTGTCGTAACGCTGCGCTGCAGAGATGGGACCGGGTCGGGACCGGGACCGGAGCCGGGCTGCGGCTACCTGCTGTTAGCTGGCTGATTAGCTGCTGATTAGCTGCTGATTAGCTCACTAATTAGCTCCTTAACGTCCGGGATTCGAACCGCGGCCGCGCGGGTGTGAAACGGTCAGCGCCAACAGACGTGTTGCCACGGGCTGTGACGGGGGCTGAGGAGCCGGTACCGGCCCGGGGAACCGGAGGGTTCGGGCTGGACGGGACCGGGATGGAGCGGCACCGACACCCTGCTGCGTTCAGGGCCGCCTCGGAATACACAGACACGCTGGGATGGTGCGTTTGAGGGACAGCTACTCTCTCTCTCTCTCTCTCTCTCTCTCTCTCTCTCTCTCTCTCTTTCCAGGTTGCCATGGAAGCCAAGTGTTTCACCGACATGGAAAAAAAATTCATATTTATTTAAATGATTCAACAGTTTTATCTCTTTGTGTACTTAGTTTCATATTGTTTCATATGTAGTTTCATTTTATTAAGTTCATTTTACAAAGTAAGCCTGTATGATGTGTTGTGTGTGTATGAATGTATATCTATGTGTGTGTGTGTGTGTACACTTCTGCTAAACATACTTTTTGATTGTACAGATACACACACACACACCACACATACACACACAGTGTATATAGTAAAACTGTATTTTTCTGTTCATGTTCTCCACCAAAATGTATTGCAATAAAGCCGAAGCCTACGGAGAACCCACCAAATGTTCCCCTTTGAAGTTCAGCTCATTAAACCACACAACTCACACACAAATAAAGAAATAAAGACCCGCACAGTGCTCCAGCCTGTGGAGGTCCACACTTTGACCGTCTGTGACATGAAGATAAAAATTTATTGACAACAGAACTGACACTAAGAGCCGTACAGTAGCAGAGGCGGGTGGTCTGCACTCACGTCGTCTTCCACAGACGTTTCTCTGCAGCTACAGAAAGGTTCTGACAAAAGTTTAACAGACAGTGAGAGAATGTGACGACGCACAGAAAGAAGAGCCACGGTCCTCTCCAGGCCCGGACCCGTCTGGTCCAGAGAGGCAAAAGAAGTTCCTGCTCCGATTCCAGAGGTCAGAGCAGACGGAGCTCCTGTGATCCAGAGAGGAGAGGAGGACCCAGGGTCCTCCAGGGTTCTCCAGGGTCCTCCAGGGTCCTCCAGGGTTCTCCAGGGTTCTCCAGGGTCCCTCCAGGGTCCTCCAGGGCTCTCCCAGACCCCTGGGGGCTGGCTCAGGAGTACAGGCTCCAGTAGATGGTGTTGAAGAGCAGGTAGGAGAGCGGGAAGGCCAGGCGTGAGTACGAGTCGATCATGTAGCTGTTGCTCACCAGCAGGTCCACGTTCTCCCGGACGGAGCGCTGGCGCCGCAGCGCGTGCCCTCGGCCGGCCGCACGTCCGGGGTCAGCGCCGGTGTGGACAGCGGGTCAGAGGTCAGCGCCGGCGCCATGCGGGAGAACGGGGTCAGCTCCATGTCGTTGTCGTGGAAGCAGCCGTCGAAGGCCATGGCCCTGGCTGGCGTTGAAGGTGGAGGGGATCTGAGAGGAGCAGCAGGACACACACACACACACACACAACACACACACACACACACACACACACACACACACACACACACCTGGCCTGTCAGCTGCTTTACCTTCATGTAGCCAATCTCATGCTCAGCCATCTGAAAATGTCTCAGTTGCTCATATTCTGTTGTCTGTGTATATACGTATATGAATATGTTCACAGTTTTGAGCTCAGATCACTTGAGAGAAATAAAAGAAGCGTTTGAGACATTTCTGCAGGTGGTGGAAACATATACTAGAGTAACAGTAACTGTAACTGTACTCTAATACATTTACACTTGCAGTTTTGCCAGGTTAACGACCCTTTAATGCCCCTAGTGGACAGAAAATGGACACGCACAACACGTTGCTACTACATTCATACATCAGCAATTTTTTCAACTTTTCTCGGCATGAAACTCCTTCAACCTCCACTTTTCTCAATGCTGCCAAACACTGAATCATTATCAGGTATTTAACCCTTTAAATGCCAGTTTCCACACAAAATGTGGTAAATAGTGGAGCACGGAAACTGTGGTGGTGATTAGATGTTTGTATATCCGCCAAATGAGCCAATGAATTGTAAAGCAGTCAGGATAATGAGCTGTGTGTATTGTAGAGTGAGAGTGTGTAATAATTTACTTTTTAGGACAGTTTATCTCGTAATCTGTGGTTACCAGACCAGATTAAAACCTCAGTGATCCTGGTGTGACGTCACTGTCTGGACACTAGAGGGAGACATGACGCAGCGTATAAACTGGTTTCCTGTTGTGACTCTGTGTGTGTGTGTGTGTGTGTGTGTGTGTGTGTGTGTGTGTGTGTGTGTGTGTGTGTGTGTGTGTGTGTGTGTGTGTGTGTGTGTGTCCCAGCACCACTCTGCCGACCTTGCCCTTCTTCATCTTCCTCATCTCCTCCAGCGTGGTGCAGTAGTTCACCGCCGCGTACTCGATCACAGACAGGTAAGACGAACAGGAAGCTGGTCCACAGGTAGATGTCCACCGCTTTGACGTAGGACACCTGGAGGGACCAAGCACGTCTGTTTACCTCAGCCACAACTAAGACTGACAGCCATGACGCATTACTGGTTGGCCTGGCGGCTGTGGACCAGTGGAACCAGTGGAACCAGTGGGGGAGGAGCCAGGCGGTGAGGTGTTCACCTGAGGCATGGAGGAGGAGACCCCGGTGATGATGGTGGACATGGTGAGGACGGTGGTGATACCTGCACGACCAGACAGGACACACAGTCACATCAGCTGCTCTGCAAATCACCCTAACCCTGACCCAAGATAGGGAATAAAAGCCTAGATCTAGAAGTGTTAGACCTCAGACTAGCATCTTAACTTGCTGCATGGACAGATCGTTTCACCTGTTTTAAAGACACATTTCCTCACATTTGATTTTAGACCTCTCTGTTTTTGCAATCTGCCTCCAGGTTTTAATTTCTTAACAAAAGATTTCTAGACAGATAGAGATAGAGATAGATTTATAGATTTATTTTGCACACAGTGTTTCATGATGTGTAATTGTTTATTCTGAACCATTGTTACTTACTTACTTACTTAATTATTTTACACTAGATACAGCAGACCACTCAACCATGGCTGAACATTTCTGCTGGTTACTCATGTTTTCCAGTGAACTTAGCCATGTATGTAAGTATGTCAGCTTGTTATGAGGACCTGAGTGGCCTGAAGGAATCTAATCCTAGAACCTGATCCTAGAACCTGATCCTAGAACTGCCCCTAACATGAATACAGATCATGAAGCTGCCAACAGCAGCTCCACCCAGAGCGAGCAGCCAAGGTTCAGGGTGAACACGCTCAGTCCCGTCCCTCCTCATCAAGCAGTGAGGCGATGAAGAGGCGATGAAGAGGCGATGAAGAGCGAAGAGGAGGCTGCTCTACCCAGAGAGACGCGGGCTGGGACGGCACGCCGGTCGATCCAGAAGGAGACCCAGGACAGGACCACCATCAGCATGGTGGGGAAGTAGGTCTGCAGCATGAAGAAGAAGATGTGGCGCCGCAGGATGAAGTTGATGAACAGACGGTTGTACCAGCCTGCAGGCGAGGAGGAGGAGGAGGATGAGGAGGGGGAGGGGGAGGAGGAAGAGGAGGAGGTGGGTAAAGAGGCTTAGGTCCAACCTTTCATTTAGAAACATCTGCTGTGAATATGCTGCAGCGACCAGATGTTGACACGTGGCTGAAGTAACCTGCTCCACAGCTGGATCTGGACAGCTCTCTGACGAGCTCTCTGACGAGCTCTGTTTCTCTCTGTTTCTCTCTGTTTCTCTCTGTTTCTCTCTGTTTCTTTCTGTTTCTCTCTGTTTCTCTCTGTTTCTTTGTTTCTTTTTGTTTTCACTCTTTCTTTCCATTACTTCTGTTTCTGTTCCTCTGCAGCTAAGACAAAATTTATGTTCCCCATCAACACAAAACAAGACTGTGTCCATTCAGACTGTGAACATCTGTCTGCCGCTGTGGACCTACAGCTAGCACAGGTTAGCATCAGCTAACTTTTACCCTCTGAGAAACAACTAAATGTATAATCACAATGTTTGTTTTAGCTTTAAGAACAAGCATTTTCCATACTTTCTGCACCCATTCAGGCAAAGACACCACACCCCTCCCTCTCTCTGTCTCTCACAGCCACACACACACACACACCCACACACACACACACACACACACACACACCCACACACACACACACCCGTGCTGCTGTAGAAAGCGAGGCCACTGGAGGCGTGGAAGTGTTCGATGAAGAACTGAGACAAGACGATCTCGTCTGTCCTCAGGGAGTCGTTCCCATTCTTCCAGTAAAGCATCAGGTCGTTCTCATTGTACGCATCTGTGGACAGAGAGGGCGGGGGGGGGGGGGGGGGGGGGGGGGGGTGGGGGGGGGGGGGGTGGAGGTGGAGAGAGAGAGACAGAGAGAGAGAGAGAGAGAGAGAGGAAAGACAAGGAGTGAAAGAAGAGACAGGGAATAGTTAGAGTTTGAGTTTATCCTGCAGTATGTCACTTGGTTTCAGCACTGTACGTGTGTGTGTGTGTGTGTGTCAGAGTGTGTGTCAGTATGTGTGTGTGTGTGTGTGTGTCTCACAGCTCTCCAGCTCCAGTGAACAGTTCTGTGTGTCCAGAGGAAAACTGCTGAAGTCCATTGAGCACAGCGCTGTCACTGTGACCCTGCAACACACACACACACACACACACACACACACACACACACACACACACACACACACACACGCACACACACACGCACACACACACAGATCAGACTCTTCCAGCTCTGTCCTGGATGGACCTGCTGCTGTTACCATGGAAATCAGACTCCCTCTCTCTCTCTCTCTCTCTCTCTCTCTCTCTCTCTCTCTCCCTCTCTCCCTCTCTCTCTCTCTCTCTCTGTCTCTCTCTCTCTCTCTCTCTCTCCCTCTCTCTCTCTCTCCCTCTCCCTCTCTCTGTCTGGTTTTCGAGTTGAGCTGTCTTTAATGGTGTAAAATGTGAAGTGCAGGGCTTTTACTTGTCCGGTTCAGTTTTATACGTTATCTCCCCTCCCACAGTTTCCTGAATCATCTCCAATAAAGCCTCCGAGGTTCACCGTGAACGGCCAGCTGCTCTGGATCCTCATGGAGGGGTCCGAACAGGAAACGTCTGAGAGTCTGATGCTAGGACACCAGTCTCCTCACAGGACACCTTTTTCATCGAGAAAGGTGTTTTATTTTGAAGGAAGTGATTTCAGGAGGTGATTTGTTGGTCCAAACTCACAATACATCCCTGGTCTCAACCTTTCACGGTCCAAAATGAGAGAGACTCTGGTTTGTAACGATGTGTTTCTTTTACCAACCCAACAGTGCCGGCCCAGTATGAAACCCCAGCCCACCAGTATACGTCCCAGTCTGCGCTGGGCAGCCGTGCCCCGGGCAGGTACCTGACGCTGTAGAGGATGTTCCCGTCGGGGTAGACGCGCAGCATGATGTTCTCCATGGTGGTGTCGTGGATGAAGGAGCGCTTGGAGTGGACGAAGAAGACGTCGGGGACCCAGATCTTCTTCACCAGCCGCGAGTCGAAGGTGCGGCTCTGGTTGTTCCGCGACGGGAAGGCCAGCCGCTCGTCCTTCCAGTAGTGACGCAGGTACAGGGTCATGGTGAAGTCCTGCAGGAGGCACAGCCACAGCTGTCAATCATCCTGCAGCCCATCAGCCTGTCACTCACAGGTGACTGACAGGCCTCAGAGAGAAAATCACGCCTACGAAGCTGAGATCAGAGAAGTTGGACTGAATGTTTTTTCTCTTTCTTCCTGTTTATTTGTTTCTTTACGTTTCTATTTAAACATATTTACATTTAAGGGCTGAGATATTGACTTTATGATCTGTTTCTCTGTTTCCCACTATTTATTATTGTTTCTTTATGTTTCTTTGTCTTTGTTTCTCACTGTTTCTTCGGTTCTGCTTCTTCCTGCTTCTATTTGTCTCTCACTGTCTCTTTGTTTCTTTCTGATTGTTTGTTTCTCGATTTCTTACTCTTTATTACTTTTCCTCTTTCTCTGGAGATACCTCAGAAACCTGTCCAGATCAGAGCACTTTGACTGTTAAATTCTCTCCCTAATGAACAACCCGATCAGCTGGGGTTTGCCTTACGCCTCCATTCATCAGGTCGGGAGTCGGGATCCATTCTGTCTGCTCGGCTTTTGTTCTAATGTCTGCTGCAGACTCGTTTGATATAATCCTGAATAAAAAACGAGAGTGAACAACAACAGAATCAGCAGAGGATTTAATCTGCATTTTTCAAGCCCTTTGGGGACAATTTATCCAGGAGGAGTGAGAGGAAAGTGGGACGGAGCAGGAAGGAAGCTGTTGTCCTGTTTCCTGGTCTCCTCCATCATGGACCTGCTGCGGCTGCAGGAACCTGATAGAGCTCCTCACAGAAGCTGCTCCAGGAGATGAAAGCCCAGCCATGGAGGGGTCACCACCCCGTGAACATCCTGGACGCTCCTCTCTGAAGCTCTCATCAATCAGGGGAGTGAAACCGTCTATGAGCTGTCTGGAGCTACATGACCTGCTCAGCTTTCCTCATGAAAATCGAGAAGAGAGAAATCTGTGGTTTATTTTATCAGGTTTTGTTGCTAAACTAAAGCTCCTCTTTTTTACTATCAATTTTAAAACACATTTCCTCATCATATACTGTTGCTTTTCTTAATTGTCTCCATTACCCTCAAACTCCTGAGAGTAGCTGCTGAGGAAGGGAGCAGAGCTGCTGATGTTCTCCCTGCTCCCTCCTCCTCCCCGCTCAGGGACTTAAGGAGGATTAACTCTTCTGATTTGACTTGTTTTGACCCTTTAAGACACTGATCCCGAGCGACACGTCTGATTTTAAGAGCTGAAGTGAAAGCAGCGTCGCAGGACTGAGCGGCTCAGGCTGGAAGCCTGGCGTGTGAAGGAGATGAGGCTCCGTCAGGTCTCTGCTCCTCCTGAGGATCATGCGTGTGGGACGGAGGTCGGGGAGGTCCTCTCACCATGTTGACCTCTGAGATGCTGTCGATGCTCTCCACCTGCACATCGATGCCCACAGGGATGGCTGCACCTGGGCCACCAAGACAAACCAAGAGAGCAGAGTCAGACTGGTTCCTGCTGGGATGCCCCACCATCTCCATCACCACCACCACCATCTCCATCTCCATCTCCATCACCATCACCACCACCACCATCTCCATCACCATCACCATCTCCATCACCATCACCATCACCACCATCTCCATCTCCATCTCCATCACCATCACCATCACCATCACCATCACCATCACCATCACCATCACCATCACCATCACCACCACCATCTCCATCACCATCATCATCTCCATCACCACCACCATCTCCATCACCACCACCATCACCATCTCAATCTCCATCACCATCACCATCACCATCACCATCACCATCACCATCACCATCACCACCACCATCACCATCACCATCTCCATCACCATCACCATCACCATCACCATCACCACCACCATCACCATCACCATCACCACCACCACCACCACCATCACCATCACCATCTCCATCTCCATCTCCATCACCACCACCATCACCATCTCAATCTCCATCACCATCACCATCACCATCACCATCACCATCACCATCACCATCACCATCACCATCACCACCACCACCATCTCCATCACCATCACCATCACCATCACCACCACCATCACCATCACCACCACCACCACCACCACCATCTCCATCACCACCACCACCACCATCACCATCACCATCACCACCACCACCACCATCACCATCACCATCACCATCTCCATCACCATCACCATCACCATCACCATCACCACCATCACCATCACCATCTCCATCACCATCACCATCACCACCATCTCCATCTCCATCTCCATCACCATCATCACCATCTCCATCACCATCACCACCATCTCCATCTCCATCTCCATCACCATCATCACCATCTCCATCTCCATCACCGTCGTCAGCTGGTGGAGCTGGAGCTCTGGGGGTAATTATGGTGAGACGACATCGTCCCACTAATTATCTGTCTGTCCTGGTCGACCGCCCTCCAACCGTGGGGGGGGGCGACGCTGAGTCATGAGAAGAAAAACATGTGGAGAAACCAGAAAGTATGAAAGTGTGGTGGTGAGCCAGGCCGAGCCAGGCCCTCTGATGACAGAGAGGCTCAGAGAGCAGTCAGCAGATCTCTACAGCTGGAGAGCTGTGGAGATCTGAAGCTCTGGACCTCTGGAGATCTGGAGCTATAGAGCTCTGGAGCTCTGATTCTTGTGATCTTTACTTGTTGTTATTGTCAACTTAATTATTATCAGTAAACTATAAAAAATGATTCATACAATATTAATATAGTGAATATTAGTGAATATAGATAATTAGTCAAATAATTTGTAAATGCTTTTATTAATTTGTATATATATATATGTGTGTGTGGGGGGGGGGGGGTTGTAATGTGTGTATATATATCATATTTGTGTACTATTTAGTAACTTTTATTGTATTTCACTGACAGTATCTTAATGAGTGAAATAAACACAATGAATCAAACGAGACAGTGAAGCGTCATGATGGAGTAAATGAAGACGTCCAACTTTAACTTCGGATTCATTTTCATTTCCCAGAACGAGTGAAACTGTTTCTATCAGCCACCGGCCTCAACATCTGTGCCGCTCCATCTGCCTCATTAGCAGATTAAACTCGTTTAACCTCCAAACCTGAGCAGCCTGATTCTCACACACACACACACACACACACACACACACACACAGGGCGGAAACAGACAAACAGAACAAATCCGCTGCCTCCACACAGTAATCATGATCTGGCAAACTGCGGTCGGCCTCCGACCCCGCGTCCGCCCTCAAACCCGCCGAGCGGCCTGGTAAATTTAGGATCCATGAGAAGCTGCGACCGCGGGCGGCCGCGCCTCCCCCCGCTGCTCCTCAGAGGAGCGAGAGCATCTCCAGCTGGAGGAGCAGCTGGAGGAGCAGCTTCAGCAGGTCAGGGGAGCGTACCTGAGGCCAGCCCGACACCTGCTCACCTGCTCACCTGCTCTCTGCCGCTGAACCAGGAAGACCTCAACCCCAACACTCCCCCACTGACTGGAACCAAACAGCCCTCACATCACTGCTCTGCTTTGTTTGTTCATTTTGCTCAAATCTGTCAATCAACCTCAGTTCTGATGAAAAACACATTGATTTTTCTTAGGATTTTAATGCTGCAACTTTTTTTCTTTGAGGAACAATAATGACACAAAAAGTCTGATTCTCCAGATGTGTGGATGTTTTTGCCACGTTGACGTCCATTAAAACCACATTTTTTAATTGCACTGTTACAACAGTTTATAATAATCAATCCTAATATAATCCCCCCATAAATATAATCCCCTCCCCATTTACCTGCTATCCAGGCCTACACACAGAGAGCCTCTGGTTCTGGGCCTGTATGTGGAGTTTAATGGATGTTTTTGTCTCTGATAGCTAAACTGTGACTTTTGTCAAGTAATATTGACTTTTTGAAAACACATCCCAAAGATGAATATTAAAATAAGATTCTTCACCAAAAATCACTCCATTTGATGTAATACAGTGGAAGTTATGGCCAAATAAGAGTCAAATAAACAGCTGATAGTTGATAAGGATTCTCCCATGCTGGAGGCAGAACGTAAACACAGCCTCTAGACATCTTTAAACCAAACAAGGAGGAGAAAGTTCAATTAGACAGCACCTCTGAGGAGCAGCAGAGAGGAAGAGGAGGAATAAAAGTGATGAGTTATGATAGACGATGGCCGTCTAGACAGACGTTAAACTTAGAGAAACTAAACCAGGAGGCTGAGGAGGAGGCCCACCCTCAAAGCAACATTTAGGAGCAATACGTGATTTACATTTTAGGATGTTAGGTTTAGGATGCGTAGAGTCTAGCACACACACACACACAGACAGACAGAGCTAGAGCACTCACACACACACACACACACACACTCTGGTTTGGTTTTGTGTGTGACCTCTGTCTGGACGTGGTTTACATTCCTGTTTTCACTCAAGGACACGAAGAAAGATGTCCCGTGTGTGTGTGTGTGTGTGTGTGTGTGTGTGTGTGTGTGTGTGTGTGTGTGTGTGTGTGTGTGTGTGTGTGTGTGACCTGCAGCTCTATAAACACTTTATTTAATGAAGTTCATCTGACAGGCCCGGTGGTAAAGCTTTGTCCACGGCGTCGCCACGACAACGACAGAGGATGGGAAAAACCTGCAGCTGAAGGTCACTGTCTGTCTCACTGTCTCTCTCTCTGTCTGTCTGTCTCTCTCTCTGTTTCTGTCTTTCTCTCTGTCTCTCTCTCTCTCTGTCTGCTTCTCTTCTATTTCTGTCTGTCTCTCTCTCTGTCTCTCTCTGTCTGTCTGTCTCTCTCTGTGTCTGCTTCTCCTTCTCTGTTTCTGTCTTTCTCTCCATTTCTGTCTCTCGCTCTGTTTCTCTCTCTCTGTTTATATCACTGACCCTTTCTATTTCTGTCTCTCTCTCTCTGTGTTTCTGTCTCTCTCTCTGTGTTTCTGTCTCTCTCTCTGTGTTTCTGTCTCTCTCTCTTTGGTTTTAGTCCCCATCAATAAATACATTAATAATGAATGTGTCCGTTCTGTGTGGTTTGTAAAAACCTGAGCACAGAGCAGCTCTAGATGTGTTGTTGTGTTGATCGTCAGATGATCTAAACGAGCTGGACGTCCTCTAAACCGAGGCCGTGGACCTCCACATTTACACAGACAGGAAAAGTCTGATTACATCGAAAATTATATAGAAATAAGACCATAATCTGATGATGGTGTTTCCTTGAGTCTCTTATAGAATTATCCGTTAATGCAGCTGTTTCCTGCTGCAGAGCAGAGGATTAAAGCCTGAGGTTCAGCCCACGTTATATAATGTGCTCCACACATATGGCTCCTCATGGTCTCCCTCCTGATCTGGAAACATGGATCAGACCAGTACGTATCCTCCTCCTCCACTGGTCCAGACCAGTACGTATCCTCCTCCTCCACTGGTCCAGACCAGTACGTATCCTCCTCCTCCACTGGTTCAGACCAGTACGTATCCTCCTCCTCCACTGGTTCTGCTTCTTCCACATATCTCCATTCCCATGTTAGCAGCATCCAGAGCATCATCCTGGTCACCTCCAACATCCACAGCAGCTCAGCCCCAGGTTCAGCCTCAGCCCACAACATACACATCTCCTTCTCTGGCTCATTTCGTTTTAGACCTGAGCAGTCAACATCTGCCAGATGTGTCTTCATGCTGCAACATTTCTACTGTGTAGAAGCTGTTTCCATGTCTGCATCACATGACGTAAACACTGGAATGCTCCACGTCTGAGTGTGATTGATGTTCATTCCAGCTTCGACCTGATTCAGGTTAAAACTCCTAAAACATCTGTTTACATCTGGTTCAGACCGGAACGTTGTAGCCATGGAGTCTCAGACGAGAAGGAGAAAAACAACTGAGGTGGGCGTTTCTGTTTTGCTGGAGTCCAGGTACAGAACTGGAAACTGGAGGAATTAGTTGTTCCCAGTTGTTCCGGCTCAGCCAGTTTAAGCAGCGGAGCGGAGGACGTGTGAACAGCCTCCAGAGCTCACGTTCCTCCTAGTGACTGATGAGGTTTGTTAGCAGATTGACGGCCTGTGTTTCTGTCTTTACTCGGAAAACAAAACAGGACAAACTGCAAAGTCAAAGTCAATCCTGCGTGTGTGTGTGTGTGTGCGTGTGTGTGTGTGTGCTGCTCTCTGCCCTCCTGTGTGTTGCACAGCTTGCCCTCCCAGACTCTAAATCCAGCCGAGGTCTCTGATTTGGGTAAATCTACAGCCTCTCCGCTGCAGCTTTACCTCGCTAACACATCACGGCTGTGCTTTGTGCAGCTCCGAGCTCATGTCGCTGTTGTTGTTGTTGTTGTTATTGTGTTATTTTTGATCCCAAAATGTTTTTGCGCGCTCTGTATTTCAGAACGAGTCCTTTAATCCGGCCCGAACACGGTGCCACAGACGGATCAATCCCAGCGGGCTCTGGTGCGCCCCCTGGAGGCCGAGGAGGGGGATTATGAGGCGAGTCTGAGGGCAGAGTGGGAACGAAACCGTGACACACACACACACACACACACACACACACACGCGCACACACACACACACACACACACGCGCACACACACACACACACACACACACGCACACGCACACTACAGCCTGGGTCAGTTCTGCTCTGTGTGATATCAGATCTGAAGGTGTAGAGGACTGTGCTGCTGCAGCACTTCCTACATAAAGCTGCAACTAGCGATCGGTTTTGCACAGTTTCAGTTTGAATTCTTGACGGCACATTTCTATTCTTTTTATCTATTCTATTCTGTTTTTTCAGTTTCTGATCCAATACTTTTGCTCAACTGTTTTGTTTCCAGTACAGATGTGTGTGTATGTGCCTTTGAACTGCCACCAAAGGTTTTTGAGCCATATTTTTCTGTCCAAATCTGACCTAATTCTGCACTCAAGCCACAGCCTCCTGAGAGAAATATCGTATTTATATTTAATCAACTATGGGAGGAAAGAGTCGAGCAAGCACTCGTCTTTCAAGACTTTAAAGTTGAAGTTTTGACAATTTGGCAGATTACTTTAATGCCCTGCAAAGGTAGAGAGGCCCTGGAGGATCAGGCTGGGATTTGTTCAGAGATGATGATAAAGTTCATTAAACTTCCTCTCAATCGCCTCGTCCACACTCGACATCAAACAAACGCTGCACATGTTGAACGGCCTCCAGAAACAAGAAATGACCGAGCATGACGTTTGATGATGTCACAGCTCTCTGTGACATCATCACCTGAAGACACAGGTATCTAATAGAGGACGTTCTAAAACAGAATAGAATATGCCTTTCTTTGTCAAATGTCAAATATAATACAATATAATGATAACAAAAACAACAATCAGCAGAAATCAGTGGCTGCAGCTGTGTGATGGAGCACTGAGAGCGGACCTCAGTCCTGATACCGACACGTTTCTGATCATAAATCCCTCCAAACTGACCCATAAGGAACGTTTCCTGCCTGTCAGACGATGACAGGATAATCCACTGGTCCAGGTCTGTGACCTGAGGCCGGGGCCACCTAAGGTCAGGTAGGGGGAAGCATGGCGGCCATGTTGGTGTCTAACTATAACATGGAACATGTATGGTTTATGGTGGCGTGACGCGGTTAAGTTTAGACTCAGAGACGTCTTCAACATGGACGCTGAACGTACGGACAGCGAAGGGAAACGAGCAGAAATGTCACAGGCTCTATTTCAGGACACACACACTCACACACCCGGAGCTATAGGTTGATCTGAGTTGAGGGTTTCCTCGGGCTTAAATTACAGTGCGTGGAAGTGCCGCAGGGCCGCCGGGCAGACTGTGGTGCGTTTGTGGTCCCGCCCGGAGCGTCGGGAACCACAGAGACGCCGCCTGAGTGTGACGCTGCAGGTCACAACCACGAAGGAAGAACTTCACTGGAGCTCAGAGGAACAACCTAAACATGCATGTTTTTGGACAAACTTTCTACATTCCCCATCCCATAATAACCCCGGTACCATGTGGTCCTGCTCCATCCCATAATAACCCTGGTACCATGTGGTCCTGCTCCATCCCATAATAACCCTGGTACCATATGGTCCTGCTCCATCCCATAATAACCCTGGTACCATGTGGTCCTGCTCCATCCCATAATAACCCTGGTACCATGTGGTCCTGCTCCATCCCATAATAACCCTGGTACCATGTGGTCCTGCTCCATCCCATAATAACCCTGGTACCATGTGGTCCTGCTCCATCCCATAATAACCCTGGTACCATGTGGTCCTGGTCCTCCACTCTGAGGAAGATGGACGTCCAGAACATAGTTTTCTTAGATCTTTGAATCAGATGTAGAAACAGTTGAGTCTCCTCCTCTGTCCATCTGGTCTGAAGGGAACTGGTCATGTGACCCCTACGTCAGGTCACGTGACCTGGAGATGTGAACAAAGTGTTTCCATCACAGTTTGAGATCAGCTTCTAGATGGACACGTCTGGAGGAGCAGCTCAGGAGTGTAGAAACATGAGAGGTTTTTCCAAATGTCCAGATTTTCATCAGCAGTTTTTTGTTTATGAAATGGCTCCAACATTTGTATAAGGGTAGCTGAAGGAATTCATCATGACGTAGAGTGAGCTCTCCAAACCTAGGTGTTTTCTCCCAGTTTTTATTGAGATATTCAGGTGAGAACATGCTAACTCCACACTCTGACCGGGATACGACCCAGGGACCAGCGCTGGACACACAGACTCTGTGAATGATGAGTTGATGGATTTTGAGTTGGTTCAAGATCTGAAAACCAAACATCAAACACCCTTCAGTGAGAATATGAGTGCTAGTCCTGGAAGTCCTGGAAATTCCAGGGTTTCCAGATCAAAGACGCTGTGATGGCGACTTTAAAGGAGAAGCTTTTATGGGGCTTTTTTAAAGAAAATCTTCTGAGATCAATGGAAGAATGAGTGGAAGGAAGAGTGTCACCAGCAGAGGAACGACAGCATTGTCCCACAGCCTGAAACAAACTGTGTTTACTGGGATTTTGACGTGAGTCCTGTGAGGACCAGACAGTGAGGAGCTCCAGGGTCATGATGGATGATCACAGGGAGGATCCTGTTTATTCTACACACACACGCAGCAGTCACCACCTGAGACTGATGACGGCTCGATCACTCAGATCATAGCGCCAACAGGACGACCCAAAGAATGGGAAACATCTGCTTTCTAATGTGTGATCCTTCACAAGACAGAACAAACCGTCCTGGGTGGGTGTGACATCAGGAGGACACGTCTGGTTCCCAGTTTCAGCTTCAATCAAAGTTGGAAAGGTTGGTTGGTTAGGTCTGGTCCACACAGTGGCTGTCACCAGCTCATATCCCAAAGGGACTGATTCCATGAGGAGTTTGGATGTTTGCTCCGGGATCTATGGGTGGGTAACAACTTCTACTTCCTGTTGGAAACACGCAGATCAGCGATGTCTGAACGTGTTTCTTTCCACAGTTTTTACGTCTCGTTTCTGCCGGTCTGTGCGGAGCTGATGGCTCGGGTTTGATTCTGGCGATTCTTCATCATGACAAACGTCACTTTGTTTCCCACCCCTCCATCTGCTCCAGACCTGGAATATAATCCAGATTAATGCACACGAATCCCCCCGACTCACACAATACACACACACACACACACACACACACACATACACACACAATACACTCAGGCACTCATTATATTGCAATAACACACAGATCGCCAGAAAATCACATTTTAGAGAGCACACGGGGTCCTACTGTATTTCAACTGTATTAATGCTCACACACACACGCGCACACACACACACACACACACACACCCACACACACAGCGTGGGGCTACAGTGGTGTAATCTGGGTCAGTGTTGCTGATTTGGGATTGACACATCCATTGTCTGAGTGACCCAGTGCCCATCATCAAACTCTCCTACAGCAGCCATTTCCTCTGTCGGCCGATGTGAGCGGGAGTGGATTAAACCAGCGTGGATCACAAATGAAATGAGGTGTGTGCTTTTGTGTGCCTGCGTGTGTGTGAGTGTGTGTGTGTGTGTGTGTGTGTGTGTGTGTGTGTCTGACCTCCAAAGCCTGGTCTCATAGCGAAGTCATGCTCCTCAATCCTCAGCAGCTGTTCACTTTTTATTAGCAGCGTTTTGGTGCTGTCCTGCCTCTTCAATTTGTAGTCGATACGTCTGCAGAAGACACACACACACACACACACACAGAAAGAGAGAGGGAAAAAGAGGGGGAGAGAGTGTGTGTTGAGTGATTAGTCTGTTTATCAGGGCTGTAATTGCAGGTTCTGATTTAGAGAAAACACAGTTAGTGGTTTTCTCTCCCCCTCTCTTCCCCCTGGTTCTCCTCCTGCCAAACACTGTAACCTTAATCAAAGGCGTGGCACACACACACGCGCGCACACACACACACACACACTCTAACACACACACAGGCACACACTCTCACACACACATGCACATGTACAAACGTGTGCACACGTGTACACACATCTTCCATCTCGCCCACATATCACTTCATTTTGTTCCAAAACAAACTGTGGAGCTGCTGCAGACCTGCTGGGAGCAGTACCACTCCAACTTAGGACTACACTACCCATGAGCCTCTGCTGCTATAAAAAGGAGGGAAAACTCCACTTTACTCCACATAGCCTCAGTCCGAAGGACATCAAAACAAAGACTTTGCTGCAGTTTTCTCTGATAATATGAGAAACTGTTATGACTTTGAGTCTCCACCTATCACAGAGCTCCCTGTGATAGTTGGAGGGAAAGACTCTGATTGGTGCAGAGAGCGTGGGGGGCGGGGCTTATCTTGAACAGACCAATGAGAAAACCACAACATGAGGCGGGAAAGTAGTTCAAGAACTAAACACAAAGTATGCAAACCAAAAGGGGATTTATTTAAAGATTTACACAATTTTAACTATCAAATGGTTGATTTTAATATTTAGAAAATATTCATATTTGCGTTTTTAAGAAATAAACGAGCAATTCTCTGCTTCTTCTAAATGTAAATACTTTCCGTTTCTTTAGTCTCTATGAAGCAAACTGAAGATACTGAAGATAAGCAAACTGAAACTCAAGAAGAGTTAACAGTCAACAGATTTCTGGTATTTTATCAACCAGACAATAATTGATTATTGAACAATCAGTATTATTTACCTTAGAGCAGACACTTAGTGAGTGGACTTTATTCTTTTCTGCCAAACTGCTCGGTGCCAAGACAGGGGAGGCACACAATGTGTGTGTGTGTGTGTGTGTGTGTGTGTGTGTGTGTGTGTGTGTGTGTGTGTGTGTAGTTTATGTGCTGCAGGAACCACACAACATAAACACAACAAGCAGAAAAAACCGAGCCAGACGACTTCCAGGGTAAAAGTGTTAATTACAGCCTGAAGACGGCGCCTCTCTTCTGCCACACACTGCCACCCCCGTGTGTGTGTGCGTGAGTGTGTGTGCGTGTGTGTGTGAGTGTGTGTGTGTGTGAGTGTGTGTGTGTGTGTGTGTGTCTTTAGAAGGGCGTAAACACGCACACACATTCAAACACAAGCACATGTGCGTCGCACAGGTGAGCACACACATGGAAAAAGATAAAAGCTGTTTGAGATTTTCTCAGCTGACGGATAAAAAGTCTCTTTGAAAGTAGCACACCTTGACACGAGCAAACAGGGACACACACACACATACACACACACACACACCGTTTGGCCTCCAATTAATGGGAGGTCAGACTATGTATTTGAGCCAAATCCTATCTCCATAATCCCTTAAATTAACCTTGGAACAAACAGCAGGATCCCTGACAGCAAACACATTAATCAATAACCTCAAACCTCAACGGGACTCATGCTACGTAACTAATTACGTAACTGCACACGATCAACCAGTGTTCAGACTGAATGTGAAAAGTAATCAATCCATAAAATGTCTGACTGTACAACCATGACATAAAAGAAAGCATCAAATCGTCACATCTGTGGGACTGGAACAAACAAGTGTTTTCACATCAAAAATGGAGTAAAAATGAATCACTTAAGTTCTTCAGCAGCAGTTGTGTTAGTAGATGTGTTTTTATCATCCCTAGAGATGTGCAAAACATAAATATCTATAAAAACTGGTGATGGGAAGATCTGCAACCTCTTAACTTTCACTAAAATGTTTCTAGGATGTGTCATTTACAAGAACTTTTTCTACAGCTGATTAAAATATCTAATAAAGATGATATTCTGGATGTCGATCTTCCTCAAGGTGTGTCTACCAGGATCAGAAATATGGGTTCAGATTGTTCATAGACTGAAGTCTCCTCTGGAATCACCGCATGTCAAAACTTTGGAAACGTAACTTTCATTTTACAAAGAGCAGCGATGGAAACGTGGCTGGATTCGTCTGTTTTCCTCTGAGAGATAAAGAGAAGAAGCGGATCACATCTGTCCTGCTCGCAGTACTGGACTAAATCTACTTAGTTACACTGCACTGACTCATTCCTATATGGCTTTGCTTTAATCTCCGTGTTGTTTTTCCCCACAGATCACCTGTCCGTCACACCTGGGGGGCGGGGCCGCGACATTTACCCGCAGGATGAAGGTTATTCTGTGGCTGCACACGCGCCTCACGTCTCAGCTGGGCAGCAAGCGAAGCTCTGACGAGCCGACTGCCGGCCTCCTCCTCCTCTGAGAGCTGCTGTGTGCACGCAGCGTGTCATACCAGACACCCGTGTCATAGTCACGTTATCACGTTATCACATGTTATCACATATACATGTCCAATACATGGCAAACTAAGATCCAACTGTCAGTTAGTTGCTGAGCTCCAGAAACGTTGCACAGGGTTCAGTGAAGTTTTCGAACAGTTTCTGAGTTTTGGTCGCAGAACTGAAGCTGCGTTCACTCATTCTTTCCAGCAGAAACTCACTTTCTCCTTGTGCCGCTGAACAAATAAAACCTGTTTGAGGAGCTCAGAGTTTCGCCAGCAGCTGGAAGGCTTCCACCGGGCAGCGGTCACTCGCTCCTCTGAGACACTTCACCTTTCAGGGGTGAGACAGTCCCGCCCTGGGAGTTCGATGTGGAACAGGGAAGTAAAAGTGATAGAGTTGTGGGAAACCCCTAGAGACTGTTTATTAGAAAGGAAGCCACAGCTTCCAGAGTAGAATATCATGATTAGGTGGAAGAGGAACTAGTAGAAACTATCCTGAAGAAAAGGCGTGAGTAGTAAAGTATACTTAGTTCTCCTTGTTCCCTAGTGTTAATGATGCACACTGGTTGCATCAGAAATGCCTCAGAGTCTATTTCAGAATCCTCTGTGCAGCTGTTTCTGTTCAGATCTGGTTCCTTTAATGCTGATCTGGCAACCACCCATAGGCTTGGCTCTGATTGACCGCCTCTTCTGCCTTTCACATAAATGATCATGTGACTCAACTTCAGGCGACTCAGTACAACTTTACACGATTTAATGCGACTTAACATGACTTAATGAGACTTTGTGTGACTTAACACAACCCAATGTGGCTTAAAGCAACTTTCCATGACTTAACTGTGTAACTTTGTCATTTCCAGGTTATGTTATGACTGAATATATTCAGATCAAGGAAATAACTGAGGGAGACAGAATGAGGTCTAAAGAGCTGGATCAGCTCTGCTCTTTCCTTGAAATCATTTTCCAGAATGTTTCCAGCTGCTACAGTCTGAGAGATGACTTGTCTCCGTGTAGTAAGACGTCCCCTCATGCTTTAGGGATGTGTCATGTCCACAGTTGCTTTGTAGGTTTAACCCTGATTGGTTTGTGTTTTCTTTCCGTCTCTAGCCTCTGTCCAGTCTGTCCGCTCTGTGTCTGTAACTGATCTAGAACTGATCTATGAAACAATCTCTGTATGTACGGGCAAAGGGAGACACATCATCTATGTCTACTCATAGAGGATACAGAGGAGCAGAGAGAAGAGGAACAACTAAAAAAAACAGTTTTTCCAGGATATTTTAGTGTTTTCCTGGTGTTTTCCATGACTAAAAACTATTTTTTCCAGATTTTCCAGGACAAAGACGTAGACAGACCATTTTTCACCGATTTCTCAACATTTTGTAAAGTTCATTCTGTGATCAATGAAACAGCACAGATATCATGACACCTTCTGAACCATTCAACCATTTTTTCCAGGTCATCCACATTTTCTCTCATTTTTAATGACTGTTAAAAATATTTGACTACATTTTCCAGGTTTTCCAGAGCGAGGAAAACAGGCCGACAATTAGTCAACATTTAGCAGCTTCAGAGACCTGATTCAGAGACGTCACTCTGTGTTGTAACTGATCTATGAAATAATCTCTGTACCTGCCGACAGACTCGGGAACAACTCGGCAACTCGTTTCAGACTTTTTCCTTTTGTCAGTTTCCAGGTGTTTTCCATGACTGACTACGCTTGAATTTCCTGATGGGAACCAGATGGCTCTAGAAAGTGTCTACCTATCTATCTATCTATCTATCTATCTATCTATCTATCTATCTATCTATCTATCTATCTATCTATCTATCTATCTATCTATCTATCTATCTATCTATCTATCTATCTATCTATCTATCACAGATCTATAATTTGTCACTAGTTGTTCAACATTTTGTAGACTGAACATAATCCACAAATTGATGGACTAGGGAAGCAGTCCCTGTCTGCCAGTGTGTGTGTGTGTGTGTGCGTGTGTGTGTGTGTGTGTGTGTGTGTGTGTGTGTGTGTGTGTGTGTGTGTGTGTGTGTGAGTGTCTCACCCTCCGAACTTGAACTTGCTGTTCTCTCCGATGAACACCTCCTTGTGCTTCCTGCGTCCGGAGCTGCGTCCGGCGGTTGCCGTGGCGACCAGGCAGGCGGCCGCCAGGGCCAGGCAGGTCAGAGCGCCCGGCCGCATGTCTCACACGTCTGCCCGCCTCATGCCCGCCCGCCAGCAGGCCAGCGCCCGCACACGGCCCGCTCACACACTCATACACACACACACACACACACACACACACACACGGTCAACAACGATCACACACACATTCCAAACACCAGCACCGACTGACAGGAGAAGAGAGGAGCGTGCGTGTGTGTGTGTCCAGGTCCTCCATCGTCCAGCTGAACATCCCAACAGAACTGGAGGTGCTTCATCCCCTCTTCCTCCTCCTCCTCCTCCTCGTCCTCCTCCTCCTCTCTCTCTCTCTGTTTGATCTGCCGCTGTGTGGATCTCTCTATCTCTGATTAAAATCGATATGAATCTATTCCTCGTGGCGATAGAGGAATGACACTAATTCCACCCTAATCCTCTTATCTGCAGCCACAGCAATCTTTCACTAACCTACTAACACTCACACACACACACACACACACACACACACACACGCACGGACAAACCCATCAGTAATCAGGATTTTCTCAGTGGGACAATGAAAAAACAGGCACCTGAGGTGATTATGTGAGGCGAGCGCACACCTCCACCTTCTGCCTGTGTGTATGTGTGTGTGTGTGTGTGTGTGTGTGTGTGTGTGGGTGGGAGGGTCGTATGTACGTAGATGATTTGCAGGTTTTCGAAACAGCTCGAACAACGAAAGGTCGTCACAATCAGCCGTGGTTTTTAATCTGAGCAGGAGCAGAGCGACAGAGTCTAATCCAGCCCCGGCTCACGCCTTCCTCAGCTTCTACAAGACATCCTGTCACACACACACACACGCACGCACACACACACACACACGCACACACACACACACACACACACACACACGCACACACACGCACACGCACACATTGACATATACAAAGGCATGCATAACTATAGGCAAACACACACAAATGTTATTTCAGCTTTGACCTCTGTTGTTGCAGCTATTTACAGAGCGTTTGTTTTCTGCAGCTCAGTTTATTTTAGAATCACACTTTGCTTGAACTTTCTCAGACTTTCCTCTTATTTTACGGACCTCAGCCTCGTTCTCGTCCCTTATTAAACAACGATCTGAAAACAGTGATGACTGAAGCATAGGAAGCAGTAGATAGGTGACGAGTCCGTATCGCTTTCAGTCTCAGTGATTGTTTTTGAAGCACCTGCTGATTGTTTTATTGGTCAGACACGACGGAGTCACAGTAATGAGGTGACAACAGACCCGCTCTGCGTGAGGGAACTGGAGAGGAACTGGAGCAGGGCTGACCCGCCTCCTCTCACCAGTACAGGGGTTCAGATTGATTCTACTGGTTTATCAGGCTCCTGATGACTGGGCCGAGTGTGTGCCTCTTATCAGAGACGCTCATTAGCGAGCAGTAAAAGGTGAAAGGTTCAGGTGAGACACCTCCACAGCCTCTGACCAGATCAGACTGGTTAAACTGGTGCACAGGTGAGTCAACCGGAATGAAACTACCCAGTTTATTCCTCTTCTTCCTCCTCTTCTTCTAAATGACATTTCACTGGAGGTGAAAAGGACGAGGGAGACTCAAAGTCTCTGGATGCTTCAGACAAGGTCAAACCTGTGTTGTACATCCGTGTGTGTGTGTGTGTGTGTGTGTGTGTGTGTGTGTGTGGGGTGCTACATTGCTCATGGTACACAGCTCGTACGAAAACAACTCTGCACTTTGAAAGCAAACCCCTCTGACATTTGATGGACCCTATGGAGGGGCTTGTGGGCTCTGTGTGTGTGTGTGTGTGTTTGTGTGTGTGTGTGTGTGTGTATTTGTGACTTTGCCAATCAAAACCAAACTCCACCCATCCAGAGGGTGTGAGAGAGGGAGTGTATGTGTATGTGTGTGAGGAGCGATCTTACCCTCCCCACGTTGCTGCCTCGTGTGTGTGGTGAAATGTTTGTGTGTGTGAGAGAGAGAGAGAGAGAAAGAGTGTGTGTGTGAGAGAGAGAGAGACACTGTGTTTGAATGTGTGTGTGTGTGTACAGCCTATTCTCTAAATAACCTGTTGATCCAGTCGTGCTCTCTCTCATTCTCGGGAGGCAGTGGACGCGGCCTCTCCTCCTCCTCCTCCTCCTCCTCCTCCTTCTCCTTTTCTCCTCGCTGGGTTTCATCTGTGCTGCAGCTGCAGCTGAGTCACAGTGTTTCCTCAGCTTTCTCTCCGGCTGGCCCGCGTGTTTGGCGGCTCTCAGAGACGGCCGGCTGCCTGGAGCGAGCCTGGACGCCCTGCAGCTGCTGTAAGTACAAACTTATTGCTTCAGATCACAGGACTCAGTCTGGACTCAGTCTGGACTCAGTCTGGACTCAGTCTGGACTCAGTCTGGACTCAGTCAGGACTCAGTCTGGACTCAGTCTGGACTCAGTCTGGACTCAGTCAGGACCCCGTCAGGACTCTGCCAAGACTCAGTCTGGACTCAGTCTGGACTCAGTCTGGACTCTGTCAGGACTCAGTCTGGACTGATTCTGGACTCAGTCTGGACTCAGTCTGGACTCAGTCTGGACTCAGTCAGAACTCAGTCTGGACTCAGTCTGGACTCAGTCAGGACTCAGTCAGGACTCAGTCAGAACTCTGCTAGGACTCAGTCAGGACTCAGTCAGGACATAACGATGATGTTGCAGTTATTTCAAAGTCTGCAGGAGTTGGCACGGTCCTCTGGGTGGGCTGGTGCTCACAGAGGCCCATTCATCAGTGGTAGAGGAGCAGCTTTCTCTGCTCAGAGAGCACCTGAGGTCAGGGAGGAAACGCTGAGCAGGCAGAAACACAGAAACACAGCCTCCTTTTTACCTGAAACTCCGGAGAAGAGATGTGAACAAGTCAAGCGCTTTATCTCAAAGTCTCCGGATGAATAGGAAGTGGCTGAGATAAGGCGCGAGGGCGAGGTTTACGTCCTAATGACACTAATGAATGCGTCACTGACACAGATTCAGATTGAGGCTCCTCACTCGTCTGGGGGTCTCACAGCGTGTTCTTCTATGCATGTAAACATGTTTCAGAGCACACGGCTGTGACATCTGACACCCATCAGAGTCTGAGACCTCCTGAGGACAAACCTGAGGAGCAGAGACAGCAAAGTCTGAGGAGAGCAACTCTCTCTTCAGACTTCAAAAAATAACTTTTGTATGAAGTTATTTTTCCTGTTAAATCCTTGCTCTGCCCTTCACTAATGACATGCTACAAATCCTCAATGAATTTGTGTCATTTGTCCTAAATAATAAAACGAATTAAAGGAAGTTTGTCCATCGTATCCAGACGTGTTTCAGATCCAGCAGAACTGGTTGGGGAGGTGATTACGCTGTCTTATTGTCTTTTTCCAGCCTAAATTTCATGGATTTTCTTATTTAACCATGAAGAGTCCAGTTTGCTCCCAGACAGACAGCCGTGTGTTGCCAGTGGTTAGTTTGGTTGTAACCTCCGTATCGCTGCGTGCTGAACTGTGATGAAAGGAGCCTCAGAGTTACCCTGACCCCAAATGACCCCGAGGGGTCGACGGGTCTCCACAGCTTATCTGGCTTCAGGTTTGACAGCAGCTCCAGTGGAATCCGACACAAACACCTGAAGCGCAGGGGGAAGCGTGCTCTCTGAGACAGATCAGCCATGGTCTAACATCCTCCAGCTGCTCCAGGACCAGGCAGCCTGGACCGAGGCCAGAGGGCTGAGAGCTAATGGGCTCCTTGTGAACTGTATAACACAGTCATGGAGGAGGTGTCTCACTCACCACAGAGCTCTCTCTCTCTCCCTCTCTCTCTGAGACGAGCTGGGGTGACTCTTGGCGTGCTCTCGCTCTTTGATGTGAGCAGCCGGTTTCACCTGTGTTTGTTTTGTTTCGATAGCGTGGAGATAACTCGAGAGGGACGGCGCACGCGTCCTCCTCCTCCTCAAAGCACTCGAGATGAAAAGACGCAGACACGCACGATAAGTCTCAGAAATGACAGAGAGAAGAGGGAGGACTGGGGGGGGTCAGGCTGGGGGGGGTCAGCTTCTACATGCTGCAGATCTCACTTCTATTCTGAGCTGTGGCGCTGATCAAACAGGAGGTCGGAGAGTGAATCCTCCGAGGATCAAACCTGATTCCTCCTGAGGAAGCTGCACATGTTCCGTCACGTTCTTCTCTCTCTTTTCTTTTACACTGTATCCTGCCGTGTCCATTTCATCAGGAATGTGACTCTAATTATGTTTTCTCTCCTCTACTTTTCTGTGTGTCTGAAGGAGAACCACCCAGAGAGATCAGAGAGGAGCGTGGGCTGGGGGGGGCAGGGACGTCCGCATGGACTGAGGTGCTGCCTGCACTGAGTCTGCGCTGAAACACAACCATGTCACTGATACACACCTGGGCCTGCGTCCTCCTCTGGATCAGCGTCTCCAGCCAGGACAAAACCCCAGGTAAGACACAGACGCCTCTTTGTGCTGCGCCTCCACCGAGAGCTTCCTGACACGCAGATCAGGTTCCTGCCAGCTCAGGAGCTGCAGCCTGGCAGCTCAGCCCCTCCTGCAGGAGGTGCAGCCTGGCAGCTCAGCCTCTCCTGCAGGAGGTGCAGCCTGGCAGCTCAGCCTCTCCTGCAGGAGCTGCAGCCTGGCAGCTCAGCCTCTCCTGCAGGAGCTGCAGCCTGGCAGCTCAGCCTCTCCTGCAGGAGAGCAGCGTCCTGCCGGACTCAGACCAGCTGAGCGGACCAGCTCGGCTCTGACATCAGAGGTGACCTCAGGACGGAAACATGCTCCCAACCACAGCCGGTGAAAACGTAGATGGAAAAGTTCCGTTTTAAAGGTTCGGACGTCGTTCCTGAAGGATACAGCAGCACTTTGGTCACCGCTCATCACTGACGTCTGGGACAGAGGGACACAGCCTGTCCCCTACGCTGAGACACGTGTTTATCTGGAAGACCTGTGGCACACACACACACACACACACACACACACTGTACATAAAGCAGCTTCAAGGTCAGTTTAAGGAACACTTATTCTATCACAGTGTCTAAAAACAAGATAAAAGGAAAAAGGTCTTCAAAACAATGGCATTTCACACGATGAGATATCTTGAAACAAGACGTGAAGTGCTTGGTTTAAGATTATAGGGAAAAGTTTTATTAATAGGGAACACTTTATTATCTAGTAAATTTACATTCCGTTTATCATGGTTAAAAACCAAACACTTTGCAGTACAGGTTTAGAGGAAGGTTATCAAGATTAATCTGCGTTTGCCCTACGTACGATGCTGACGTAGAGTGAAAGTTTGAGGCTCTGCGTCCTCGGAGACGTTCTCAGCTGGAGGGAACGCTCGGTGATGAAAGAGACGCTCAGGTGAAAGAGCAACAAGGAATCCCTGCCACTGCTCACCTGTCTGCATGCCAGCAACCGTCACACGCTGCAAAACAACAACAACACACACACACACACACACACGCATGATCACATGTCAGTCTGACAGCTGCAGAGGCAGAGTGGCTCTGTGAGAAGACGTCAGGCTGAGTTCACAGGGAGACAACATTGTGATCTGGACTCTACATCGAAACAGATCTGACAACGAAGTCACGTCCGTAACAAGATGGAGACAAGGAAGGAGAGGAGGTGGAGAAGTGGACTTGTTGGGATGAAGCTGAAACTGGGACTGTGAGGCTGTAGATGCTGCAGACATGAGAACAAGTGACTATTAGTGTCATGCAAAGTCACAAAGTCCCGTTGAGTTATGTCGAGTCAAGAGACACAGAGCCAGATGAAGTCATGTACAATAGAATATTTGGAATGTGCATGTGTGGATCTTTCCACGTCCTCAGTCTCAACGTTGAAACCCAAGAGTTTCTATAAACAGCTCATGGAAACAGCATCAACCAATATTTGTATATTTAGAAGAAGCTCCATATTCAGGCGACTATTGCCCAGGTAAACACAGTCCCTGCTGTCTCTCTCTCTCCATGTTAAACCTCAGGTCTCTCTGCCGGAGGAGCCACTCAGCTCTCCTCACGGTCGACCTCGGTCGAGCCGGAGAGGTTTGCTTTAACGCTCAGGCAGCCAACACTCAGGCAGCTTGACACGTTTGGCTCCGTGCTGGAGACTAAAGCAGGCCTGCAGCTTCAGAGCGCGGCCCGCAGGTTCAGACTCGTCCGCAGCCGCGCGTCCAAACCCTGACATCACACAGGTGCGGTCCCCACGCCGGCAGGCTGTCCTGACGTCCCTGTGACGGGGCCGTGAGAATGAGACACTCTGACGTGCAGCGTTTTTTCCCCGCTGCTTCTGAAGAAAACGCTGCAGGACGTGTGGTTTCCCTGGCAGCCGGGATTAATCAGCCAGTGTGTGGCAACGGGAGGAAGCTCGGGGTCAAGCCCTCCCAGATGTGTCACGCGCGTGTCGCTGCTTAACCACTTCCTGTTACAGATGAAAAACTCTGTGGAAGTTCAACCCAGAACTGAAAGAAACGATCCTGTTTGTGGTCGTTTAATGTGTGAAATCAGTCTAATGACCTCAAGACGCTCACACCTCAGAAAGTATTCAACTCCAACAGCAGATTATCAAATTAGTCCCTTACTAGTCCATTTCTATAAAAGGATAAAAATAGTTATGGAATAAGAACAAACTTTGGTTTCCTCCCACAGTCCAAAAGCATGAATGTTTAGATTGACAGGAGAGTGGAAACTGCCTTGAGACGGTGTGTGTGTGTGTGTGTGTGTGTTTGTGTGTGTGTGTGTGTGTGTGTGTGTGTGTCCTGTGATGGACTGGAGACCCCATCACACTGTGAAGCTACAGATTAGATGATGGATGGATGGAAGCTGAATGCATTTCCCCACAAACAAATGTTCTCTTACCTGCTCGCATCCGTGACTCGACCCCTCTGGCCTCCTGCTTCAGACGTGGCTGTGACGTGCTTCGTGTCGGAGGAGTGTGTGCTGCCCTGCAGCTTCCAGCCGGGCAGCAAAGAGACGGTGGAGTGGTTCAGGCAGGACGTGGTCGTCTACAAGTTCGAGCGAGGGGAGCAGAACGACGAGGACGACAGCGACGAGGCCGAAGGCGACAAGAGCAACGAACTGTACGAGCACGAGCTGCTCGCCGGCCGCGCCGCCGTCCTCCCACACCTGGTCTCCAGGGGCAACGCCACGCTGATCCTGAGGAGGAGCGGCCTGAAGGACAGAGGAACCTACAGGTGTCACGTCAGCACCTCCGAGGGCCAGCACAACGCCAAGGTCATCGTCAAGGTCGAAGGTCAGTCCGCACATCTAGCAAACGCCTCACAAGTGACCTCACTCTGAACCCCACGAGTCGAGCTGCATCAAAACATATTAGTCTCTCTCTCTCTCTCTCTCTCTCTCTATAGACACACACACACACACACAAACACATATATTTGTATAAACATAGGAGTTGTAAATCTCGGTTTACAACTTCAAGTAATAGGACTTGAATTCTCCACATCTGAACTCATTCAGGTTGAGGTTGTGAAAAACCTGTTTGACATCATGTCTTAGTCAGACCATCCTCTGGTCCTGGTCAGGATCAGATCACACTTTTTAGAATCTTCTACTGTTTATAATATTGTGTTAACTGAGCTCGAATGTTATCTCAATGAGAATGATATCACAGCGTCAGGCTATTCTGAGCCCTGGCATTTAGGGTCTTTCATCAGGAGCTGCTGAGAAACAGTTCAGCATGCTGTGTGTGTGTGTGTGTGTGTGTGTGTGTGTGTGTGTGTGTGTGTGTGTGTGTGTGTGTGTGTGTGTGTGTGAGCAGCACCTATCAGGGGCCTGTCTCTGGAGCTGTCCCGGCTCAGCGGCTATGAGGAGATGAAGTGCTCCGTCCGGAACGTCTTCCCGGCCCCTCGCGTCACCTGGGCGACCGAGCCCGCCACCTTCGAGGACCTGCGGCCGGTGACGCGGATGCTGGCCGACAAGCAGGGCCTGTACACGGTGGACAGCCGCCTGCGCCGGCTCAACGGCCAGCCCGACCTCATCTACATCTGCAGGGTCACCACCGCCTACGGGGGCCCGGCCTGGACCGCATCGCTGCGGGAGAGAGGTGAGGGGTCACAGCGGGCCCCGACCGACTGACAATGACTAATGAGACGCTACGATACGACACGACATGTTGTGACAGACATGATACAATATGATACGATACAGTTCGATGCGATATGATAAGTTATGACAGAATACATTGATGATATGACACATTAACATATGATGTGATACGGTATGGTAGGGCACGGTATGGTCAATATGATACGATACAATATGACAAGGCACGATAGGACACCATACCATACGATAGATTATGATACGATACGTAGGAAAGATGTGACACATTACATCAAGTTTGTCTTGGACTCAGCTTATCCATAAATGCCTCGCCAGTCATTGTACATATTGCACATATCTTAACACCTTAAATAAATAATGAAATAAAAGCTGAATAAAAAGCAATAAATAAGAATATATATAAGCAATAAAAAGCAAAATAGTGTATAAAGGAGCTATGAAAATGAGAAACTTCGCCCTCAAGCAGTACTGTTTAGGTGTTTGATGGAAGTTGTTCCAACTCCAAGTTGTTGCAGTCTTGTCAATGACAGTTGCACTTGTAGTGTATGTATCAAAAACAATAACATCACGATACAAACAAAGAGATGAAGATTCCATGTTTCTGTGGCAGCGGTCAGAGGGACTCAGGGCCGGGACCTGACCATCCCCTGCTACGCCCCCACCTACCTGAACAACCCCTACCTGCACTGGAGCTTCTCCAACGGCGAGGACCCCGCCCACATCCTCACCTACGACAGCCAATCAGGACGCAGCGTCTCCTCGCCGCCCTGGGACGCCCACGCGGAGCTGGACGGCTTCCGGGTCCCGTTTGGAGACGGGTCCCTGCGCCTGATGGACCCCAGTCACGCCAAGCACTCGGGGAGCTACACCTGCGAGTTCTCCGTGGCCTACAACACCCACACCGAGCGCACCGCCGTCACCATCGACCCTCCCAGTGAGCACACACACACGCACACACACGCACACACACACGCACACACACACGCACGCATACACACACACACACACACGCACACACACACACACACACACGCACACGCATGCACACACACGCACGCACACACGCATGCACACACACACACACACGCACACACACACACGCACACACACACAAACGCACACACACATGCATGCACACACACACACGCACGCACACACACACACACAAAATGACCATGTCAACAGGTTCCACGAGAGTGTATTATGTTAACATACTATAATACACTTTCATGGAACCTGTTGACTAAATGATTTTGATGAAAGTCAATGTTTCATTTCTTTGAGAGTAAGATGGAGACATCAAAAACATGAAGTAAAACTGCTGTTGGCGGTTTGCAGGTCCAGATCGGTCGTCTCCGTGCAGTATTTGGCAATAACAACGTGTCTGGTTCTGTTTTGGAAACGTTGCCTTAAAGAGAGAAGAAAACATGGAAACCAAATATTAACCTAGAGAAATATTAACCTAGAGTGATGTTACACACTCAAAAATAAATCCTCAGAATGACAAATAAAAATACATAAATACATATAAATACATAACTATAGTAAAGCTGCACAGACTCAACTCACTCAATTGAACTTTATATAACTGAGTCAACACTAAGGAGTTATTTATTATAGCACTATTTCATAAAAAATACCTGCAACTCTGAAGATATTACAATCAAACAATTATGTACAAATATACTGCATATACAAAAATAACACTAAAAACAGATGTTCTCAGCTGAAGGAAACTGGGAAGGGGACCTGGGGACTACTTCCATCAGCGGATTGATACACACTCAGTGCTCTAACCCCAAAACAAACCACTGAAGCTTCAGGCTCCACACACACACACACACACACACACACACACACACACACACACACACGCACACGCACACACACACACACACAGACTCTTGGGGCTCATCTTTGCTGTGTTGTGTTGGTCTTATGAGTTCTGTTAGACTCGGGGCGAGTGCGCCCCCTAGTGTCACTGTTTGTCCACTACAGGCTCCCGTAGAAACACACTGATGAGAACAGAAAGTAGGGAAACTGATACCAATTTCTGATTCTATTATCGAAACTGCTTTTCAATCCTTCACTGTGTAGAGGTTTGTAGCGTTTAGAGACGCCTCAGCTCCATTCAACTTCAGACTGAAGTAAACAGGAAACGCTCTGACGTCAGCTCGGCTGCGGCTGCTGATTGGCTGAGATTCACTCGCGGCATCAACGGAACATAACGTATCACACATGTGACGTTTATATGAGGATGTGAAAAACTATGAACATTGATTGTTGATTGCTACATCAAAGAGGGACAAGTTACTCCCAAGTGTCGTCTTTTCCTGGTAGATATAGCCGGACGTTAGAGCTGCCGCCTCCGCGACGCACTTACGTCGAAGAAGCAGCGTGAGTGTGACGTCATCATGCATTTTTGACAGCGGAACTAATAAGTTATTTATTTACTTATTATAAACACATACAGGATGAGATGTCCATGAAATAAATAAACTAGAATAAAGAGAAGAAGTTAGTGAGGGTTTGTCAGGAGGATTCTTCTCCCACTCTGTGTTAAACTACATTTCTGCCTGTGGTTTGCGCTGAACGTCCTCATAATTGACCTTTAATGCAAAAGAGGTTCATCAAAATGAAATTTGCTGTGTGTTTCCCAGTCCACCTGCATGTGTGTGCTACCTGTGTGCAGGTGAGCGGAGCGCTTCAGACGCGCCCTCCTACTGGTGGATCGTGGCTGTGGTGGCCGCCGTGCTGCTCCTCGCCGTGGCGGCCATGTTGGCCTACCTGAAGCTGAGAGGTAAAGACGGAAAAAACCCCAAATCTTATTTTAAAACACATTTTAAGATAAAATAAAACAGATCTCCCTGACCATGTGTTTCTAATACGATTCCACTTAAAGTCAAATAGACTTCAGTAGTTCTCAGTCCCTCAGAAGTGAGAGGAAAATACATTTTAATCTCTCAATATCCTAATTTATCTAATAAGAATGAAATAAATATTAAATGAAGATGATTAAATGATGTGGCGGCACATTCATACTGAATCCTAAATGAAGGTTCTGCATTCAAAATAGAAGTAAATAGAAGTAGAACAGTACTCGTTATTCAAATCCTGCATGTTGCCTCTTCTTAATTAAATTCCACATTTAGCCCATAATTAGTAATAGTACCTAAATATTTATAATCAAAGGGCAAAACATTGAACAGAATCCTGATCTGGTTGTTCTCTCATCAAACAGGAAACGCCTCAAAACCCAGAAACGACCCTGAAGAGGTGACAGAGCTGCATTTAGTCAAAGGTCAGTCCAAATAAGAATAAAAGAATACACAAACAAACAAACAAACAAACAAACAAACACAGGAGACATTTGTGAAATGCCTGAGAGGTTTTGGAGTATTTGAACTGTAATTTACATCATTCCATTGTTACTGCACTTATTGAACCTTTGATTCCAGGTCTTAATCTCGAGGCATTTGAGTCAGACATGAACTCTGTATAGAGATGAGGAAGTGGACGATATAAATACAGTAAAAACTGCAAAACCAAACATGAGCATAGAGCACAGCTCCATCAGGGCTGGAGTCTTAGAGGCAAATATCATTCAATATAAATATATTAAAAGGCTTTGACGACTGTCATTAATCACACATTTGGAGGTGTGGGAAGGAAGGTATCCAGTTGGAAGTTTTTTGATTGATTGATAAACAATGATCGTATTAACAGTATTTACAGTGACATCTTGTAATCTTATTACAGTAGTGATACTGTTGACTTAGCAAATAGAGCCCCAGTGGTTTATAAGGAGGTGAAGGTTACGTTTCCCTCACATCCGCCTTGTCTACTGTACTTTCTAACTCCACTGGCAGTTTCTTTGGCTGTGTTTGCAGAGTGGGCAGGTTTATTGGTTTATTGGTTTATTGATTTATTGGTTTATTGGTTTATTGGTTTATTACTCTACTGTGCTCTGATGTAAACAAGCGACGACAACGAGATGAAAGAACAGAACGAGCGTCACTCACATCAACACGTTGTTTGTGTGTCTGCAGACTCGGCCACAGAGCGTCGGCTGAACGAGAGCAGTCCTCTGACTGTGAGCGGCTCCAACGGGCCCTCAGGACCTCAGACTGGGGCCCAGTTAACCTGAGGACCCACAGCCAGGCTGGGGGGGGTCCCAGACTAACAGAACACTAACCAGACACTGCTGCACAATGACACAGACTCTCAGATGGAGCTTCATCAAATAATGTATTATAGTGTACACTTTCAAATCACTATTTTGGCACATGTTTGTTTTTCTCGTCATTTCTTCTGATGTGCATCTCACCTCGGTGCCTTTGGATTCTCGTGGCACCCTGATGACCTTCTCCGGTCTTAACTGGAGTAGAAAACACAAAGACGGATGGCTTTCAGCGTCTTCATGGAGGGTCTGAGGACCCTGAGACTCAGCTCTGAACCTTCAGCCTGCTGCTGGACCAACATGGGAACTGTTCTCTGGGTCCAGGAACTATTCAAGGAGCTCAGGAACCTTCAGCCTCAGTTCCTCCACCATGACCCCAGAGAAACCCAGACACCAAGTCCAAGTTTGTAGAGGAAACTTCTTGATCCAAAATGTGTTTCTAGCTTAAAAACGTTCCTGTCTCTGCATGGTCTGTGTGTCGTCGGTATGTTGATGAGCCACTAGAACTCAAACATCAGAGGAGGTGAAACAAAGATGACCTGGACTCAGACCTCCACATGACCTGGAGAGCCACATCCAGCAGTCCCAGTCATTCCCAGTGAGATGTGTTCAACGTTTGGAAGCTGCTGTGACGAGGCTTCGGGGCGGACGGGGAACAGCAGCGTTTGTGATATTTATTGTTGGAAGTTTCATGTTGTTGATTCTCAGTGTTGCAGTGTTGAAACAGAAACGTTGTTGTGATCTTAATGTTTGAACAGGTGAGGGTGTTTTGACTGTGAATCACTGATGACTGAACAACACAGAGTCAAGTGTGAGGAGGGAAGATGAATATTGAACCTGCTGACCGAATCGTGCCTGCGTCGCCTTCCCTGAAATAACTTGACCTCCTTCACCAATGTGTCATAATCAATGTAATGTTATTAAAAAGACTAATCATTGATCAGTGATTCTCTGTCTGCTTCCTATCTGATGAGCCCAGGCCTCCATTTTAAAGCAGAGTATTTGTGCCATAGCCTAAATATTGATTGTTGATAAACTGAATTGACTGTTAATAAACTGATAAAATGAAACTCCAGTTGTTAGTGACAACTGCACAATGACAAAATGCTTGAAGACGTGGCCATAAAATCTGTTTATAACACCTGACAGGAAGCCAGGTACGTGTTCACACCCACACCCAGCACTGACGTAGTCCCATGACCTACAGATCAGGTTGGATCTACACCTGCCTGGTTCTCCTCCTCCTCAGAGGGACAATCAGGAGCTAAATGACACTATTGATGATAGTTTTCTATTTTTTTCAGTTCAAGTGTTTTCTTTGCACAGCTGCTGCTCTTTTTAACACAGAAGCACAGAAAAAGAAGCCTGATAACAGCAGTCAAGCTAAGCCAAGCTAAGTCAAGCTAAGCCAAGCTAAGTCAAGCTAAGTCAAGCTAAGCTAACCCAAGTCCAGTCAACTGCCTGTAGTTAGTGGTACTTAGTGGTAACGCTGTCTCAGCTTTGTGCAGCAGAGTAAAGTAAACTGAGCAAAACTTGGAATAAAAGTTAATTTAAAAGTGAATGAATGTCAGTTGTTTCCAGATTCAGCTGCCAGGTCGTTCATGTTCATGTTTACTCGGACCTCGGTCTGTTCTGGGAACCTGAATCGCTTTAGTCTTTGTCCTCGTCTTGCTCCTGCCCCGGTAACCCAACCTGCCTTTGCCTACGACCTTAAACTGTTTCAGCCCCAGCAACCCAACCAGCATTTTGTCTCAGACTACGAGTGACGTCTACCCTGGAGAACCAACCTGCCCTCCATTACCGACCATGGGTGTTGGCCACTGGTTGGCCACCAGTCTCAGCCATGTGAGTCAGTTGGCGTCCTCCATCTTGTTTCAGGCTGCAAACCCCAAACAAAGTAGAGTTCTAGTCAAAAGTATCGTGTCTCCTGTGTTGCCCAGATTCACGGTGATGACACCCTCTATGTGAGGCGTTCAGAGGTTGTTTGTGTAAAGAGAGATGAAGGTTTTCTGCACCTCTGGTCAAGGACTCAGTTTTGTACAACTCATTGGGAAACTCCAACTCTGGTCTGGATCCGCAGGGAGATCATGTCTCGTAGTTTGTCTGGGAGCTCTAAACTCATACCAACCACCAGCCTGGCTTCTGATAACTATCCTGTCTTGTTTTGGGTAAATCCTTCCTACATCGATGAAGTCCCATTCCAGCAGATTTTATAAGACACTTTGAAGATTATTTCTCACAAATATATATAATATTTAAAATTGATATATTTATTTCCTAAATATCAAGAAGAGTGAGTGAAAAAGGGTTTCAAGTCAAATGCACAGACACTGTGAAGAGAGTTTTACGCTAATCTTCCCCTGATGTTTCCCAGATGCCCAGGATACCAAAGTCTTGTGTGAGTTGAAGAAGAGCTGCATCTTACCGTGCAGGTTTGAGCCTGGTCATCATCAGTCAGTCATCATCGACTGGCACCAGGTGTTAGGACTCTACCTGGTCCACTCATACTACAACAACCAGGACCAGCTAGAGGGCCAGTACCAGAACTTCAAAGGCAGGACATCACTGTTCAAAGAGCAGATCTCCAGTAGAAATGCTTCACTCCAGCTGACCAGGCTGAAGGTCCAGGACCAGGGAGCCTACAGATGCCAAACCAGCACCAGCTCTGGAATAAGGCAGGTGGAGATCCATCTGGAAGTTCAAGGTATGAAATCCATCCATCATCTTTTCCACTTTGTACCCAGGGTGTGCTGAAGCCACCACACAGAGGGTGGAGGCAGGGAGTACACCCTAGTCAGGTCTCCAGCTCATCATAGGACACACACACATTAACACACACACACACTGCTTATGGTCGTCCATTGAGTACAATGATGACGTCCACTTCCGGCCTTTGCTGGTCTTTGTCATCATGGAGCAACAGATCCTGTTGCAGGTGGGACATGTGAATGTGGTGGTGTTACCTATGGAGGGGTTTCCCCTCCTCAGCCGTCCTTGTTGTTTCCTCGTCCTGTTGTCTTCCAGTTCTTGGGTAGCATCAGAGCACAGCAGCCTTCAGCTGAGTGCTCCAGGTCTCCAGGACTGATGCTGCACCACCTCAGGCCTGTCTGTGTGGCACCTGCACCCTACTGATGTGATGCCCTTGGTCTAGTCGGCCATAGAGGACTTTACGATGCAGATGATAACAAAGCATTCTTATGACGTTGCAGTCAGGGTTTGGGTAATTACTGCCTTAATGCTCACAGTGCTTGCAGTATTTCTGTGTGAGGTACTCTGTCCTGCCAGGTGATCTCCAGGATACAAACAGTGGGAGTCACTGTCAGTCTTATTTCTGCAGCTCCAGTCCAGAAGATCACCATCCAGAGAGAGGGAAACAGGATCTCCTGCAGCTCAGAGGGGATCTACCCCCAGCCTGCTCTCACCTGGTCCACCAGCTCTCCAACCAGCCTGGTCTCTGAGAGCAAACCCACCATCCATCAGACAGAAGAACAGCTGTACAACATCAGCAGCTCTCTGACTCTGCCAGAGGAGCTCCATGAGCTGCTCTACACCTGCACCATCAGCACCAGCAGCTCCAGCAGCTGCAGCAGCACCAGCAGCTCCAGTGCACCCAGGAGAGCCAGTCTGTATGAACCAGGTTAGAGTCTCTCTGCTGATACCAAGACGAGTTCCTACAGCAGATGAGAAGTTCTACCTGCTGATATCTTTATTTCTTCTTCCATGACTGTGTCTCTGTGTCATTCCAGCTTCTATCAGTAGTTCAGGCTCTGAAACAACAATCTCCTGCACTCCCTCAAACACTGACCTGACTAGCTTCACCTGGAGGTTCAACCTCAGTCAGGTCATCCTGACTCAGAACATCAGGGACTACACAGTGTCAGAGGGTTGGAAGCAGCAGGTGAAGACTGTGTCTCCATCAGGGACCATCACACTCCATCAGTTATCCTCTGACCACCAGGGGCTTTACTCCTGTGAGGGCAGGAGTGGAGAGGAGACATTCATATCCAACACCTTTCTGAGGGTTGAGAGTCCAGGTGAGTTCACTGTGTGATAGCATGAGTTTAGTCACTACAACAATGGAGACGCTGAATATTTTCCTTTTTCTTTTATTCCAGAAAACCATGTGGGCATGATAGTAGGTGTGACAGTCGGTGTTGTACTATTTCTAGTGGCAGTACTTGTCTGCAGGTAAATCACACTATTGGTGATAAAATTAGAGAGAGGAAGCCTGGTTTCACTAGACAGATGGTTCAGTAACCTTCTTCAAGTTAGTAGTGGTTTGATACTGCAGGTCTCAAAACGTTTTGAAGATGTTCAGTTGTTTTCTGAACAGATGCCAGGTTGTTGCAGAGGTTTGTCTAAATTATGTTACACCATGATGTGTGAGGTCTGCCTTCACTGTACAGGATGTTTATAATGGGAATGATCTCGTCCAACAGGAAGTGTTGCTGCAGTGGTGGAGATGTATGAAGAAACAAACTGAGCTCGAAACCTTGAAACAAACCTGAAGCGATGCTCCGAGGTGTCCCAGGGGACGTTTTATCATTTCATCTCTGCTGGACAAGAAGAGTCCTCTCTGCTCCATTAAACACACTAACTACCAACACACTTAAAAACACATAATACCTCACAATATCTAACTTTCAGGATCAGCCTAGAGGCCTTCCTTCCTGCTCTCAGTACAGTTTTAACCGTTTTAAGTTACTTACAGTGTGGTGTTTTCATTTTGCTTTGGCACTTTGTTTAGTTTTATTGTCCCTATAGAGAATAGACCAACAGCTCCTTCCCAGTATGTTTGTTGCTTGTTTCCTTTACTGGATTGTCCTTCATTAAAAGTTCCTTGAACGCCCCCTTCTGCCCAGTGTTGACTAAATCCACCTCTGAGTTGATCGCTCCAGGCCTCTGGCCTCCTCTGGTGTCCCTGGCTGGTTTGATCAGTCTGGACACAAACCATCCCAACATTTCTGTCCCTGAACACAACTCACACCCACCCAACCCTCACTGTCCAGGCTTTTGTTCTTTAAACTGTTTATTATGATGTGGTTCTAAAGAGTTTCTTCTGGTTCTCGTAGCATGTGTTTGTTGAAGATGAAAGAAGCTATTTAAAAGTTGCTTGTTTTATTCATATTGTTGCATGTAAGCTTTTGTATCTGGTTTGATTGTTTCAGGTTCATGACATGTGGTCTTTTTTATATAAAATAAAATAAAATAAACTGGAGGACAAACATGAGTTAGAACATTTGTATATCACCTGTCAAACCTTTTCCATATTAAAACCCAAACACCCACCCCACGGTCCACGGCTTCACCTCCTCACTTTACTTGAGTTTCATGACCTTAATGTATTCTGACATAGCAAAGACATAATCTTCTCAAACTGAACTTCCCAAACTAGCGTCTCTCTCTCTCTCTTTTCCTCTCTCTCTCTCTCTCACACACACTTCCCACTCTTTAACGGGTGTTTCTGACCTGTGGGAGGAAGTGCTCCACCGTGTGGCCCAGAGGTGTTCTCCACTTTCCCCTGGAGAGAGAGAGTCATCATCATGTTCAGAGATCATCCTGATCCAGAACATCAGTAAGTAAGTAACAAGATGATCAGTAATATTGTTGTTTATTGTTTATTTTTTCTACTACAGTTATGGTGTCTGTAGAATGACTATGTATTATCACTTATGGATGTTTACGTTTGTATTTGTATTTTTACTTTTTAATGTCATTGTTTTGCACAGTCAGCTGCTCTACAACTGGATTTACTGCCAGTGTCTTATTAACTGGATTAAACAAATGAAAGTCTTGAATTTTGAAGCTGAAGCTTGAGGACGACGCCCCCTACAGGCCAGTATTTAATCAACTAATGAGTCATGACCTCGATCATTAGATCAGAAAACATTTCTGCCGTCATTGATTGACAGGTGCTTCCTGGGCGGCTGCTTGTGTTGATGGACTGGATGACTGGACCAATCAGGTCAGAGGAGGCTTCAGTGGCGACCAATCAGATTGCAGAGGTGGTTCTGTCCTCTCCAGGCCACCTCCTGAAAACCTTCTCCATCTTTAGTCACAACTTGCAAAACAGAAACTCTCCAGCAGAGGGAGCAACAGCACCTGTAGCAGTAGCAGTAGCAGCAGTAGTAGCAGTAGCAGTAGCAGTAGCAGTAGTAGTAGCAGCAGTAGTAGTAGTAGTAGTAGTAGTAGTAGCAGTAGCAGTAGCAGCAGTAGTAGCAGTAGAAGTAGCAGCAGTAGTAGCAGTAGCAGTAGCAGTAGCAGTAGCAGTAGCAGCAGTAGTAGCAGTAGCAGTAGCAGTAGCAGTAGTAGTAGCAGTAGCAGTAGCAGCAGTAGTAGCAGTAGCAGTAGCAGTAGCAGTAGCAGTAGTAGTAGTAGTAGTAGTAGCAGTAGTAGTAGTAGTAGTAGTAGTAGTAGCAGTAGCAGTAGTAGCAGTAGCAGTAGCAGTAGTAGTAGTAGTAGTAGTAGTAGTAGCAGTAGTAGTCCTCAACCTTTGAACCAGGTTTGTCTGGTTTCTTCATGGAGGGTCTGAGGACCCTGAGAGTCCAGCTCTGAACCTTCAGCCTGCTGCTGGACCAACATGGGAACTGTTCTCTGGGTCCAGGAACTATTCAAGGAGCTCAGGAACCTTCAGCCTCAGTTCCTCCACCGTGACCCCAGAGAAACCCAGACACCAAGTCCAAGTTTGTAGAGGAAGCTGTGCTGCTGCCTCAGGGTCTGGGCCGTCCAGAAGGTGGTGGAGCAGAGCAGATATGATCAGTGCTTCCTTGTTCAGCCTGAGGCAGTTTATTCAAAACAGCTCTCTGTCATAGAGTCCTGTCTCTGCACCGTCTGTGTGTCACTGCTATGTTGTCGAGCCACTAAAACTCCATTAGCGGAGGTGAAAATGTCAAAATCAGCTCTTCAAAAAACCTTTAACAGGACCTGAAGAATCTGATCTACCAGTTCAACTTCCTTTAGAAGCTGGTGTGAGGAGGCGTCACTGCAGACAGGAGCACGTTTGTGATATTTAACGTTGTTCTTCAGCAACCATAACCTGACTCAGCAGTGGGCTCTACCTGTCAGTCAAGTAGAACCTGCTCCATCTGTGTTTGTGATGAACTTCCTGTCTGCGGCTCGCTCGCCACATTTGACTGGTCGCACAACCGTCCAATCACGTCCCAGAGAGACGGGTGCAGCAGGCTGGGCAGCTGAGGCTGTGGATCTACATCCTGTGGATCTACATCCACTGTCTAGGCTCCACCGTCTCCAGGGGGACCGGGACAGGACGATGCCTGTGGACAAAGCTGTGCTGGTCCTGGTGGTCCTGACCTTCCTGAGCCACGGTGGAGGTGAGTCCGTCTGATCTGGGGTCACAGGTCACATTAAAGCTGGGTCGAGGGATCGTGTCTGTAAGGATTAGCAGCTAGAGAAGAAGTGAACTAAGAGCTGCAGGTGTGACCACCTGTAATCTAGATTAACCTGAGAAACTTCATGAAAGTTAAAACAAATCACAGAGGTTTGACAATCTGAGCAGGAATGGGAGAAATGAGATGGACAAAAATGAAACGTGTGTGTTAGAACAGGTTCAGAATAAAACGATTTATCCGTCAAAGTGCTGAGACGACAACGATGTTTGCTGCAGAGAAACCACGACTGGAATCCTGCAGAGCCAGACACGTCAGAAGACATTGTCTGGAGGAGCTCTGTGCTCTCCTCTCTCCTCACCTGAAGAACAAAACAGATGAGATGTGAAACAGGATCTCTACATTCACCAACACCGAGCACAAAGACTGTTTACTGACTGTTTTACAGCTGTACTCTAGTCACACTGTGTTTACAAGGCGTCAACACACAGTTTCATTATCATTTCTCATAAAGAGTCAGACACGGCTGAAGCATCCTCTGTTTTCAACTCTAAAAAGTGCAAAAAGTGTCAGTGTTTTTGCAATTTGGTCAAAAGAAGATGAAGAGGAAGATGATGTTTATCATTCACAACATCTCAGCTCCTGTATCTATACAGTCGGGCTTTGATGACCACGTTGTTGTGTTTTTCCTGCTGTTTCCCAGACGTCCAGAGTACCACAGTCCTGTGTGAGCTGAGGAAGAGCTGCACCTTACCGTGCCAGTTTGTTCCTGGGGAAGATGTCTACATCCACTGGCACCAGCTGCCCGGAGACGGCACTCTGGTCCACTCCTACTACCACAGCCAGGACCAGCGGGGACTCCAGGACCCGCGCTTCAGAGGGAGGACGTCCCTGTTCAGGCAGCACGTCTTCAGCGGAGACGCCTCGCTCCTGCTGACCGGGCTGCAGCTCCAGGACCAGGGCGAGTACAGGTGCCACACCAGCTCCAGGGCTGGGGCAGATACGGCCTTCATCACGCTTGAAGTGGAGGGTATGAAGCTCATCACGAAGAAACACCAAGGACTGTTATTTTCTTCTGTTTCTTTACACACTTGTATGAAAAGTTGTATCAGAAAAGAACAGATGTCTGTTCAAGCATCAGATAGAACCGTCAAGAGACCAGCTCTGCAGGCAAACCACCTTCTCTAAAAGTCGTAACTGGTCCGCTTCAGAAATACTGCAGGTGTCTGGAATGAAGACTGTAAACTAAACGTAAACTCCTCAAACAAATGCTCCAGTCTATCAGCTGCAGGATTCAGCCAGGAAGTCTCTGATTAATCCATTTCCTGTGATGTGCTTCACATCCAGGACTGCAGGGCCGGACAAGCCTCTACGGGGCCCTAAGCAAAATTTCATTTGCCCCCCCAAAATAATGCTATTGAATGTATAATCCCGTCTCGTTTGTAGTATTCAATCTTATTTTTTTTTACAATCTGAAATATTTTTTTAAACATGAACTTTTGGTGCTCTTGGGGGCCCCCTGGTGGCATGGGGGCCCTAAACCAGCCCAGGGTGAGGGCGGCGCCCCCTGCTGGCTGCTCCCTGCAGGAGGAGGCTGCGGAGCGGCGCCCCCTGCTGGGGGCCCGGCCTCACTACGCTGGCTAACGCTGCATTTCAAGCTTGATCTTAAAAACGTCGCTGCAAGTTTCTGAAGATCCTGATGGGCTGGTCTCTAGTTGATCTGCTCCACTCTCACTGTGGACAGGGGTCAGGGGTCAGGGGTCAGAGGTCTCAGACCACAGGTGAGCGAGCTGCACACAGTGAGAGGAGCCATGCAGTATCATTAGCACTTGCTGCAACAGGTATCACTCATATTTAGTTATTAATTGTATTGTTCCATCCTCTTTTATCGAGGCCAACATCGGTTGATTTAACTGTGCTCTGGAACTCAGGGTTGAGATGATTCCAGAACTGAAACAGGCTGAAGGTTTCCAGGCTGAGCAGCTGCTCTTCATCTCTGTGAAGGCTCCATGTGACTCAGGATTCTTCATATTTCTGCAGCTCCAGTCCAGAAGATCACCATCCAGAGAGAGGGAAACAGGATCTCCTGCAGCTCAGAGGGGATCTACCCCCAGCCTGCTCTCACCTGGTCCACCAGCCCTCCAACCAACCTGCTCTCTGAGAGCAAAACCACCATCCATCAGACAGAAGAACAGCTGTACAACATCAGCAGCTCTCTGACTCTGCCAGAGGAGCTCCATGAGCTGCTCTACACCTGCACCATCAGCACCAGCAGCTCCAGCAGATCCAGTACACCCAGTGCACCCAGAAGAGCCACTCTGTACCAACCAGGTTAGAGGTTTCTACATCTGATACAAATTTATACCTTCTGATATCTTTATTTCTTCTTCCATGACTCCGTGTGTGTCGTTTCAGCTCCTATCAATAGTTCAGGCTCTGAAGCAACAATCTTCTGCACTCCCATACACGCTCACCTGAAAAGCTTCACCTGGAGGTTCAACCACAGTCAGATCATCCTGACTCAGAACATCAGGGACTACACAGTGTCAGAGGGTTGGAAGCAGCAGGTGAAGACTGTGTCTCCATCAGGGACCATCACACTCCATCACTTGTCCTCTGACCACCAGGGGCTTTACTCCTGTGAGACCAGTAACGAAGAGGACTCGTTCATTTCAATCACCAGTCTGAGGATCGAGGAGAGCTCAGGTGAGAACATCTGTCAGTGCTTCACACACTTGGCCCCTGGAACAGTCCCCTCACTAGATGTTTTCCTCCTTCAGGTTCTCCAGCTGGAGCCATCGTAGCCATCGTCTCCGTCCTAGCAGCAGCGCTAGTGGCAGCAGCAGCAGCAGGACTGGTTTATTGGTCATTACTTGGTTATTAATTGGTTTAATCTACTCCCCTTCATAGTTTAAATGGTTTCTTTATGCTAATGCTAATGCTAATGCTAATAATCATTTTGAGACAGGATGGTGATGAGAATCTTCCGGGCACTACAGACGGTACTACAGGTGGAAGGTCAAGGTAATTGAGGTGAGTGTTGCAGTTAGCTGAGCCTAGTTAGCTGTGGTTTAACCACTGAACTAGTCTGAGTCATGGAATCTTCTCGTCCAGCAGAGGGAGAGAGATGGAGAAGGTGTTGGAGCCTCGACGTGACTGACAACGCCACATGAAGACCGTTCTCCTCCTCCGAGGAAGAAGAGAAACTGAAGGAATAAAACATAAAACGTTCAGGGGTCATGAAGAAAGAGCGTGTGTGTGTGTGTGTGTGTGTGTGTGTGTGTGTGTCCTGATTGGTTTGGTGCTTCCTGGGTGCCTGCTTGTGTTGATGATTTTGACTCATCATTGTTCTGATAAAACGATAAATAAAGGCATTCCATTCTGTTTCAATGTGTCAGAACTCTCCAGCAGAGGGAGCTACAGCAGTCTGTTTGTCTGGTTTCTTCATGGAGGGTCTGAGGACCCTGAGAGTCCAGCTCTGAACCTTCAGCCTGCTGCTGGACCAACATGGGAACTGTTCTCTGGGTCCAGGAACTATTCAAGGAGCTCAGGAACCTTCAGCCTCAGTTCCTCCACCGTGACCCCAGAGAAACCCAGACACCAAGTCCAAGTTTGTCGAGGAAGCTGTGCTGCTGCCTCAGGGTCTGGGCCGTCCAGAAGGTGGTGGAGCAGAGCAGATGCAACCTGTTCTTCTAGATTCAAAGTATCTCTCCATCTGAAAAACTCAGATCTCCATCATAGATTCCTGTCTGCATCACCTGTGTGTCATGGTATGTTGATTACCTCCCAGAGGAGGTGAGACAAAGATGAATGGATGACCTGGGGAGTCAGATGTACCAGTCCCAGTCATTCCCAGTGAGATGTGTTTCACGTTTGGAAGCTGCTGGGACGAGGCTTTGAGTCAGACGGGGAACAGCAGTGTTTGTGATCTTCTCGGTATTGGTCAGGTGTGTCAGGTGAGTTCCAGGCAGGTGAGGGTGTGGCGGCTGAATCACCGAATGATCACTGAACAACACAGTTTCAATTTCAGTAATGTTTCATTTGCTGACATAAAGTCTGACCCTCCTCAGGCTCTCACTCTGAACCTCAGTGGGATGAACTCTAACACCACATCATTTCAGGCAGATTTATGGCCTGAGCGGCTACAAGTCACTGATCGATCAATCATCATGTTTCAATAAGTCATCAGAGGATTAAAGGCTTGAAAAACGCTCCTGAGTGAGATAGAAAACAATGTATTCACACACAGATCATCAATAAGTAGCTGATTGACAGATGAATGACTACACCACTGTCGATGGTTGCAGCTGTGTGTGCGTGTGTGTGTGTGTGTGTGTGTGTGTGTGTGTGTGTGTGTGTGTCCTCTCCTCTCCTCTGTCGTTCTTCTCATGAATGAAGGAACGTGACTGTCTGTCTCTGGGGTCACCATCACCTCCTCCACCCTCACACCCAGAATGCATCATGACCTTTGACCCTGACCTCCCCTGTTCGAGCTCTGCACCATGCAGTCAGTACTTCCTGTTCGTCTTAATCAGAGTAAAAGGTTTTATAAAATACTGACGGAGCACAGAGGAATTATTGATCTGCTTGGCTTTCTCTTTCTTTTTTACTGTGTTACCTTTGGCCTTTGGCAAATCAGTGCCTGCTCTGTGGCGATAAGGTGCAGCCCATGCGCAGTCACTCTCTCTCTCTCACACACACACACACACACACACACACACACAGAGTCCTTGGAGCTCCGTCACAGCTGTTCTTGCACGTCAGTCAGACTGGTTCAGCCGGCCACGACACTCTCCACATTCTTCTTCTCTTCTCCTCGACTTCTTGGCCACGACTCGACTCATTGACACAGGTGAGGCCTGAAGATGTGACAGGACGATGTATCTGGACAAGACCGTGGTGTTCCTGCTGCTCCTGACCTTCCTGAGCTACAGCCGAGGTGAGTGGATCTAAACCTGAACCACAGATAAGTGTAGACTCGTCCAGGGCAGTAAACATATCTGAGCTGAGCTTTTACGACCTGAGAGGAGAAAACACGTCTCTCTAGGGTGGAGGAGTCAATCATCTGATCTGTCTATCAGCGCTCAAAAGTTTCAACTGAAGCTGTTTACCACGAGGGTCGGTCTCAGGCCGGTGAGATCATGAGTTTTAAAATAGAATCGCTCTCTGCTCCTGCTCTATGTTAATGGAAATAGAAACACTTCACAGTCAAAGTGTAAAGATGTGTAAAGGCTGGACGCAGGTGCAACAATGACTGGAATCCTGCTGAACCTGAACCTGAACCTGTGTCTCATCCTGACACCTAAATACTTTTGTTTTCATCTCTGAAGGAGAGCTGTGTTCTCTTCCCTCCCAACACGTAAAAACAAAAGGGATAAAACATGAAACAAGCGGTGTAACCCACAGTGACGTACACTATTAAGTCTTTTGTAGCTACTCTCTTACTGGGCTGGTTGTTGATTGATTGAAGAGCTTTTGAGTTTAAAGGTTATTCTTAACATAAGTCAAACATCGCTGGGTTCCTATTAACCCTTCAACCACTACAACCATCACATTCCAAAAAGTTGTGACTTTTTGTTCCACCTTAAGTCAAAGAGTTGGGAATCTCTCGACTTCTTTGACAGGCTGGATGTCTCATCAGGACAGGGCAGGTGTTATCAGGCCATCAGAACAAAGTCTACGACATTTATAATGTTAGAGCAGATCAAAGCAGAGACTGTAGAGTGAGATAAACGCACACAGTTCTTCTCAATGGTTTGAGAGGATTTTAGTCTTTTGTAGCTCAACGTTTCTCGTTTTTAAAGCAGACCTTTCTTCTCTGCTGTTTCCCAGATGTCCAAGGTACCAAGGTCCTGTGTGAGCTGAAGAAGAGCTGCGTCCTACCGTGCCAGTTCAGACCCGGTGATGATGTGGTCGTCCACTGGCACCAGCTGCCCGGAGACAAAACCATCGTCCACTCCTTCTACTACGAGAAGGACCAGCTGGCCCTGCAGGACCAGCGCTTCAGAGGCAGGACGTCCCTGGCCTCAGATCTGATCTCCACTGGAAACGCCTCCCTCCAGCTGACTGACCTGCAGCTCCACGACCAGGGGACCTTCAAGTGCTACTTCAGCACCAACTCTGGGAACAACCACCTGCTCATCAGTCTGCAGGTGGAAGGTATATACACACACACACACAGAGCAGTGAACCATGGTTTGGTCCATGCTGTGAGGCCAGTAGCGTAGTGGGGACCAGATGGAGGCTGCTGTTGTGTCGTGTGCTGATTTGTGAACCACAAACCCAGATGTTGTGTTCACAGGTTCAGTCGTGATGACCATGGGTGCAAAATAGGTCCATAGATTTGTCTTGCAGTAGGCAGGCAGTGCTGCTCATCAGCTGCTAGGTCTGCACGTCTTTCTCACTGTTTCCTTGTTGTTTCCTGTTGAGTGTGTTTGGTTGAAGCCTTCTCACTCCCGGCAAGCTGAGTATCTGTGCAAGAGCAGCAGATTAAGTTAGCTGAAAAGATAAGGCTGGAAGGTTACTGTGCATAAATAACAGAGCTGTGCAGTCACTTATCTGCCGGCTCAACCTTGACTCTTGAGGGAGGAAAACATTCTCGTCTGTGCAGGTACTTCAACACCGCAGCGCTTCAAGCCCTGATGTTGCAGACGGTTTCAAAGCAGCTTTTCAAGTTTTACATTTCAAGTGATGAAAAAAACGTGTGAAATAAACTTGAAAAAACTAAAATTTTTGTGCACCAAGATGAACGTTTTTGTGAAATCAGCCCCGTACTGGATCAGAGGGGATCTCAGGGAGCCATCACTCCATACCTACCACTGAACACAACCAGAGGCTCACAGGACCAGTCCTCAACAAAGCTGGATGGAGTGATGACAAGATCTGAAACTAACTACTTCCCCAAACCCAAAGCTGTGGAAGAGCTGTATCACAATCATAAACATGAGATGACAAAGTGAATGTTCATGTATCTGCAGCTCCAGTCCAGAAGATCACCATCCAGAGAGAGGGAAACAGGATCTCCTGCAGCTCAGAGGGGATCTACCCCCAGCCTGCTCTCACCTGGTCCACCAGCCCTCCAACCAACCTGCTCTCTGAGAGCAAACCCACCATCCATCAGACAGAAGAACAGCTGTACAACATCAGCAGCTCTCTGACTCTGCCAGAGGAGCTCCATGAGCTGCTCTACACCTGCACCATCAGCACCAGCAGCTCCAGCAGATCCCACAGAATCACTCTGAGTGAACCAGGTTAGAGTCTCTCTGCTACAGATGAGAAACTAAGACTCTAAAACTCCAAGACGAGTTTCAGATGAGAAGTTCTACCTGCTGATATCTTTATTCCTTCTCCATGACTGTGTCTCTGTGTCATTCCAGCTTCTATCAGTAGTTCAGGCTCTGAAACAACAATCTCCTGCACTCCCTCAAACACTGACCTGACTAGCTTCACCTGGAGGTTCAACCTCAGTCAGATCATCCTGACTCAGAACATCAGGGACTACACAGTGTCAGAGGGTTGGAAGCAGCAGGTGAAGACTGTGTCTCCATCAGGGACCATCACACTCCATCAGTTATCCTCTGACCACCAGGGGCTTTACTCCTGTGAGGGCAGGAGTGGAGAGGAGACATTCATATCCAACATCTCTCTGAGGGTTGAGGAGAGGCCAAGTGAGTTCACTGTAAGATAAGTGTTCTTTGTGTTGTTTGTTCGGTCAATAGAACAATCGAGTCACTGAATATTTCCCTTTCTCTTTAGTGTCACGTCCCAGTGCGGCTTTGATAGCTGGGATCCTAGTCGGTGTACTCTTACTAGCAGCATTGGTAGTAGCAGGAGTACTTGTCTACAGGTAAATCAGTGTTTTCTTTGCACTAATAGTACTGTTGCTTATTACACAAGGGAAAAAGTCTGGAAAGTCTGATTACAGTCGATTTGTGTTCAGAAAACTTCCTATAGTTACCAGTGGTAACTGAGTAAAAGTAGAAATTAACATTTTTGAGATATTCAGACATTTTCCCACATGATCTGTGATCAGCTTTTACTGCACAAGTTGTTTGTAATGGAAATCATCTCATCCATCAGGAGATTCCTCAAGAATGGAGTCATATGAAGAAACACAAACCTCAGATGATGCACTGAGGTGTCTCCAGGAGGTGACGATGAGACTTTTGTGGCCATCTTCACCCAGACTGAAGAAGAACTGAAGGAGGAGAAGTTTCTCCGACTCTACACGGCACTGGATTTGTCTTTTACGTTCTACGTGAATGAGACTTTAACCTCGGGTCATAACAGATCATGCATGTCCACACTGGAATGGAGGAGAAGGAGAAGAAGAAGAAGAAGAAGAAGGAAGAAGACTGAAATAAAAACCTCAGACAGATGAAGTGTCAGTAGCAGAACTCTGGAGACAGATCAACTGAAGACTGAAGGTGGAGGAGGATATGAGGAGGATCAGACACAGTTCTCTGTAGAAGAACAACCTGCTGAAGCAGCTGCTGCTCTCTGCTCTCTGCAGAGGACCTCACCACCCCATGCTCACACCTCCTACCTGACTGCTACCTGACTGCTACCTGACTGCTACTGCTACCTGACTGCTACCTGACTGCTACCTGACTGTTACTGCTACCTGACTGCTACTGCTGCCTGACTGTTACCTGACTGCTGCCTGACTGCTACCTGACTGCTACCTGACTGCTGCCTGACTGCTACCTGACTGCTACCTGACTGCTACCTGACTGCTACTGCTGCCTGACTGTTACCTGACTGCTGCCTGACTGCTACCTGACTGCTACCTGACTGCTACTGCTACCTGACTGCTACCTGACTGCTACCTGACTGTTACTGCTACCTGACTGCTACTGCTGCCTGACTGTTACCTGACTGCTGCCTGACTGCTACCTGACTGCTACCTGACTGCTGCCTGACTGCTACCTGACTGCTACCTGACTGCTACCTGACTGCTACTGCTGCCTGACTGTTACCTGACTGCTGCCTGACTGCTACCTGACTGCTACCTGACTGCTACCTGACTGCTACCTGACTGCTGCCTGACTGCTACCTGACTGCTACCTGACTGCTACCTGACTGCTACTGCTGCCTGACTGCTACCTGACTGCTACCTGACTGCTACCTGACTGCTACCTGACTGCTACTGCTGCCTGACTGCTACCTGACTGCTACCTGACTGCTACTGCTGCCTGACTGCTACCTGACTGCTACCTGACTGCTACCTGACTGCTACTGCTACCTGACTGCTACCTGACTGCTACTGCTACCTGACTGCTACCTGACTGCTACTGCTACCTGACTGCTACCTGACTGCTGCCTGACTGCTACCTGACTGCTACTGCTACCTGACTGCTACTGCTACCTGACTGCTACCTGACTGCTACTGCTACCTGACTGCTACCTGACTGCTACTGCTACCTGACTGCTACCTGACTGCTACTGCTACCTGACTGTTACTGCTACCTGACTGCTGCCTGACTGCTACCTGACTGCTACCTGACTGCTACTGCTACCTGACTGCTACCTGACTGCTACCTGACTGCTACTGCTACCTGACTGCTACCTGACTGCTACTGCTACCTGACTGCTACCTGACTGCTGCCTGACTGCTACCTGACTGCTACTGCTGCCTGACTGCTACCTGACTGCTACTGCTACCTGACTGCTACCTGACTGCTACCTGACTGCTACTGCTACCTGACTGCTACCTGACTGCTGCCTGACTGCTGCCTGACTGCTACCTGACTGCTACTGCTACCTGACTGCTACCTGACTGCTGCCTGACTGCTGCCTGACTGCTACCTGACTGCTACTGCTGCCTGACTGCTACCTGACTGCTACTGCTACCTGACTGCTACCTGACTGCTACCTGACTGCTACTGCTACCTGACTGCTACCTGACTGCTGCCTGACTGCTGCCTGACTGCTACCTGACTGCTACTGCTACCTGACTGCTACCTGACTGCGTACAGCCCGGTCAGAACGAACACCTGACCTACCACAGGATGTGACCCAGACACGGTTCATCACTGGTGCTTCCTCGTCTTTGTTTCCAGGACCAGTTGCTCCTGTTACGTCTCCTTCATGTGCATTTGACCTGTGATTGTACATTTGTCCTATAACTTGTAAAAAATATTTTGTGAAAAATCTGTTTTTGCGTCTCCATTTATTGTTTCATATTTGTTCACCAGGTTTGGAAAAAGTTTCTCAACCAGAATAACTTCTGTTATCAGCAGCTGAGGGGAACATGGAGATATGAGGTCTACACATTAACAGGTTATACAACGAGGTCAGAATATGAACCAAGTGCAGCTTTAGTTTCACTTCACAAGTTCAGACTAGACTGGATTCTATATTTTAGTACCTGCCTGCCTTACATTACAGTGTATTCTTGTCAGTGACATAGCTGTGTGTGTGTGTGTGTGTGTGTGCGTGTGTGCGTGTGCGTGTGTGTGTGTGTGTGTGTGTGTGACTGTCTCAAACCTTCAGGTTAGCTCGTGACTGCTGGCCTTTTCTTTTCCTCATCACCACTTTAACGCCAGACTTCACTGTGAATCATTAACTCCGTCACAAAGAAGTTCACATGTTATTTATCAGTCCGTCAACCTGAAACAAAAAACACTTGACACAATATAGAAAGTCATGACGTTAGCGTGACTGAGAGAGAGAGAGAGAGAGAGAGAGAGAGAGAGAGAGAGAGAGAGAGAGAGTTGCTCCTGTGTTGGACAAAGTTGCACTCTCTGAGATAAGACGCAGTCTATCTCGGAGCCAGAGTCTTGAGGCCTCTGCTCGTTGCGTGCCTTTGTGGCTCTTTTCCTCCCCGAGGTGCAGGTTGCATGACAGTCACTTCCTGCCCTCTCTCTCCTCCTTACCTGGTGCGTCTTGATTAAAGGCTGATTGCAGAATACGATATACAGTCTACTGACACTGCTATTATGAAGCATGTATGATAATGTGCTCTACAGCCTAAAAACGTGAACTATTACGATAGTAATCGATGTTGCTGCTGTTATTATGTAGCATACACAGCTGTAGCTGAGTGTACATTTGACATTATACGATAAGAAAATGTGTCTGCTAAGGCTTTGGATGCGAGAGGCTAGGCTAATTACTATTTAATCATCTGTGGAATATCATGTTGTAATGCTAACATGTCGAGCTATCCTTTCTCAAAAAGGAAAAACATACCTTTAGCCTGATAGCTACACATGGACCAGCCTGGCTAGTACCATAACTGGCTAGCTAAGAAATGACTTACGTTAGCATTAGCACCACTGTGTCCGACCTTGGACACTTTTTCGACCCGTCGACTGTTCACAACGATGCTCTTCAACTTCAACTTCAACTTTTATTTGTTTTAAGTGCCATATCATAACAGCTGTTATCTCAGAGCACTTTACAAGCAGAGCAACAATGTGTACATAGTGAAAAAACCCGCTGTCCTTAGACCCTCGCAAAGGCTGAGGAACAACTCCCAAGAAAAACCTTGACAGGGAAAAAAGGGGAGAAACCTCAGGGTGAGAGACAGAGGAGGGGATCCTCACCCAGGACGGACAGGCGGGCACAAACAAAACATTATTGATGGCTAACAGTTCAGGATATAAATCAATGAATTGAAGTAGTAGCAGGCAGGAGGAACCGCGGTGAGATGAGCCGGGTAGAGGTGGTCCTGGATCCAGCTCAGTGTTGATGGAAGTCGGGAGGGAAAATAAAAATAATAAAAATAAAATGAAAAATGAAAAAGTAAAATAAGAATAAACAGAAAATTAAGAATTAAAAAATAAAATATTAATAAAAATTAAAATAAGAATAAATAAATAAATAAATAAATAAATTTAAAAAAAAGATATATATATATATATATATATATGTATAAACAAAAAATGAAAATGAAAATGAAAATAAAATGAAAATAAAAATAAAATAAAAATAAAAATAAATTGAAAGATAACAAAGGAGAGGGGCAGGAGAGGGAGGAAGAGGAGGAGATGGAAAACAGACGGGGAGAGGCCAAGAGGAAAGAGAGAAGCTAGAGGGAACGTGAACCTGATTCACACCCACAGAGAAGGCAGAGAAGATAGAGCTCAATGTGCCGGGGACCCCCAGCAGACTCAACCTATAGCAGCTTATCTTGGATTTATCTGTAGGCTCTGTCAAAAAGGAGGGTTTTTAACCTACTCTTAAAGGTAGAGAGGGTGTCTGCCTCCCGGACTGAAACTGGTAGATGGTTCCATAACAGAGGGCCTTGGTAGCTGAAGGCTCTGGCTCCCCATCTAGACTTAGAGACTCTTGGAACCACAAGTAGGCCTGTATTCAGAGAACGAAGTCTCCTAGTGGGGCAATAGGGTTTTATCAGGTCTGAGATATAAGAGGGTGCCAGACCATGAAGACCTTTATAGACAAGGAGGAGGATTTTGAACTGGATCCTGAAAGGTACAGGAAGCCAGTGCAATGAGGCCAGAACAGGAGAGATGTGATCTCTCTGTCTAGTTTTAGTCAGGACACGAGCTGCCGCGTTCTGAATGAGCTGCAGAGTTCTCAGAGACCTATTGGAGCTTCCAGCCAGTAGAGAGTTGCAGTAGTCCAGCCTGGAGGTAACAAAGGCATGGACCAGCTGTTCTGCTGAATGGAGAGGGAGGAGGTGTCTTATTTTTGAAATATTGCGGAGGTGGAAGTAGGCAGTCCGTGAGATCGATTTTATGTGGGAGCTAAAAGACAGGTCTGGATCAAAACTAACACCTAGGTTCTTAACAGTGGTGGCAGAAGAAGTCGCAAAACTACCTTGTAATGCTATGGCATCAGATATTGAATCGCGTAGGTGTTTAGGACCTATGAGCAGCAACTCTGTTTTTTCAGAGTTCAGAAGGAGGAAATTATTAGTCATCCAGGCCTTCACATCATCAAGGCAGGACTGAAGCTGCTGTAGACGGTTGAGCTCGCCCGGCTTGATAGATAGATATAATTGAGTGTCGTCAGCATAACAGTGGAAATCTATAGAGTGACTCCTGATGATATCACCTAGAGGGAGCATATATACAGAGAAAAGAACTGGACCAAGCACAGATCCTTGCGGAACCCCGTGGCTGACTTTAGTACGTGGCGATTGGTTATCGTTAACACAAACAAACTGATATCGGTCTGAAAGATAGGACCGGAACCAGTCTAAAGCAGTGCCTCTAATTCCGAGTTGATATTCCAGTCTCCTTAGTAAGATCTGGTGGTCGACCGTATCAAAAGCAGCACTGAGATCTAACAAGACAAGCACTGAAATGAGACCCTGGTCAGACGCCATGAAGAGGTCATTAGTGACTTTAACCAGTGCAGTCTCAGTGCTATGATTTATTCTAAAACCAGACTGGAAGGATTCAAATAAACTATTGTTATTGAGGTGTTCACAGAGCTGGTTGGCAATGATCTTCTCAATGATTTTTGAGATGAAGATGAGGTTAGAGATCGGTCTGTAATTTGCTAAAGTTCCTGGATCAAGGGACGGTTTCTTGAGGAGGGGTTTGATTATTCCGACTTTGAACGTAAGAGGAACGTAACCTGTTGTTATGGACATGTTGATGAGGTCAAGTAAGGAGGTGGCGATTAAAGGCAGCACTTCCTTTAACAACTTGGTCGGAATCGGGTCAAGGAGGCAGGTCAAAGATTTAGAGGAGGAGATGATAGTGGTCAGCTGATGCAGGTCAATGGGGTCAAATGAAGATAGAGACCTGGTTATATCCACATCTGTGATCTGAAAGGCTGCAACAGGGGGTTGGTTAGTTGCCATGCATGCTGAGTGAGTCGTAATTGTTTGTCTAATATTTGTAATTTTGTTGTTAAAGTAGTCCATAAATTCACCACTGCTGAGATGTGTAGGGACACACTGCTCAGTGGAGTTATGACTCTGAGTCAGCCTGGCTACAGTGCTGAACAGAAACCTAGGGTTATGCTTATTTTCCTCAATTAGAGAGGAGTAGTATCTGGCTCTGGCATTACACAGAGCCAGCCTGTAAGTCTTCAGACTATCTTTCCAGGTAAGAAAAATACTAGTGTTTTTGGTGGAACGCCATTTCCTCTCTAACTTACGTGCTAGCTGCTTTAGGTGGCGAGTTTCTGGAGTAAACCAGGGGGCGGATCGTGGTCTAGAGATAGTCTTTTTTGTTAGGGGTGCAGCCGAGTCGAGAGTCTTGCGAAGGGAGGTAACAAAGCTATCAGTGAGGTGATCGATGAGGGAGGGACTCAAGCTTTCATAACAGAGAGGGGGGGATGCAGTTCCAAGAGACAGGGGGATAGCTTCTTTAAAGTTAGATAAGACGCTGTCGGTTAAGTGCCGTGTATATATACTGCTCTTCTTTCGCACACAACCGGCTAGAAGGAAGTTGAAAGTAATTAAAGAATGGTCGGAAATAAGTGGATTAGGGGGTGCAACGGTCAGGTGTTTAATTTCAACACCATAAGATAGAACAAGGTCCAGGGTGTGGTTGAAGCAGTGCGTGGGTTCATGCACATGCTGGCAGAAGCCAATGGACTCGACTATAGAAGTGAATGCTGTACTGCAGCTATCACTGACCACATCTACATGAATATTGAAGTCACCGATTATAATGATTTTGTCAGTTTTGAGAACTAGGTTTGAAAGAAATTCTGGAAATTCAGCCAAAAAATCTGAATAGGGGCCTGGGGCCCGATACACTACGACAAGTAGGAGGGGCTGTGCTTTCCAGCTTTGGTGACACAGGCTGATGATAAGGCTTTCAAATGAATTATAATCAATATTAGGTTTCGGAGTAATTAACAGACTACGATCAAACACGGCTGCCACCCCACCTCCACGGCCAGAACATCGAGGGACATGATAGTTAACATGGCTGGGAGGAGAAGCCTCATTTAGGTGACAGCACGTTGCCAGAGCAGCTGGTCACTGTTTGACATGTGATCTGAGGTCAGTGCACACTCTCTGCACAGCTGACAGATTCTCTCCCTCCTCGTCTCATCAGGCTGAAAGAATCACACTCAGCAGCTCGACTGGTCCCAGATACGAGACGTGAGATGCACTCAAACTGTCTCATCTGCTCAGCTCGGCCTGGAGCAGCTGATCACGACCTCCAAGCCACTGTCCTGGTGCCGACTTCTCTTCCAGGGGAAAGATAAACGCTGAACTTGTAGACACAGAATCTGTTTCATGCTGCGCTACGACATGTTGCTCTAGACCTGCATCAAGACGTTCTGGACCTCCTCCCCAACAGCATCATCGTTCATGTCAAGCTATTATCTGAGATCCTGAAACCTGGGGGTGTGTCTGAGGCTTTTACTTTCAGTTCCTTTCCTGTTTGTGTCAATGCAGTTTTGTGATACAGACCTGAACCTGGCTCAACAATGTGCCATCCTACCATGTACGTCAGAGGTTGATACTGGTTTTTCTGGCCTGAAACTGGCTCTGCTCTCACTCCGGCTTCCTGCCCTGCTCGTGCCACCTTCCACCAGGCAGCAGCAGGATGCATGTGGACGAGACCGCGGCCGTCCTGGTCGTCCTCACCTGGCTGAGCAGCTGTGTTGGTAAGTCTGTGTTAGTTAGGTGACAGACCTGTTTCAACTTAGTGAGTGGTCTAAACCCCAGTGAGCGAAGGGTCGGTAAATATCAGTTTAGCTATCAGTTATCAACTCATCAATTAGGAAAGTAAAACAAAAACATATATGTTGTATGTTGTCAGGTTTCCCCTACTGTACCCTACTGTATGTGCAAAATGATCTAAATACTAACCTCAGAAACTGTGACAAAATGTTAAGTAATGATGAAAAGTGAACTTTAACAATCTGTGTAGAGATAAGTAAAGGAGACCTTATATACGGAAAATATCACCATGAAAATGTAAACACAGGAAAATAAATCTGATTTGTTTGGTGTGAGTTTAGTGTAAACGAGCGTTACCCTGAGAAATCTCAGCTTTCCTGCAGTGGAATCTTGTTCAACCTGATCTTCTCCAATTCACTCACACACACACACACACACACACACACACACACACACACACACACACACACAATGATTTGATTGGAATGTGAGGAGGAACACGGAGCTGTTTCAGTACGTCTTGTTTCCTGCAGGTCTTTCCCTGAAGTCACGCCCCTCTGGTTCATCAACACACATTTCGGTGCTTTCAAAGAACGTTCTAGCCCTAACCTCTCCCAGCAGATGTTAAACTTTACTGTAATTCAGATTTATACGGTCAAACACATTCTAAATGTTTCCCAGATGCCCAAGGTGCCAAAGTCTCACGACAGATAGTGTAAATTGAATTGTGAAAACCCTTAATCGCAGTTCTAAAGCAGATGTTTCTTCCCCTGGTGCTTCCCAGATGTGCTGGGGACCAAGGTCCTGTGTGAGCTGGAGAAGAGCTGCGTCCTACCGTGCCAGTTTGAGCCCGGACAGGATGTGGTCGTCCACTGGCACCAGCTGCCAGGAGAGAAAACCATCGTCCACTCGTACTACTACAACCAGGAGCAGCTGGGACTGCAGGAGCAGCGCTACAGAGGCAGGACGTCCCTGGCCACAGAGCAGATCTCCAGTGGAGATGCTTCACTCCGGCTGACGGGGCTGAAGGTCCAGGACCAGGGCACCTACAGGTGCTACACCAGCACCAGCTCTGGTAACAAGCAGTCATACGTCAGTCTGGAAGTGAAAGGTATGAACTCCATCATATAGAAAGCACTGACGATGACTAACTGATGTCTTGTTGTGTTTGAATCTAAGAGAGGGTCACAGTGTGTGGACAGTGTGTGGTCATGTATCGGAGGTCTTTCCTTGTAATACGTTTGAAGGTCTCACTGCCTCTATTGAGCCATGGTGGTTTAAACCCTCGGAGGGTCTTATCATTTGTTTCAATGGTCAAGGCAGAATCACATCTGTTCTGAAGCTCTGCAGAAGTCATCACCTTCTTTCCCACATCACAACTTTAAAAACACATTTGCATCCTCTGCAGCTCCAGTCCAGAAGATCACCATCCAGGGAGAGGGAAACAGGATCTCCTGCAGCTCAGAGGGGATCTACCCCCAGCCTGCTCTCACCTGGTCCACCAGCTCTACCAGCTCTCCAACCAACCTGGTCTCTGAGAGCAAACCCACCATCCATCAGACAGAAGAACAGCTGTACAACATCAGCAGCTCTCTGACTCTGCCAGAGGAGCTCCATGAGCTGCTCTACACCTGCACCATCAGCACCAGCAGCTCCAGCAGATCCCACAGAATCACTCTGAGTGAACCAGGTTAGAGTCTCTCTGCTACAGCTGATACCAGGATGACTTTCTATACTGCTGAAGAACCTGCCCCCCAGTGTTGGTCAGAGACGGGCTCAGTGCGGTTGGTTGGGCAACAGTCCGACCAATCAGTGGCCAGGAGCCATGTGATGTCACGTTTAATGATGTGACATTTGACTGTCTCCAAGGAAAACTGCTTCTTCCATGACTCTGTGTCTCTGTGTCATTCCAGCGTCCATCAGTAGTTCAGGCTCTGAAACAACAATCTCAAACATCACTCCCTCACACACTCACCTGAAAAGCTTCACCTGGAGGTTCAACCACAGTCAGGTCATCCTGATCCAGAACATCAGGGACTACACAGTGTCAGAGGGTTGGAGGCATCAGGTGAAGACTGTGTCTCCATCAGGCAACCTCACACTCCATCACCTGTCCTCCAGTCACCAGGGGCTGTACTCCTGTGAGTGCAGCATTAAAGAAGACACATTCATCACAAACACCTTTGTGAGGGTGAAGAGTCCAGGTGAGTTCAGCTCTGTGCTCCAGGAGCTGTGACTGCGGCTGTCAGTCTGCTCACTAGAACACTGAATCAGTCCCTGAATGTTGAATATATATTGATTATACTGACTGTTCTCTCGTCATGTGTCAGACGTGCCGACCAGAGCAGGCCTCATAGTCTGCACTGTGCTGTTAGCAGCTGCAGCAGCTGCAGCTGTAACTGTTTGGAAATGCAGAAAGAGAGGATTTGTTCACAGGTAAGTTATTCTATTTCTGATAATCTCTCTCTCTCTCTCTCTCTCTCTCTATATATATATATATATATATATATATATGTATATACACACACATATAGATAGATAGTTTAAGGGTCTGAATACGTTCATGTGTTTCCTCATTTTCATGTCTGCATGACACGCATGATGTGAGTGTGTGCGTGCGTGCGTGTGTGTGTGTGCGTGCATGCGTGTGTGTGTGTGTGCGTGCATGCGTGTGTGTGTGTGTGCGTGTGTGTGTGTGTCTGTGTGTGTGTGTGCGTGTGGAATGGAGCGGTCTGCTGCTGAATGCTGAACTGTCTTGTGTGTTTCTCTGATGGAAACAACACAGCCGTGACCCAGCACAGCCGGGGGCTGGAGGCAGAAGAGGACCAGAGACCATTTAAAAACCACTGTCGTCCAGACCAGTGACGGACTGGGAAGGGACCGCAGAAGCAAGCCGTATGGGCCAGCGAGCAGGGTCACATCATGGACACAGTAAAGAGTAGACGCCACATGGCCGCTGGGCCGTGTGGCCGCCATCTTGGAGAGGTCTCCGGCTCCACTCGGTGTAACCTCCTGCGCAGGCAGAGACATGTCAGCACTGCTAATCAATCATAACTCTCTGAATACTTCACTGACTTTCACCAGGTGTTTTTATGCAAACGTCATATATGTAGTTATGACACAGGACTCTTTGTTTGGCTTATATTGATGTTCAAAGAGGGCCTAACAGCAGTAGAATACTCTATATGGGATGAGACGTGATGATGCGTTCTACTTTTGAAAGGCTGACAAACTATACTGTAAAGTCTAAAAAAACTGTAAAGTCACTTGTTTACTCTGTTTCAGCTGCTTATCTAATGTCAGACTTTGATTGTATGTTGTAATGAATGTTTATGAGTTAAAAGTTTTAATGCTGCTGTTGCATGGTTGACTCAGCTGGTTGTTGCTGCTGGTTCACAATCATTGATTTCAGAACTCCTCAGCATTCAGCAAACTTCCCTTAGAGAAGTCATTTATCACACTGAGTTTTACAAAGCACAGAGAGAGGCGTCACCATCCCGGTGTCTGGTGTGAGCCGCCCCATCCCGTCAGACAGGTGTGTCTGGAAGCTCCATCACACACTTCCAGATGGCGCCCCCACCTTCTTCACTCTGGTGCTCCTGACGCTTCTGGGCAGGAGCACTGACAGAGACCAATCTAAACCTGGCTGAGGGACAGTTTCAAGCAAAAGCCACAACACTTTATCAACAAGGAGCTGTTAGAGCTCAAAGCTAAGTTAGCCACATGCTACACTTCCGCATGCTACACTCACCACTATCTACAACGTCTTGTAGTTCAAACTACGATCACAACTGTTCCTGGAATGTTGTTCAGCCGGATCGACAGATCTCTAGCGACTGTGTTTCCAAGAGGCAACACAAACCAAACACAAACCAAACACAAACCATCTCAATCTCTCCTCCCATGTCCCAGAACACAGGCTGACCGCTCCATGGCCAGACAGCACATGTCTCACTCTGAAATCTTTACCTCATATGAATCTAACCAATAAAAAAGAATGTACAACTGACCTGACTTCTTCTGGTAGTTTTGTCCCTACACATAATGAAATCTCATCCCTTGTGCTCACCAACAGAGTTCATCTCACAGCCAGATTATAGGAGACACTTTTTATTTATATTAGAGTCAAACATAATTTGTCCATCCATCCATCCATCTTCAGGTGAGTTCACTGTGTGAACACACCTATCCCACAGGTGCTCTATCTCACCTGTGAGGGGGTGGTTTACAGCCTGTATCTAGCTCTACAGTGAATGCATCCATCACAGGACACACACACACACACACCATTCACTCTCACACTCACACCTAGGCACAATTTTGCACCTAAACACGCATGTTTGTGGACTGTGGGAGGAAAGTTATGAACCAGAGAGAATCCATGTGAACATGTGACTCCACACTGATCAGACAGGACCAGGACAGGAGCTCGCACCAGCAGCAGGAGCCACTGCGCCACCTTGTGGCTGTTCAGTTGTTTTCTCAGTCAGCTGTCTGGTTGTTGCACAGTGGAAACACAACATTTCATGTCTGCAGGATGCTACACATGGTCTGTAACGTGTGTTTTTACTGCAAAAGCTGTTCACAGTGGAGATCATCTCCTCCAGGAGCAACATGGGAGGAGAACTCAAGGAGATCTAGATGACCAGTTTCATCATTGGTCATTTCTTGAAGCTCTTAAACTTTCAACTTCTTCATCTTGTTCCAGTCTGAAACGAGTGTTTGAACCGGCTTTCACCAAACGTCTCTTCATGCTGGTATGTTGCTTTTATGTGGAGGAGGTTTGATGTCAGACATGTTGTTTATGTTCAATGTGGCTATTCTAAAGGATGCCACCTCAAACAAACACATAGATCATATTTAAATAGAAAAAGGTATTTCATCACCTTGATTGACTAACTAGTCCTGAGATCTTCATTTCATTTTAATTTCATTTATTTTGCACTGTTGAACTAAATGGAATCCTGACCTTCATGAATAACTTTATCACCTCATTTCTGTTTGTTGTTTTATAATTCTCTGAAAGTCTCTGAAAGCCAAACCATGATCCCACGAAGAATACGTCACAGCTTCACAGCTTCACAGCTTCACAGCTTCACAGCTTCACAGCCGACTGTGTGGGAATGAGGTGAAAACTTTCAGACCAAGCACCTGTAACGCTCCAGTGGGAGCCTCAGCCTGACTTCAGCAGTTGTTTGTGTATAACGCCTGTCAATGTGTGTGTGTGTGTTTGTGTGTGTCCCAAAAAGAAAATATAAAACTTTCTTTACAACAAACTACACAAAAGGAAATGTACAAGAGCAGCAACAGGGTGGTATGTGTGTACCTTGTCTTTTTAGCTCTATGTGGGCTGAGACGTCATTTGTCTGTGATTCAGGCTCGGAGGTTGTTGCGGTAGGTTGTGTTGCTAGTAACATGGGGAGCAGTGTATACAGAAGTGTTCAGGTTACTCCTCGATCCCTGAAGGAGTCAGACTGGTTTAGCAGCTGACACTGTTGATGTTATCATTAACAACAGAATCTGAGGAGCTCAAATAGGATGCATCTGGACCCTGGTCATCCTGGCAGCTCTGACCTGTCTGAGCTACAGCAGAGGTGAGTCTACACCCAATTCTATGTGATATAGTTCTATAGGTAGGTTTACACCTGCCTGAGGGGTCATCATCACGTCAGTGTTACAGGGTTGTCATAAATGTTTTCCAGCACAAAGAAATCTGTTAATATTCTGTTAATATTCGTTTTTCTTCTTTGACTTGTTCAACCTTCGGTCAGTCAATCAGTGACAGCTCTGTCGTTGCGTCCAGTGATAGGGTGGAGCTGTCACACACTCAACCACGTACGCCTCTGACACTCAGCTGACACACACACACACACACACACACACACACACACACAGCTGGCCGGCTCAGGCTGTGGAGCTGCGCTCCTCTGAGGGAACTGGAGCATGTGTGTGGACAACAGCGAGGTGATCCTGGTCGTCCTGACGCTCCTGAGCAACAGCCGAGGTGAGCTGCTCTTAACTTTGGTCTCAGACGTGTTTAACTCTGGTTGAGGGGAAGATCACCAATTATTAACCAGGAGAGAGGGAAAGCAAGAGCTGGAGGTGAAATCCACTGAAAATACATATCATCTAATGATTTTCCTCTGGTCTGAAACTGTTAATAACTGCAAACAAGTAACAGAGAAGATTGTTTATTATGTTAATGCTTGGATGAAACAGCCTGTGAAGCATTCTTAAACAGTTAGAATAAAACAGGTGAATGTTTGTAATCTGAAAACTGATGAGAGAACTGAGAGGTGTCATGTCTAAAATGAGGTGTTTAATTATCTCCTTTGAGATCCTGGTTAAAGGTGCAGTAGTGAGGATGAAAGGAATGACTGTCATCTTGCTGGACCTGAAAGACTAATTATCAGTCTGCGTCACTAAGATTCTTTCATTTTCATGTGTGGAGGCGCTCAGTGTTTTCTGCTCTCCTCATTTTCCAAGTAAGGAAAGAATACTTTAACTTGGGTCATGTTGGTAGTGGGTTTTATGGGAAGTAGGAGTGTGGATAGTAGGGGTGCTAGTGACCCCCGAAATGTATTCACCCCAAATACATTTACATGAAATAAAGTGAAAAGACTAGAGTGAGAACAAAAGAAAATGTAAGTTCAGAGAGAAAAGTAAGTAAGAGAGAGAAGAGCCTTGTATATGCAGTAACCTGACACCTCATGCTCCCTCGCTGCAATGATTGACAGGGGGGGTGAAGTTCAGCACCCCCTGCTGGGAACTCACTGACACGTTTCTAAAGTTTAAAGGTTGCTCCTCACTGAATGTCAAACATTGATGGGGTTTTTTAACCCTTCAAATGTAGTGCATTCAACATGAATCAAAGAGTTAGGAGTCTGGTCACTTCCTGGACAAGACTGGATGCCCCTTGATCAGGGCGGGGAGCTGCTGTCACAACAAAGTCTATTACACATACAGTATAATGCTACAGACAGATCAAAGGAGAAGCAGTGCATTGTGGGTGTCAGCCTCTCTGAGAGGTGACATTATGCTCATTTCTCCCTCTTTGACAACTAAACGTAATGTTGGTGGCTGAGCACAGTTCTGAGCCCTGCTCCGAGTGCTCGGTTTTAGTGCCTTTCCCTTTAAGTGCTAATGAGCTCTCCATGCCCCGCCCACCTGTTCCTGCCAGGCAGGAGAGTGTAACGATGGCCATGGTTGAGGGTGGGAGAGGAATGGCTGCTGGACAACAGACTGCAGGACAGCTGATCCTCACTCATGTCTGTCCCTGATGTTCCACAGATGTCCAGGGTGCCAGAGTCTGGAGTGAGCTGAGGAGGAGCTGCGTCTCACCTGGTTGGAGCACAATGACGACGTGGTCCACGTGGGCTCCAGCTGGTCCAGCTGGTCCAGCTGGTCCAGGACCAGTGCTCCTTCAGTATCAACTCTGGAAGCAAGCAGTTGTTTATCAGTCTGGAGGAACAAGGTATGATCTTCATCCACCGTCAGAAACAGGAAATGAGTAGATATGAATCAAGACAAACACTAAAATATGGCCCTGACCTATCAGCCCCTAATCATTAGATTATTACACATAATCTCCCACATTCATGTTAACAGGAGACATGACCCAGTGAAGTGAATATTCAACTCCTTAGGAATCACAATGATCGATGGTTAGACGATGAAATTAAAGATAAACAATACAAAGGAACACTAAAACATCCCTTCAAACTACAGCAACCAGCCCCCCCCCCCACACACACACACAAAGAACCAACAGGTGAACATATAAACTGTTACACCCACCTCTAATACACAAAATAAATGATCAGAACCAACACCAAAATAAGCCTTAACAAAAAGAAAACCTTATTCATGACTCCTACATAACAGCCTCTAATCATAGCATTGCACATCACAATTACTCCATTTATATGAATGGAGACATGGGAGACAAAATCCTTCATTCACATCCTGTTTTCTTCTTCTGTTCTTCCTTAAGTCACAAGTCAAATCTCTGACAGTCCATTGAAGCCATTCTATGGCAAGTCAATAAGTCAAAATCCAAAGGTTCAGTGTCAAACTGAGCGTTCTTCATCCAGCCTCAGCTTCCTCCAGTCGCCTGGATCTTTGTTCTCTCTCTCGATCTCAGTTTCTCTCCGTTTCAATCCGTACGCAACACAAATCTTCGTCTGTCTGGAAGAACCCAGAAATTCAGAGGAGTCTCCTCTCTGATGTTCTGCTTCACTCCAGTCCACCTCTGATGCTCCTGCAGCTCAGGTAAGGAGTCTTTGCCCTGACCACAGTAATCTAGCCAGAATAACTCTGTATTGCACCTGCTCCAGCTGTGGCTGAGCAGAGCCACCAGCAACTAGCTTACAATGAATTCCTCTTTACAAAGAACCCTGTGAAGACCCTCTTTATCTAGGTTTTGAACTTTGAAGGTGGAGTTCATGACTTTCCGGACCTTTCCATAAATCTTCCGGACCTTTCCTAGAGTCTTCAGCAAAGATTTTTTTGACCACTATGGTTCTCAGACGCTCGTTATGCCGAGGTTTAGTAATGAAATGTCCTGATGCAGATGAAGAACATCGTCTGGGCTTTCACTCAACACAACAAGGAAGCAAACAACGGTCGAGCTAACAATAGCGAGAGGCGTGTCAGCATGTTGCTCCTTGATATCTCATACCGCTTCACTACAGTCCCTCTGCTCTTCCCTTCACACTTAAAAACGAATCAAGACCAAGCCAGGTAAATGGAGCTCCATCCACAGCAGCTAAACACTCAACAACAACACACTTGGAATGAACTTGTGGCTGTGCTAGCACCAATGATCTACATCAGGTGCTGGTGTTATGGGATGTTTAGCTTCTGCAGCATAGTTGAAGTGTGGCTGTGACCTTTCACAGCTTTTCCACCTTGCTTCCTGCAGAGTTCCAGTGAAAACCTCTTCCTTTGACCGAACGTGATGATTTCCACCTCAGGATCCTCGGATGACACACATCTTCAAACTGATTTTCCTTGTGTCCATGTGTCCATGTCCTTCTCCAATGGACGTCTCTGCTTCTAGTCCAGACCTTAACTTCCTCCTCTTGTGGCATCAAGCCAGAAGCCACTTTAAGGTCCGTTAGGATGCAGCAAGTCCCCAGACGTGAATCCCATTGAGCTTGTTTGGCACTCCATGAAGGACTCGATCCACCGAGCAGGAGCTCATCCAGGCCCTAGAGCTGCTTTGATGCACCAGAGTCACTGTGAACGTTGGATCATCTCTGGACGATAAGAAGTTTATTATCAGGATTGAAGGCAGGCATAGTGGAAAAAACTTTTTATAAGGCAAAAATGGCTCTTCTTGTTTTGTCCTACATTATAGGACATGTACATTGTATTTTGCAGGAATTTTGCTGCACGTTTGATTTACCTTTCGATTCATTTGAATTCAGTTTATAGCCTCCAGAGTGAACAAAAATGAAAATTGTCTGTAGGTCCAAACAGTCAAAGCAGCTGCGTTTTGGGCTCTGGAATGAGTTACAAACTATCAGCCTTTGGACAGGCCTAAGGCAAACACTGAATACCATACAGTACCTGCACTACCAAAGGCAATCACGGTAGTTCCTCCCATTCAAATTGAGATTTGCAACGATGAAAAGGTGATCAAATGTTCTGCAGGAGGTATTACTGTACTGCTGTTGTTGTTCAACAGGAGTACAGCTTTAACCTTTTCACATTCAACCAGAAATAATGACAAATAATGACTAAACGACTGATACATAACCCAGTGCAGCTCTTGTGGATCGGATGTGGACTTTACATCCAACATTTTGTGGAATTTCTTTCTGGATTTTAGTGAGGAATGCTTGTTGGATCTACAGGTACGGTATGCTTCATCTCATCGTGGCATTCTAGTTGAGATTAGTAATGTTTTTATAATATTCCATTTCTAGTTATTGGTTTAGTGAGTTGTTTTGCATTATATGTCCAGTCTTTATTTTGGTTCATTCACTGCAATGTGTGGTTTTAGACACTAGATAGCAGTAGTGGACATAAAAATAAAATTATAACATTAATCATACCATTAAAAATGTTTACACATGAAACACCTAAAACACAAAAGCAACATGAGAAGTGCTGAGCCCACAGCATTGATCAGTGTGGTCCACGACTTTAATAATCTCCCTTTATTTTATCCTCTTTGTCTCATTTTGATTTCTTAAAGTGAACTTAAAGTGTTTATTAACAAAAAACAAACAACATCAACACCTGGCGAAACGTCATGCTAATCACAGTGATCAATGATGGAGCAACGAAACTATTCAAAGAAACAGCAAAGAAATGAAAACTCTGCAACCAACACACACACACACACACACACACACACACACACGCCTCCCTCTGAAACGCCCCTTCGTCTTGACTGACAGTTTCTCAGCCAATAAACCTTCATCACTCTCTGGCACCTGGCCGACCAACTGCCCAACTAGGAACTAGGAAGTGACAGTCTTTACAACTTAACAATGTTATCACAAAAACGTCGTCCTCGCCCCTAATCCTGTGGCCCGCTGTTCAATAAGACCATAAAAACAACACAATGATCTAAACAAACACCAGAATAACTTTAACCAACAGAACACAGAATCTAAGACTCCTAAATGTTGACGACGTGGTGACGTCACATTTCAGGGTGACCGTGGTGGGTGTAACACTGGAATCTAATGTTTGATACCGTAGACATACTGGGCCATATCATAGACATACTGGGCCATATCATAAACCTACTGGTCAATATCATAAACCTACTGGTCAAATATCGTAAAGCTACTGGTCACATGCAGAGACTAGGAGGAGCCCTGTGGAAACCACCCGTACACACTAACGAGATGGGGACGTGATGACGTAGGACGTCAACGTTCGGGCCATTCGAGGCAGATGTTAATTCCAAGGTTGTGAGTCTTTGACTTGTTCACCTGTATAAATCCATGGATGGTGTGTGTGGAGCAGACTGTGGTCTGCTGTGGCTCGCTGTCCTGACCAGTCTGACCAGTCTGACCATTAACGGAGGTGAGTCGCTCTGCACCGAGGAGCAGATGTTTCACTGGATCATTTCAGGGAAGTCAGCGACGAAAGTGAAAGTAAGATTATAGGAGTAACCCACCTAAAACCAACCAACATCTACCCATTAGCTCCAGGGCTAAAACTGTTAGTTAATGCCAGAAAACTAAAGTATTGTTTGATATGGAGAGTGAACTTTAGTTTGGTGTTGAGCCCAGTCTGTTCTCGGAGGCAGCGTCATGTGGGGGAGACTCAGGTGCAGCTCTGGAGGGGCCAGGTGTGTGTGTGTGTGTGTGTGTGTGGGTGGGTGGGTGGGTGCGTGCGTGTGTGTGTGTGTGTGGGAGACAAAGACACAGAGACATGGGGGACTGGATGAGGACGTACTGGTGATGGACAGAGCAGCTAGCTCGGCTAAAGCTAAGTTTCCAGGAAGTAGCGATGGGAGGAGCTGCGTCTGAGCTGTTTCTCTTCAGATCACTTTGGTTTGTTTACGACATGTTCAACAGTCAGAGAAATGTAGTAAACACTCACATTTCCTTCTCCACGTGTATTGTGGAGTAGGTAGGAGAGTCAGGGGCCAGCATTAGGAGGACATAGTGGGGTTAGAGGACAGGAGGACACAGGGAAGTGCAGATGGTTTTGTTCTCCTGGTCGGGGACTGTTTTCATCACAGTTTTAAAGCAGATGTTTCTTCTCCTGATGTTTCCCAGATGCCCAGGAGACCAAAGTCTTGTGTGAGCTGAAGAAGAGCTGCATCTTACCGTGTCGGTTTGATCCTGGTGATGCTATCATCCACTGGCACCATCTGTCTGGACCCTACCTGGTCCACTCCTACTACAGGGACCAGGACCAGCTGGGACACCAGTACCAGAACTTCACAGGCAGAACATCTCTGTTCAAAGAGCAGATCTCCAGGGGCAACGCTTCACTAAGGCTGACAGGGCTGAAGGTCCAGGACCAGGGGGAATACAGGTGCCAAACCAGCACCAGCTACGCACATGAGCAGTCGTACGTCATTCTGACAGTAGAAGGTATGAAATCCTTCATACAGGAACCACAAACTCCATGAACTGTTCTGGTGGATGACTGGTGGATCAGTGGGTGAATGCACAGCCAGAAGGACCATGGTTCCAGTCTGGGGTTGAGGGCTTTCCTGTGTCAAGCTTTCATTTTCTAGAAATGAAGCCCTCACCTGTCCTTGCAGTTAAACATGTATTTAATGACAGATGAGTGGAGATGATTGTCAGGAGGGCACCAGCCTGTGGGTTCATAAACAGCTACTAATCCTTATTTTATCATGTTTCACATTTTATGACAATCTCTGTCTCTGCTCTTGTCACCTCCCTGGACGTTAGCATGACTTCTATCACATCACAACCTAAACCATCTTTGCAGCTCCAGTCCAGAAGATCACCATCCAGAGAGAGGGAAACAGGATCTCCTGCAGCTCAGAGGGGATCTACCCCCAGCCTGCTCTCACCTGGTCCACCAGCTCTCCAACCAACCTGCTCTCTGAGAGCAAACCCACCATCCATCAGACAGAAGAACAGCTGTACAACATCAGCAGCTCTCTGACTCTGCCAGAGGAGCTGCATGAGCTGCTCTACACCTGCACCATCAGCACCAGCAGCTCCAGCAGATCCCACAGAATCACTCTGAGTGAACCAGGTTAGAGTCTCTCTGCTACAGATGAGACACTAAGACTCTAAAACTCCAAGACGAGTTTCAGATGAGAAGTTCTACCTGCTGATATCTTTATTTCTTCTTCCATGACTGTGTCTCTGTGTCATTCCAGCTCCTATCATTAGTTCAGACTCTGAAACAACAATCTCCTGCACTCCCTCAAACACTGACCTGACTAGCTTCACCTGGAGGTTCAACCATGATCAGGTCATCCTGACTCAGAACATCAGGGACTGCACAGTGTCAGAGGGTTGGAAGCAGCAGGTGAAGACTGTGTCTCCATCAGGGAACATCACACTCCATCAGTTATCCTCTGACCACCAGGGGCTTTACTCCTGTGAGGGCAGGAGTGGAGAGGAGACATTCATATCCAACATCTCTCTGAGGGTTGAGGAGAGGCCAAGTGAGTTCACTGTCATAACAACTGTCATCATGTCATATCTACAGCTTCAGCAGCTGGAACAATCTAGAACCAGAATCAGAAACTGATTCATGAATATTTTCCTTCTTCATATCTTCCAGGAAACAATGTGGGCCTGATAGTAGCCGTGATACTAACAGCAGTACTAGTAGCAGTGATAGTACTTCTCTATGTAAAATACCTTAATCTAAAGGTAAGTTCTACCAGTGACAGTAATCTGTTTTGTTTTCCATATTCTCAGTCTTTCTTTGTACTAACAACAATGTTTTTCTATGCAGACACGTAAAAGGAGAGAACAGCAGCAGCCACAAAATGAAACTGAGGTTCCCTTAAGTGTTCCAGTTGATCCTGTAGTTAATGGATCCACTCTACTGAACAGAAGATGAAACAATAAGAATCTAAAGATGTTCAGTTGTTTCTCCGTTCAGTAGCAACAAAGCAACATTTCATGTCTGTATGATGTTACATGATGTGGAGTCTGTTTACTGGACAAGTTGTTATAATGGAATCTTCTCTTCCAGGAACATCAGTGTGGAGGTCTAGTAGCTCCCTGCCAGACATGGCATCCACATCTCCTGAGGGGAACCTCCCCAAGGGTTGATGAGATTAATGAATTATGTAAATGTAAACAGGTGAAAGGACTTACCATCAGTATCCCTGTAGTAGGTCAGGAACAACTCGTCACTATTGTGAATGTTGTGAGAAGATCAATCAGTCAATCAATGTTTATTTATTAAGTACATTTCATGCACCAGAGTTCTTTAAAGTGGTTACTGAGGACCTTCCAGACAGAGTTACTCCTCTGTTTGTTTGTTTGTTTGTTGTTGTTGTTTTGCTGTTCATCTGGATTAAGATGGATTCTTGAGCTTTGCCTTACATTAACTATATAATATAAACTCTCAGTAGGTTAGATTGATAAATCAATCAATCAATCAATCAATCAAGCAGCTGCAGCAGGATCCAGTTTAACTCCATGGACTGGTCTACCAGTAACTGGATGGTCTTAGTCCTAAATACCAGTCAGAGCTGCTGGGTGGGTGTGAAGCATCCAGAGCCCTCAGGTGGTCAGGGACAGGTGTCCTCAGTGTCTCCAGGTGGAGCTGCTTCTCTGGTCCTCACCTGTGGAACACCTGAGGAGCAGACACGCTCAAATACAGGTGTGTCTGAGCAGGTCAAGACACTGATGCTGTCCATGTAGTTTCTGGCAGTGATATCTCACTCTGCCTGAACTGAAACTGAACTTGAAACTAATACCTCCAACTGCAACTCACTTCAGAATTAACACACCAGAGTTTACTGTTTAATCAGCAGTTCTGTTACGAGAAAAACTGATATACTGTTGAAACTCAAAGTTTTCATCTTTTTTCTTCATTTTTCTGGTGTTTAAACAGATTTCCAGCTGAGTGAGGATGTGGTGAAGTTTTAGGACCAGCTGAACATCTTTCAGGGGGATTAGTTGAATGAAAGGTTTCTAAATACTCTTGCAGATTGTTCATGTTCTTGTTCTTCCTTGAATATTTCAGTTCTTTGCCTAAAACAACAGTAATTATGATGAGGCCGTGATTTATATTTATTTATGATTTATGTGACTGTTATAATAATTACATAATTACACTCGAATGCACTGTGTAGCCTAATACTTGTCAAAATAAAAGTTCCTAACATTATCCTTACTAAATTATGCATTTTAGAAAACACATTCACAATTAATTCTTATCAACTTATATTCAGCATATTTTCAGAATCTGAATCTTTTTACATTTTATATCTTTTGAACATTTTTAAGCCAAATTATTATTACAAATGAATTGTCCATTAATTGGCTCTTACAGGTACCTCAGAGGATACTTGATTTTTTTCTTGTGTTAATCTTGTTATATTTATTATATGTTGCTTTTGTTTACTTATTTTGCACAACTAACTTTCTTACTTTATCACTGACTTTTACACAAATATTTGGGTGCAACAGAAGTTCTTTTTGGTCGTGTTGAATTTTGTTTTGTTACATTGTTTTTTGTTATTTTGCATTCGTGATTTTTTTCTTAAACAATTTTGTGTAATAGAAGGTGATAAAGGAATTTTATTTTTTTCATACTGTTACATTGTTTTATTTTATTTTTGTTGTAGTTAGTTAATAAAAATATTTTTATTTGCCTAAAATCTTTGTCCTGTTTTTTAATAATAATAATAATAAAAGTAATAGTAATAATAACTAGAAAATTCCAGCGCGCTGAAATTTCGAGAGTGCTCCGAATGCTGTGCCCACCATCGAGTCACTAGCTGCCCCAACCCCCCCACCCCCCACCCCCCCCCCCCCCCCCCCCCTCCCCCCGCCAGAGCCGAAGGAGAATTGCTCTTTTCGGCCATAACTTTGTATTAACATGCATGTATGAGAGAGACCGAGTGTGTGTGTGAGTGTGCCTGTTTGTGTGTCTGTATGAGGTCATCAGTCAGCCTGCTCCAGCAGGACACTGTCAGCAGGGGAGAGAGAGTAGCAGGGAATACACCAAATGAGCTTTGAGAAGGTGCTGGTGAAAAACGATACAAGCTATCGACATGAAACTCGGTGCACAGACAGACCACAAGTTTCTTGAATTTTTGAAATTAAAATGAAGTTTCTACCTCAAAGTATGGCGACGTAGCGCATTTTTGTTTGAGGTGTTCCGATTTCCCCATTCATTCTTATGGGAAAAAGCCAAATTGCCCAAGTGCTAAACATTTGGCTCTAGGGAGACGACGCTTGCACCTATCTGGAATATGAACACACCGTCACGCAGGGGACAGTCTCAGGAACGCCCTGATGCGATTTGGTGTGTCTACTATGAAAACTGAGGCCACAGTCACGAGTAGAAGTGTAAAGTTTAACTTTGATCGCAGTGGTTGGAAAATGAATGGGGCCTTATGGAGAGAAGAGGCTGCCCTGGCCTGACTCTGAGGCTCGCCGTTTAAATTTTACAAAGCGCTCAGGTTTATGCCCGGCATCGCACGAGAGAGCACAAATTTGCCTACAATACTGGAAAAAAGAATTTGTCTACTACTTACGGTTTGGCCGGGAGCAGCGTGAAAAGAGCAAAATGAGAGGTGATTTTTCAGTCATCCCGCACTCTGACCGTTGGTCTCTCCCCACTGTAACTTTTCAAAAACCGCCAAACCCACGTGTTTTTGAGACGGCCTGGATGACGACAAGTTTTCCTGCGTTTTGAAGTTTGAACTGGCGGGGCCAAAAACTGGAATTTTGTCGGGGTCGAACATTTCCACACTTGCCGGGGCCGAGCCGCACGTTTTGATGTATCATTTGTGTGTCTGCGACGAGCGGTTTTCAAGCTATACTCGACCGAAATTTCGCTATAATAATAATAAGAAGAACAAACACGGTGGAGAGTAATAGTGCTCCCTTTCGGAGCACTAATAATTATTATTATTAGAGTGAAATCCACTGAAAATATCATCTAATGATTTTCCTCTGGTCTGAAACTGTTAATAACTGCAAACAAGTATCAGAGAAGATTGTTTATTATGTTAGTGCTTGGATGAAACAGCCTGTGAAGCATTCTTTAACAGTTAGAATAAAACAGGTGAATGTTTGTAATCTGAAAACTGATGAGAGAACTGAGAGGTGTCATGTCTAAAATGAGGGGTTTAATTATCTCCTTTGAGATCCTGGTTAAAGGTGCAGTAGTGAGGATGAAAGGAATGACTGTCATCTTGCTGGACCTGAAAGACTAATTATCAGTCTGCGTCACTAAGATTCTTTCATTTTCATGTGTGGAGGCGCTCAGTGTTTTCTGCTCTCCTCATTTTCCATGTTGGTAGTGGTCCGGGAGATTCTCCCGAACAAATCTTCTCTTTAACTTGTCCAGATTCTGGATCGTTTTCCGACAGCGGCCAGTTAACTGTTTTTGCCAGTTTTTGGCCCCTGATGTAGAAACTTGATTCAAACTTCAAAACGCAGGAAAACTTGTCGTCTTTGCCCGTAACCGACAGCGTGTTGATACCTTGTGTCGTTTTTCCTCCAGACCGTCTCAAAAACATGCGGGTTTGGTTTTAGGAGCAGCTACAGTGGGGAGAGACCAACTGTCAGTGCGGGATCGCTGAAAAATCAGCTCTCGTTTCGCTCTTTTCACGCTGCTCCCAGCCACACCCTAAGCACCAGACAAATTCTTTTTTCCAGTTTTGTAGGAACATTGGTGCTCTCTCATGCGGGGCAGGCCATAAACCCGTGCGCCTTGTGAAATTTAAACGGCGAGCCTCATCGTAGGCCCAGTGCAGCCTCTTCTCTCCATAAGCCCCCATTCATTTTCCCACCGCTGCCATCAATGTTAAACGTTACAATTCTACTCGCGACTGTGGCCTCAGTTTTCATAGTACACACACCAAATCACATCAGGACATTCCGGAGAGTCTTCCCTGCGTGACGTGATGTGCTACGTCGCCATACTTTGACTTAGAAACTTCATTTTAATTTCAAAAATTCAAGAAACTTGTGGTCTGTTTGTGTACTGAGTTGCATGTTGATAGCTTGTATCGTTCTTCAGCAGCACCTTCTCAAATTGTTTTTGGTCAGGTGCCTGTTCCTGTGTCTCCTCTGCTGACAGTGTCCTGCTGCAGCAGGCTGACTGATGACCTCATACAGACACACAAACACTTCAGGCACACTCACACACACACACACTCAGTCTTACTCATACATGCACGTTATTACAAAGTTACGGCCGAAAAGAGCAAAATTCCTTCAGTTTTGGGAGCACCCAGACAAATCATACATCAAAATGATCGAGAGAAGTTGGCCTCTATTTTTCTCTCCACAATATTAACTTTTGGGCCCGCCAGGGGCCCGCCAGGGGCCCCCATAAGGAATGAATGGGAAAATGACCAATCCAGCTCATTTCTCAACCAGGTTAAAAACTCCATTCAAACTTGGATATGGTGATGAAAATGTGGTCTGTGTGTCTTGTTTTCACCATGGACACACGCAAACACACGCACACACACAAACACACTCACTCAGTCTCTCTCTCATACATGCAGACACTCTCTGAATGCTGTCTTGTGAGCACACATCCCGGAACACTTGAAATTTCTGCACGCTGGAATTTTCTAGTTTGTATTTGTTATTTTATAATTCTCTAAAAGTCTCAGCCAAATCATGATCCCACGAAGAATACTTCACAGCTTCACAGCTTCACAGCCGACTGTGTGGGAATGAGGTGAAAACTTTCAGACCAAGCACCTGTAACGCTCCAGTGGGAGCCTCAGCCTGACTTCAGCAGTTGTTTGTGTATAACGGCTGTCAATGTGCGTGTGTGTGTGTGTGTGTGTGTGTGTGTCTGCCGGTTGAGCTTGCGTCCCCCCAAAAGAAAATATAAAACTCTCTTTGGCTTTTTAACTATATGTAAGCTAAGATATCATTTGTTTGTCATGGGTGATCGGTTGTGTTGCTAGTCACATGGGGAGCAGTGTATACAGAAAGTGTTCAGGTTACTCCTCGATCCCTGAAGGAGTCAGACTGGTTTAGCAGCTGACACTGTTGATTTTATCATTAACAACAGGATCTGAGGAGCTCAAATAGGATGCATCTGGACCCTGGTCATCCTGGCAGCTCTGACCTGTCTGAGCTACAGCAGAGGTGAGTCTAAATTTAATTCTATGCGATATAGTTCTATAGGTAGGTTTACACCTGCCTGAGGGGTCATCATCACGTCAGTGTTTCAGGGTTGTCATAAATGTTTTCCAGCACAAGGAAATCTGTTAATATTGTGTTAATATTCTTTTTTTTTCTTTGACTTGTTCAACCTTCGGTCAGTCAATCAGTGACAGCTCTGTCGTTGCATCCAGTGATAGGGTGGAGCTGTCACACACTCAACCACGTACGCCTCTGACACTCAGCTGACACACACACACACACACACACACACAGCTGGCCGGCTCAGGCTGTGGAGCTGCGCTCCTCTGAGGGAACTGGAGCATGTGTGTGGACAACAGCGAGGTGATCCTGGTCGTCCTGACGCTCCTGAGCAACAGCCGAGGTGAGCTGCTCTTAACTTTGGTCTCAGACGTGTTTAACTCTGGTTGAGGGGAAGATCACCAATTATTAACCAGGAGAGAGGGAAAGCAAGAGCTGGAGGTGAAATCCACTGAAAATACATATCATCTAATGATTTTCCTCTGGTCTGAAACTGTTAATAACTGCAAACAAGTAACAGAGAAGATTGTTTATTATGTTAGTGCTTGGATGAAACAGCCTGTGAAGCATTCTTAAACAGTTAGAATAAAACAGGTGAATGTTTGTAATCTGAAAACTGATGAGAGAACTGAGAGGTGTCATGTCTAAAATGAGGTGTTTAATTATCTCCTTTGAGATCCTGGTTAAAGGTGCAGTAGTGAGGATGAAAGGAATGACTGTCATCTTGCTGGACCTGAAAGACTAATTATCAGTCTGCGTCACTAAGATTCTTTCATTTTCATGTGTGGAGGCGCTCAGTGTTTTCTGCTCTCCTCATTTTCCAAGTAAGGAAAGAATACTTTAACTTGGGTCATGTTGGTAGTGGGTTTTATGGGAAGTAGGAGTGTGGATAGTAGGGGTGCTAGTGACCCCCGAAATGTATTCACCCCAAATACATTTACATGAAATAAAGTGAAAAGACTAGAGTGAGAACAAAAGAAAATGTAAGTTCAGAGAGAAAAGTAAGTAAGAGAGAGAAGAGCCTTGTATATGCAGTAACCTGACACCTCATGCTCCCTCACTGCAATGATTGACAGGGGGGGGTGAAGTTCAGCACCCCCTGCTGGGAATACGTTCACTGACACATTTCTAAAGTTTAAAGGTTGCTCCTCACTGAATGTCAAACATTGATGGGGTTTTTTAACCCTTCAAATGTAGTGCATTCAACATGGATCAAAGAGTTAGGAGTCTGGTAACTTCCTGGACAAGACTGGATGCCCCTTGATCAGGGCGGGGAGCTGCTGTCACAACAAAGTCTATTACACATACAGTATAATGCTACAGACAGATCAAAGGAGAAGCAGTGCATTGTGGGTGTCAGCCTCGCTCATTTCTCCCTCTTTGACAACTAAACGTAACGTTAGTGACTGAGCGCAGTCCACACAGCCCTGCTCCGAGTCCTCGGTTTTAGTGCCTTTCAAGACCCACATTAATACCCAATGAAGTGAATATTCAACTCCTTAGGAATCACAATGATCGATGGCTAGACGATGAAAGGAAAGATGAAAAATACAAAGGAACACTTAAACATCTCTTCAAACTACAGCAACCAGCCCACCCCCCTTCCCAAACACAAAGAACTAACAGGTGAACGTATAAACTGTTACACCCACCCCAATACACAAAATAAATGATCAAAACCAACACCAAAATAAGCCTTAACAAAAAGAAAAGCCAATTCATGACTCCTACATACCAGCTTGTAATCATTACAATAATTACCCCATTTATCCAATAAAGTGAACATTCAAAATCACATTCACATCCTGTTTACTTCATCTGTGTTCTTTCTTAAATCACAAGTCAAATCTCTGACAGTCCATTAACGCCTTTATGTGGCAATCTGAGGCGGTGAGCGGTCAACCCCAGTGAGTGAGTGGCAGTGGGACAATTTGACAGAGGAAGGACACTAGCAGGCAGCAGACATAAAAAAGAACAGCGTAACAAATGCAATGCGCAAACGAAAATCCAATGGAAAGAACAATTAGCTTTGAACTGGTCAACTCAGGTAAACTCATGCAACTCAGGCAAACTGCTCCACAAAGAGCCGCTGTGGCTGCAGGTTTTTGTTCCAACCTGTCCATAGACTGACCAGTCAACTGTCTGAAGACTCAGATCAGCTGATTGAATAAGCCAAATCATCTGTGCTGCTGCCTGGTTGGAACAAGAACCTGCAGCCACATGGCTCGTTGTGGAACAGGTTGGCCACCCTTGTCTAAGATTATAGATCATGTTATACACTGTGTTTTTCTGCATGGAGTTTGATTTACATTTCAATTTATTTGAATGAAATTTCTAGCCTTCATGGTGATCCAAAATGCAAATGAGTTATCCTCCATAATATTTTGGGGGCAGCTGCATTTCCAGCTCTTTTGTTTGATTTGTTTGCCTTTGCTCATTCATTGTCTGTTGGTCCAAACCAGTCAAAGCAGCTTTGATCTCTGTAATGAATTAGCGTGACAATTGGAGACCAAAAGGCCCATTAAGTGCACACAATCAGACTTTGGACAGGCCTAAGGCAAACACTGAATACCATACAGTACCTGCACTACCAAAGGCAATCACGGTAATTCGTCCTACTCAAATTGAAATTTGCAATGATGAAAAGGTGATCAAATATTCTGCAGGAGGTATTAGGTGCTTCCACATAGATCGCGGCAAGCGCAGCGCGCGACAAGGCGGCAAGGTTGCTAAACTACCAGTAACAACATTTAGCAGTTGGCTTGAGCGCGATCTTGTGAGAAGGTGTATTAAGTCCTGGCTATAGTGCTAATAAGGAGACGAGGAGACGAGCAGCACAGAAAAGGAGGATGTGGGTCCACCCAGTTCTGATAGGAAGGCAGGAACCGGGGGGAAAAGACCGGGTCCGGGAGCTACAGCTCTGTAACCCCCGTTTTGAGGTCTACCTCAGGCTGGTCCGGGAGCTACAGCTCCGTAAGGACCGCTTTGAGAGCTACCTCAGGCTGGTCCGGGAGCTACAGCTCCATAACCCCCGTTTTGAGGTCTACTTCAGGCTGGTCCGGGAGCTACAGCTCCATAACGACCGCTTTGAGGTCTACTTAGGCTAAGCAGGGAGCAGTTTAACCGCCTGCCTGGTAAAGCTTGTGTCCCAGAGATCGGGAAACTTGATTAGCTGCCCCTCCGTAGTTCTGGAGTCCTCTGGAACTCGTGACCCAACAACCTCTCTCCTATTGGACGCGCCGCTGTGACGTCACAGCACGCAGCGCCAGAGTTAAGGTGCTTCCACATAGACCGCGGCAAGCGCAGGCGGCGGGCGGCAAACCCATTCATTGTGTATGTGGTTGCGCGGCGCAAGAGCGCAGAGCTTTGCGCTGTTGCGCGCTGCTCAGCGGTGCGCAACAGTTGAGAAATGTTCGACTCGGGCGCTGCGCGCTGTGACGTCATCGCGGCGCGTCCAATAGGAGAGAGGTTGTTGGGTCACGAGTTCTAGAGGACTCCAGAACTATGGAGGGGCAGCTAATCAAGTTTCCCAATCTCTGGGACACAAGGTTTACCGGGCAGGCGGTTAAACTCCTCCCTGCTTAGCCTAAGTAGACCTCAAAACGGGGGTTATGGAGCTGTAGCTCCCGGACCAGCCTGAGGTAGCTCTCAAAGCGGTCCTTACGGAGCTGTAGCTCCCGGACTAGCCTGAGGTAGCTCTCAGAGCGGTCCTTACGGAGCTGTAGCTCCCGGACTAGCCTGAGGTAGCTCTCAAAGCGGTCCTTACGGAGCTGTAGCTCCCGGACCCAGTCTATATTCCCCCGGTTCCTGCCTTCCTATCAGAACTGGGTGGACCCACATCCTCCTTTTCTGTGCTGCTCGTCTCCTCGTCTCCTTATTAGCACTATAGCCAGGACTTAAAACACCTTCTCACAAGATCGCGCTCAAACCAACCGCTAAATGTTGTTACTGGTAGCTTAGCAACCTTGCCGCCTTGTCGCGCGGCACAGCGCTGCGCCCGGCTGCGCTGACCCGGCGCCGCGCTTGCCGCGGTCTATGTGGAAGCACCTTTACTGTACTGCTGTTGCTCAACAGGAGTACAGCTTTAACCTTTTCACATTCAACTAGAAATAATGACAAATATTGGGCACTTTCAGAGTTAGATTGTCAGTAAATTACTGAGTTCACTTCATGTGGATTGAAAAACAGCTTTTACATCTGACTTTTTATGCAATTTGCACTTATCAGAAAGCTTGTGCTTTCCTGTGACACCTTTGTTCACAAGCAGTACTCACACTGATGATTCTGCTCACCTGTGCTTTTCTCCTGAGCTATGGCCATGGCGCAGTGTACATGTTTCATGAGAGACTTCACATACACATCATAGTCACACAAAGTCACCTCACAAAACACATTCCCAAACATGATGTCAACTGGCAGCCTGAAGATCCTTCCAATCATTAAATAAAAAGGCGCAAGCCCTGTTGTCTCATGAACAATGCAATTATAAACAAACCTCATGGACTAAATCATCTGTGTCCATTCTGCTTGGACAGAGGAGGCAGAGATCTCAACATGTTTCCTAAGATGCGGTTAAACCGCTCAGTACCACCATTTCCCATGCGATGATACGGTGACGTCACACCAGACCAGGCTCAACAGTCAGCTCACTCTCAAAATTCACAGCCCGATCAGGGAGCAAACGCTGAGGAAAACCAGAGACACAAAATAAATTGTCCCACAGTTTCTTTGCCACTGTCTTCACAGTTTGATCCTAGCAGGGGAACACATGCGCAAGCTTGGTGAAATGGTCAGTGATTGCCAGAACGTCAACAGGCTTGTTATCACTGCCTGAGCAGAAAAAATACTGAAATTTGCTTGACACTTTCTTTTGTAACACAAATTTGTATTTTTCTTTGCCATTCCATAACATGTATCAAAATTGCAACTTCCTGGTTACTTTTTAACACATTTTTGAGTTGTTGAATAACAAAAGAATAACAGTCACTATAAAAACACTATAAATCACTATAAAAATGGCCAATATTGCCTCATATTGAAGGTTCTTGAAGGTGCACCAGCTTCTGAAGCCATAGAGAGCTGTGCCTGAAACCTTAGGGTGGTGGTTGCATTGACTCTGCAATATTTGCAACGGCCACACTTGGCACATTTTGCAGGCCAGCGTGCAACCAGATCAAACCACACATCATCTGGGACTCAAACCCGAAGTCTGTTGGGTGGTGGTGACGATGCGGCATTCAGTGATGGCCGACCCTTTTGTGAATGCACAAGAATGAGGCTGGTGGCAACCTCTGCTTGAAAGCGCCTTTGTGACATTGGCTTTTAGTAGCCTGCAGCCACGGCGGTAGATCAACTGATGATGCACTGACAATGCCGAACATGATGGTTTGCCAGAACAGATAGAAGTACCACCTCCGTGACCTCATATGGTACTTGTACCTAGCGACACATGCATCAAGGAGATCCCCCCTCCCATGAAAGTGTTGTACACTTTCACAATGTGTGGCCTGTTGACTTGCAGAAATGCCTTGTCTGCTTTGCTTCAGCGTCAAGCTTTATCTTGAGACTCAGTTTCACAGTAGAATGTTTGTAGATCTGTTGTCATACCACTTAACAATTACCATCTCTTCCTCTTTGTTCACCCTGGCATCAACAGAGCCTCTAGCTCTCTTTGCAAGACTTTTCTCATCTTCAAGCAACCAACCAGTCAATTGCCACAGAGTTTTCCTAAATAGTACCTTTGCTGCTCAAGAAGCTTCAGCAGCAGTTGTGCTGAAGAAGAGAAGTTGTCAGCAAACACTTTGTAGTTTTGGTTTGTTGTTTGGAAGAGCTTCACAGAGCCTGACCACCTGATCACTTACAATGCCAAGTATGGCAGAAAAAACAACACAAAAAACAAATTGATTTAATTTGACATTACTTTTATGTTTACATTTTTAAATTATGCTTCAAGGTCAACAACAGAGATGAATGATTAATTCAAAAATAATTGAATTGAGCAGTTCAGTGCTTTTTTTCTAATTGTGACATGGATGTCACATAGAGCTTTTTGTGACTTATTTTAGGCTAAGGGCCCGATGTGACATGTGACACAGCAATATTCACTTACGTTTTCTGTATACATTTATTTAAGAAAAGGTCACAACAGGTTATATACAACAAAGGACATAAAACAATTTGCATTGTGAAGTGGCTGGTGGCCTATCTTTCTTGCTAAAATCAAGTTGTTGGATATCAGCTGCCGCTGAGACATGTGCCATCCATGCTGGCCACCATTTTGGAAATGTTATCATGGGGACACAGATTCACATAGTGTCACATGACTGCACCCAGATGTTGAGTAGATGTCACTTAGGGACTTCATGAGTTACAAGTCTTACATACACTTGTGTAAGGGGCCTTCCAGGACATTTAAAGGGTCCTTATGGGTTAACAGCTCAACATTATCATGCAAACATTATCCCTGCCCCTAATCCTGTGACCCACTATTCAATAAGGCCACACAAACTTCACAATAATCAAAACAAACACCAAAATAACCCTTTAAGAAACAGAAAATTTTCATCCATCCATCTTCTTCTGCTTATCCAGGGCCAGGTCGCGGGGGCAGCAGTCGGAGTTGGGACGTTATGATGTGGTGATGTCACATTTTAGGAGGTGACCGTGGTGGGTGGGCTGTAACACTGGAAACAGTAGATTCTAATGTTTGATATCATAAACCTACTGGACAATATCATAAACACACTGGATTATATCATAAACCTGCTGGACACATGCATGGACCAAGGAGGAGTCCTGTCTGGAAATCACCCTACAAAGGAGTAGAGGGACGTGATGACATAATGACACTATCACGGAGGTCTAAATAAGTAGATGGTAATTTCAAGGTTGTGAGTGTAACGGGTGTGTCTTTTGGGTTATCGTCTGTATGAATGTTGATCTGTTAACGTCTCAGTATTCTGTGTTTTCCGGCTTTCACCGGATGTTTATTTGACAGGAAATGGTCACATCTGTATGATGAACAAAATGAAATGTGTGAATGAAGTCAAAATGAAGTCTGCGACATGCAGTTCACAAAACTCAGTGGGCCCCTGCTCTCAGTGGACACAGCGCAGACTGAGCCCAAGCACACACACACACACACACATATACACGCAAGATGCGGCTATAAAGTGCTACGAAAAGTGAACACTTATGCCAACTATAAACCTACAAAAGTATAGTTTTCTTGGTAAAACACACCACAGACTGTTCATGGTCTTCATTTAGCATCTATACAAGTATTTTAAATCATGTCTAACATCAAAACAGAATAATCATGACAAGAGAAAACACCACGTACTGTGTACCTGCTCTCAGTGGACACAGCACAGACTGAGAGCGTCCAGGTAACTGGGTGAACGAACTCTTAAAGGAACAGTACCTATCTAATGTCTCTCCACCAAGCTACAAATTATAGTATAAAACAAACAAAATTTTCCTCATCAATACAAAAATCTGGATTTTGGTGAGATTTGGTGACGAGTCATAAAGAGGCAGATGTTAATTTCAAGGTTGTGAGGCTTTGACTTGTCCTCACCTGTATAAGAGCCTCAGGTCTAAAACTGATAGTTAATGCCAGAAAACTAAAGTATTGTTTGATATGGAGAGTGAACTTTAGTTTGGTGTTGAGCCCAGTCTGTTCTCGGAGGCAGCGTCATGTGGGGGAGACTCAGGTGCAGCTCTGGAGGGGCCAGGTGTGTGTGTGTGTGTGTGTGTGGGAGACAAAGACACAGAGACATGGGGGACTGGATGAAGACGTACTGGTGATGGACAGAGCAGCTAGCTCGGCTAAAGCTAAGTTTCCAGGAAGTAGCGATGGGTGGGGCTGTTTCTCTTCAGATCACTTTGGTTTGTTTACGACATGTTCAACAGTCAGAGAAATGTAGTAAACACTCACATTTCCTTCTCCACGTGCATTGTGGAGTAGGTAGGAGAGTCAGGGGCCAGCATTAGGAGGACATAGTGGGGTTAGAGGACAGGAGGACACAGGGAAGTGCAGATGGTTTTGTTCTCCTGGTCGGGGACTGTTTTCAGGACTGGTCCTGGAGCCTTCTCGACTGTCTGCAGAGAGCACAGGTGTCCTGTGTCTCACCTGGAGTAGGACGCACATCTGCTCTGGGTCAGCCTCGAGCAGCTGCTGCTGTTTGGAACACAGGAAGATGCCAGATAGCACCAGGCCTACACCTTCTCCAGAATGACACGCTGACATTACACAATGTATGGGTTATACTGTTATGGCAGGGAGATAAACACATGGTTTTAATCAAATGTTTGACCACAAGTGGAAGTAGAGAGTATCTGGCAATACAAATGAGTGCTAATGCAAATCCAAATCAAATGGCTTTTTTATCATTGTGCAAAGGGTTCAAATCCAGAAAATTATTAAATGTTTAGTAGTTTTTAATAAAGTGGAAGTTTCAAGCATGATGATTTAGTAGCAGTATTTCTGTGCACTTATATGATTGTCCACAAGGGGGATTAGAGAGGAAGGATCAATAACCTTTCCTGTTTATCCAGCATGTGACTCCAGTGAGGTCACATCGAGACTCACAGAAATGATTTTGGTTCAAAGTCAGAAGGAAGTCATAAACTCACAGCGACCACCAGCGATGTTTCTGAGAACCGTCCTGACTTGTTTTGAGTAGATTTTTCTCCACACAGATGATGAAGTCTCCCTCCTCTTGCTCATCAACACAGATTTGAAGAGATACTTTGAAGGTTGTTTCTCACAGACAACAAATAACCAATCAGTAGAACTGGTCAGAGGGAGCGAAGGGAAAAGGGTTTCACCATACATGCCACATACTCACTACACATCCTCACAGCAGAGGCTGTAATATAGGCTCATATGGTCAAAAACAATCATCATCACATTTTAAATCAAACGAGCATCCCTGATGTTCCCCAGGTGCTCAAGAAACCAAGACTCCAAGTCCAGTCTTGTGTGAGCTGAAGAAGAGCTGCATCTTACCGTGTCAGTTTGATCCTGGTGAAGATGCTATCATCCACTGGCACCAGCAGCCAGGAGAGGAAACTGTCGTCCACTCGTACTACAGTGACCAGGACCAGCTGGGACACCAGAAGCAGCCCTACAAAAACAGAACATCTCTGTTCAAAGAGCAGATCTCCAGGGGCAACGCTTCACTAAGGCTGACAGGGCTGAAGGTCCAGGACCAGGGGGAATACAGGTGCCAAACCAGCACCAGTGGCAGGTCTGGACGCCAACAGTCGTACATCAGTCTGGAAGTAGAAGGTATGAACTCCACCACTCTGAAAACACAGATAACCTCTGGGAGATTTGCTGGATCAGTGGGTAAATGCACAGCAAGAAGGACCACAGCAGAGTCAGTGTCCTCAACTGACCATGAGGGATGTCTGCCCGGCCCTTAAGTACATCACGGGGGAGAGGGGGGCAACCTCAGGCAGGATCCAACCAATGCAGGGGGTGGAGAGGGACGGAGGGAGGAAGGAAGGAAGGAAGGAAGGCAGGAAGGAAGGAAGGAAGGAAGGAAGGAAGGAAGGAAGGAAGGAAGGAAGGCAGGAAGGAAGGAAGGAAGGAAGGAAGGAAGGAAGGAAGGAAGGAAGGAAGGAAGGAAGGAAGGAAGGAAGGAAGGAAGGAAGGAAGGAAGGAGCACAGACACAATCACAATCATTCACCGAGTGACATCTGAGGATGTAACAGAGTTCACTGGCTGAGTCCTACTGGTTACTGGTTATGTTCTCTATCTCATATCAACATTCTTTATTTGTAAATGCACCTTTCCTTCAAGTTACAAATGTCTCTGATGATGATAGATGAGTCTGATTTATCATTTTATTGTTAAGTGTTTTGTATTTTATGACCAGTGATGCTCTGTCTCTGCTCTTGTCACCTCCCTGGACGTTAGCATGACTTCTATCACATCACAACCTAAACCATCTTTGCAGCTCCAGTCCAGAAGATCACCATCCAGAGAGAGGGAAACAGGATCTCCTGCAGCTCAGAGGGGATCTACCCCCAGCCTGCTCTCACCTGGTCCACCAGCCCTCCAACCAACCTGCTCTCTGAGAGCAAACCCACCATCCATCAGACAGAAGAACAGCTGTACAACATCAGCAGCTCTCTGACTCTGTTAGAGGAGCTCCATGAGCTGCTCTACACCTGCACCATCAGCACCAGCAGCACCATCAACACCAGCAGCACCATCAGCACCAGTCCACCCAGTACACCCAGGAGAGCCAGTCTGTATGAACCAGGTTAGAGTCTCTCTGCTGATACCAAGACGAGTTCCTACAGCAGATGAGAAGTTCTACCTGCTGATATCTTTATTTCTTCTCCATGACTGTGTCTCTGTGTCATTCCAGCTCCTATCAATAGTTCAGACTCTGAAACAACAATCTCCTGCACTCCCTCAAACACTGACCTGACTAGCTTCACCTGGAGGTTCAACCATGATCAGGTCATCCTGACTCAGAACATCAGGGACTGCACAGTGTCAGAGGGTTGGAAGCAGCAGGTGAAGACTGTGTCTCCATCAGGGACCATCACACTCCATCAGTTATCCTCTGACCACCAGGGGGTTTGCTCCTGTGAGGGCAGGAGTGGAGAGGAGACATTCCTGTCCAACATCTCTCTGAGGGTTGAGGAGAGGCCAAGTGAGTTCACTGTGTCATAACAACTGTCATCATGTCATATCTACAGCTTCAGCAGCTGGAACAATCTAGAACCAGAACAACTGATTCATGAATATTTTCCTTCTTCATATCTTCCAGGAAACAATGTGGGCCTGATAGTAGTCATGATACTAGCAGTAGTACTAGCAGTAGCAGTAGTGATAGTACTTCTCTATGTAAAATACCTTAATCTAAAGGTAAGTTCTACCAGTGACAGTAATCTGTTTTGTTTTCCATATTCTCAGTCTTTCTTTGTACTAACAACAATGTTTTTTTGCAGACACGTAAAAGGAGAGAACAGCAGCAGCCACAAAATGGAGAACAGGCTGTTCCCTTAAAGTAAGTGTTCCAGTTGATCCTGTAGTTAGGGTTAGGTATGATGTGGAGTCTGTTTTCTGGACAACTTGGTTATAATGGAATCTTCTCTTCTAGGGACAACAGAGAGGAGGTCTAGTTGCTGTATTTCATGAATCTCTGCTCTGAGCAGAAGTTCAAGGTCAACTGGTGTTGACTGGTGTTGAGGTGTGGTTACATGTTAAGTTATGAACTTCTGTCTCCATAGAAACTCTTGAAAAACAATTTATGTCCTGTCCTGTACAGATTGCACTTTTCCTTCATCTCCAAAGATTTTTTATTTTTTATTTTTTTAATTATGTAGATGTAGAGTATGTGAGTTTTCCTATGGATGCAGAGCCTTCAGGTCAGGCCCCCCACCACTATTGTTCCCCGGCAGCTGTTTAGCCCACATATCCTCCCCGAGAGATGGATCCTATCAAGTGAAGGGACAAAAGCTGAAAGGACTTGCCATCAGTGTTGTAGCCCTGCAGGAGGTCAGGAACACCTTCCTCCTCCAGACCGTCTGATGGTTAGGAACCAAACGAGACAAGCGGCTCTGTGTGTCGGAGCTCTCCAGGCCTGGCTGAGCCTGCTGGTCAGAGGTCAACATGGCCGCCATGTTGCTAGTGGAATCAAAGAGTAGCTAGTAGCATGGAGTAGCTTATCCATGTGTTACTGCTGCATTGAGGGCAGCATCCTCCTAAACCAGAGTTACTTGTCATGTGAAGCCCATACAGGAGGTGCTTCACAATGTTTTGTTGTATTGCTCCACTATTATTGATACAAAGTTTTGGCCTGTACTAAACCTAAACGCTGTGGTAACAATGAAAACATTGTTATTGTTGTCCACTTTTCCTCTGTCATTGTGCTGTATGTATTAAAAGAAGTGGTGATCATTTTCTGTCATGGAGTGATGGACTGATACTACTGATACTATTTCACCCTCTCAGCTTGAACTGGTATCCTCGTTTTCCTCCTCCACTAATACCTCCAACCTCAACTTGCTCCAGAAGTAGAATATCCACAAGCTCCAGAATTTTACTGTTCTACAAACACAGTAGTACTTTTGAACTGAGTCTATTTTGACTATTTGTCAGCGAGGATATCCTGTTTTAGTCACAGGTAATTAAACAGGCTAGGTAGTGGTGGTAGTTGTAGTGTAGTTTGAGCTCCTCTGATCCTGATGAAGTCAGGCTGGTTCAGCAGCTTTAGCCGCTACGCTACAGCTGGATCTGAAGAACCTGAGGAGGATGGATCTGACCTGTCTGAGGGACGGCAGAGGTGAGTCTAGATTTCATTCTAAGATATGTTTATTCTCAGGGTCCAGGCATTGATTTCAGGCTTGTCATAATCAAGTTAAAATGTTTTCTAAAAGAACAAATCTTTTCATATGCTTTTCCTTTGTACTTCTGCAGCCTTGGCCAGTCAGCCAGTTACAGCTCTGTAGTACTGACCCATTCTTCCCCTGATGTTCCACAGATCTCCAGGGTGCCAGAGTCTGGTGTGAACTGAAGAAGAGCTGCGTCTCACCTGCTCTGAGCACAATGACGACGACGTCCACTGGCACCAGCCTCCAGGAGGCTAAACTGCTGCCCACTCGTCCCAGTACAAGAAGACCAGCTCTCCAGTGGAGACACCTCCCTCCAGCTGACCCGTGACGGGCATACAACCTCATCCAGCCTCAGCTTCCTCCAGTCGCCTAGATCTTTGTCACCAGTCGGTCGAGGCAGTTTCTCTCCGTTTCAATCCGTACGCAACACGCAAATCTTCGTCTGTCTGGAAGAACCCAGAAATTCAGAGGAGTCTCCTCTCTGATGTTCTGCTTCACTCCAGACCACCTCTGATGCTCCTGCAGCTCAGGTAAGGAGTCTTTACCCTGACCACAGTAATCTAGCCAGAATAACTCCATTGGAGGGGATTGTAATAGACTAAAGTGTCTTCGTTGGGCTGTGGGTCAAACCAAAGTGTTGGTGCTACACTACTTTTGCTTGTAAATAGTGTTTAATTTTGTCGACTAATTTAGTTTATTATTTATTGTTATTTTCTTAACATTAGTTATTAGTTATATCCAGCATTAATCAGTGTGGTCCAAAACTTTAATAATCTTTACTTTAATATTTTTTTTATTTTATTTTATCCTCTTTTTCTCGTTTTGATTTCATCTGAATTTAAACTGTTTATGAACAAAAAACAAACAATATCAACACCAGGCACAATATAACAGTAATCACAGTGAGCAATGGTAAAACATTGAAACGCAACACTGACAAGATTCAGAGAAACGCCAAAGAAATATCTGATAAAAACTCCAACACTGACTGCACCCAACCCCAGTAAAACACCATCTGTCAGCAGGTGTCCAAATATGTTATTTTATCCCCCCACACACACACACACACACACGCGCACACACACACACACACACACACACACACACACACGCCTCCCTCTGAAACGCCCCTTCGTCTTGACTGACAGTTTCTCAGCCAATAAACCTTCATCACTCTCTGGCACCTGGCCGACCAACTGTCCAAGTAGGAACTAGGAAGTGACATTCTTTACAACTTAACAATGTTATCACAAAAACGTCGTCCTCGCCCCTAATCCTGTGGCCCACTGTTCAATAAGACCATAAAAACAACACAATGATCTAAACAAACACCAGAATAACTTTAACCAACAGAAAACAGAATCTAAGACTCCTAAATGTTGACGACGTGGTGACGTCACATTTCAGGGTGACCGTGGTGGGTGTAACACTGGAATCTAATGTTTGATACCGTAGACATACTCAACTCAACTCAACTTTTATTTGTTTTAAGTGCCATATCATAACAGCTGTTATCTCAGAGCACTTTACAAGCAGAGCAACAATGTGTACATAGTGAAAAAAACCCCTGTCCTTAGACCCTCGCAAAGGCTGACCCTCGCAAAGGCCCTCGCAAACTCCCAAGAAAAACCCTGACAGGGAAAAAAGGGGAGAAACCTCAGGGTGAGAGACAGAGGAGGGGATCCTCACCCAGGACGGACAGGCGGGCACAAACAAAACATTATTGATGGCTAACAGTTCAGGATATAAATCAATGAATTGAATTGAATCAGTCCATAGTAGCAGGCAGGAGGAACCGCAGTGAGATGAGCCGGGTAGAGGTGGTCCTGGATCCAGCTCAGCGTTGATGGAAGTCGGGAGGGAAAATAAAAATAATAAAAATAAAATGAAAAATGAAAAATAAAATGAATAGTAAAATGAAAAATAAAATAAGAATAAAAAGAAAATTAAGAATTAAAAAATAAAATATTAATAAAAAATAAAATAAGAATAAATAAATAAATAAATAAATAATAGAAATATATATATATATATAAACAAAAATAAAAATGAAAATAAAAATAAAATAAAAATAAAAATAAAAATAAATTGAAAGATAACAAAGGAGAGGGGGCCATATCATAGACATACTGGGCCATATCATAAACCTACTGGTCAATATCATAAACCTACTGGTCAATATCATAAACCTACTGGTCAATATCGTAAAGCTACTGGTCACATGCAGAGACTAGGAGGAGCCCTGTGGAAACCACCCGAACACATGAACGAGAGGGGGACGTGATGACGTAGGACGTCAACGTTCGGGCCATTAGAGGCAGATGTGAATTCCAAGGTTGTGAGTCTTTGACTTGTTCACCTGTATAAATCCATGGATGGTGTGTGTGGAGCAGACTGTGGTCTGCTGTGGCTCCTCGCTGTCCTGACCAGTCTGACCAGTCTGACCATTAACGGAGGTGAGTCGCTCTGCACCGAGGAGCAGATGTTTCACTGGATCATTTCAGGGAAGTCAGCGACGAAAGTGAAAGTAAGATTATAGGAGTAACCCACCTAAAACCAACCAACATCTACCCATTAGCTCCAGGTCTAAAACTGTTAGTTAATGCCAGAAAACTAAAGTATTGTTTGATAAGGAGAGTGAACTTTAGTTTGGTGTTGAGCCCAGTCTGTTCTCGGAGGCAGCGTCATGTGGGGGAGACTCAGGTGCAGCTCTGGAGGGGCCAGGTGTGTGTGTGTGTGGGTGGGTGCGTGTGTGTGTGTGTGTGTGTGTGTGTGTGGGAGACAAAGACACAGAGACATGGGGGACTGGATGAGGACGTACTGCTGATGGACAGAGCAGCTAGCTCGGCTAAAGCCAAGTTTCCAGGAAGTAGCGATGGGTGGGGCTGTTTCTCTTCAGATCACTTTGGTTTGTTTACGACATGTTCAACAGTCAGAGAAATGTAGTAAACACTCACATTTCCTTCTCCACGTGTATTGTGGAGTAGGTAGGAGAGTCAGGGGCCAGCATTAGGACATAGTGGGGTTAGAGGACAGGAGGACACAGGGAAGTGCAGATGGTTTTGTTCTCCTGGTCGGGGACTGTTTTCATCACAGTTTTAAAGCAGATGTTTCTTCTCCTGATGTTTCCCAGATGCCCAGGAGACCAAAGTCTTGTGTGAGCTGAAGAAGAGCTGCATCTTACCGTGTCGGTTTGATCCTGGTGAAGATGCTATCATCCACTGGCACCATCTGTCTGGACCCTACCTGGTCCACTCCTACTACAGGGACCAGGACCAGCTGGGACACCAGTACCAGAACTTCACAGGCAGAACATCTCTGTTCAAAGAGCAGATCTCCAGGGGGAACGCTTCACTAAGGCTGACAGGGCTGAAGGTCCAGGACCAGGGGGAATACAGGTGCCAAACCAGCACCAGCTACGCACATGAGCAGTCGTACGTCATTCTGACAGTAGAAGGTATGAAATCCTTCATACGGAAACCACAAACTCCTACTACTACTGTTCTGGTGGATGACTGGTGGATCAGTGGGTGAATGCACAGCCAGAAGGACCATGGTTCCAGTCTGGGGTTGAGGGCTTTCCTGTGTCAAGCTTTCATTTTCTAGAAATGAAGCCCTCACCTGTCCTTGCAGTTAAACATGTATTTAATGACAGATGAGTGGAGATGATTGTCAGGAGGGCACCAGCCTGTGGGTTCATAAACAGCTACTAATCCTTATTTTATCATGTTTCACATTTTATGACAATCTCTGTCTCTGCTCTTGTCACCTCCCTGGACGTTAGCATGACTTCTATCACATCACAACCTAAACCATCTTTGCAGCTCCAGTCCAGAAGATCACCATCCAGAGAGAGGGAAACAGGATCTCCTGCAGCTCAGAGGGGATCTACCCCCAGCCTGCTCTCACCTGGTCCACCAGCCCTCCAACCAACCTGGTCTCTGAGAGCAAACCCATGAGCCATATCATAGACATACTGGGCCATATCATAAACCTACTGGTCAATATCGTAATGCTACTGGTCACATGCAGAGACCAGGAGGAGCCCTGTGGAAACCACCCGAACACATGAACGAGAGGGGGACGTGATGACGTAGGACGTCAACGTTCGAGCCATTAGAGGCAGATGTGAATTCCAAGGTTGTGAGTCTTTGACTTGTTCACCTGTATAAATCCATGGATGGTGTGTGTGGAGCAGACTGTGGTCTGCTGTGGCTCCTCGCTGTCCTGACCAGTCTGACCAGTTTGACCAGCAGCGGAGGTGAGTCGCTCTGCACCGAGGAGTAGATGTTTCACTGGATCATTTCAGGGAAGTCAGCGACGAAAGTGAAAGTAAGATTATAGGAGTAACCCACCTAAAACCAACCAACATCTACCCATTAGCTCCAGGGCTAAAACTGTTAGTTAATGCCAGAAAACTAAAGTATTGTTTGATATGGAGAGTGAACTTTAGTTTGGTGTTGAGCCCAGTCTGTTCTCGGAGGCAGCGTCATGTGGGGGAGACTCAGGTGCAGCTCTGGAGGGGCCAGGTGTGTGTGTGTGTGTGTGTGTGTGTGTGTGTGTGTGTGTGTGTTGGAGACAAAGACACAGAGACATGGGGGACTGGATGAGGACGTACTGGTGATGGACAGAGCAGCTAGCTCGGCTAAAGCTAAGTTTCCAGGAAGTAGCGATGGGTGGGGCTGTTTCTCTTCAGATCACTTTGGTTTGTTTACGACATGTTCAACAGTCAGAGAAATGTAGTAAACACTCACATTTCCTTCTCCACGTGTATTGTGGAGTAGGTAGGAGAGTCAGAGAAACTTCTGAGGTCCTGGTAGGTTGTGTTAATAAAGGAAGAAGAATGTGCTCTTAGGTTTCCATTTCCTCATATGGCAGACTGCCAGCATTAGGAGGACATAGTGGGGTTAGAGGACAGGAGGACACAGGGAAGTGCAGATGGTTTTGTTCTCCTGGTCGGGGACTGTTTTCAGGACTGGTCCTGGAGCCTTCTCGACTGTCTGCAGAGAGCACAGGTGTCCTGTGTCTCACCTGGAGTAGGACGCACATCTGCTCTGGGTCAGCCTCTAGCAGCTGCTGCTGTTTGGAACACAGGAAGATGCCAGATAGCACCAGGCCTACACCTTCTCCAGAATGACACGCTGACATTACACAATGTATGGGTTATACTGTTATGGCAGGGAGAGAAAAACGTGGTTTTAATCAAATGTTTGACCACAAGTGGAAGTAGAGAGTATCTGGCAATACAAATGAGTGCTAATGCAGCCAAATGCAAATCCAAATCAAATGGCTTTTTTATCATTGTGCAAAGGGTTCAAATCCAGAAAATTATTAAATGTTTAGTAGTTTTTAATAAAGTGGAAGTATTCAAGCATGATGATTTAGTAGCAGTATTTCTGTGCACTTGTATTATTGTCCACAAGGGGGATTAGAGAGGAAGGATCAATAACCTTTCCTGTTTATCCAGCATGTGACTCCAGTGAGGTCACATCGAGACTCACAGAAATGATTTTGGTTCAAAGTCAGAAGGAAGTCATAAACTCACAGCGACCACCAGCGATGTTTCTGAGAACCGTCCTGACTTGTTTTGAGTAGATTTTTCTCCACACAGATGATGAAGTCTCCCTCCTCTTGCTCATCAACACAGATTTGAAGAGATACTTTGAAGGTTGTTTCTCACAGACAACAAATAACCAATCAGTAGAACTGGTCAGAGGGAGCGAAGGGAAAAGGGTTTCACCATACATGCCACATACTCACTACACATCCTCACAGCAGAGGCTGTAATATAGGCTCATATGGTCAAAAACAATCATCATCACGTTTTAAATCAAACGAGCATCCTTTCCCTGATGCTCCCCAGGTGCTCAAGAAACCAAGACTCCAAGTCCAGTCTTGTGTGAGCTGAAGAAGAGCTGCATCTTACCGTGTCAGTTTGATCCTGGTGAAGATGCTATCATCCACTGGCACCATCTGTCTGGACCCTACCTGGTCCACTCCTACTACAGGGACCAGGACCAGCTGGGACACCAGTACCAGAACTTCACAGGCAGAACATCTCTGTTCAAAGAGCAGATCTCCAGGGGCAACGCTTCACTAAGGCTGACAGGGCTGGAGGTCCAGGACCAGGGGGAATACAGGTGCCAAACCAGCACCAGTGGCAGGTCTGGACGCAAACAGTCGTACATCAGTCTGGAAGTAGAAGGTATGAACTCCACCACTCTGAAAACACAGATAACCTCTGGGAGATTTGCTGGATCCATGGGTAAATGCACAGCAAGAAGGACCACAGCAGAGTCAGTGTCCTCAACTGACCATGAGGGATGTCTGCCCGGCCCTTAAGTACATCACGGGGGGGGGGGGGGGGGGGGGGGGGGGGGGGGGGGGCAGGGCAGGAAGGAAGGAAGGAAGGAAGGAAGGAAGGAAGGAAGGAGCACAGACACAATCACACCTTAAGTACATCACGGGGGGGGGCAGGAAGGAAGGAAGGAAGGGAGGAAGGCAGGAAGGAAGGAAGGAAGGAAGGAAGGAAGGAAGGAAGGAAGGAAGGAAGGAAGGAAGGAAGGAAGGAAGGAAGGAAGGGAGGAAGGGAGGAAGGAAGGGAGGAAGGGAGGAAGGAAGGAAGGGAGGAAGGAGCACAGACACAATCACAATCATTCACCTGGTGACATCAGAGGATGTAACAGAGTTCACTGGCTGAGTCCTACTGGTTACTGGTTATGTTCTCTATCTCATATCAATATTCTTTATTTGTAAATGCACCTTTCCTTCAAGTTACAAATGTCTCTGATGATGATAGATGAGTCTGATTTATCATTTTATTGTTAAGTGTTTTGTATTTTATGACCAGTGATGCTCTGTCTCTGCTCTTGTCATCTCCCTGGACGTTAGCATGACTTCTATCACATCACAACCTAAACAATCTTTGCAGCTCCAGTCCAGAAGATCACCATCCAGAGAGAGGGAAACAGGATCTCCTGCAGCTCAGAGGGGATCTACCCCCAGCCTGCTCTCACCTGGTCCACCAGCCCTCCAACCAACCTGGTCTCTGAGAGCAAACCCACCATCCATCAGACAGAAGAACAGCTGTACAACATCAGCAGCTCTCTGACTCTGCCAGAGGAGCTCCATGAGCTGCTCTACACCTGCACCATCAGCACCATCAGCACCATCAACACCAGCAGCACCATCAGCACCAGTACACCCAGTACACCCAGGAGAGCCAGTCTGTATGAACCAGGTTAGAGTCTCTCTGCTGATACCAAGACGAGTTCCTACAGCAGATGAGAAGTTCTACCTGCTGATATCTTTATTTCTTCTTCCATGACTGTGTCTCTGTGTCATTCCAGCTCCTATCAGTAGTTCAGGCTCTGAAACAACAATCTCCTGCACTCCCTCAAACACTGACCTGACTAGCTTCACCTGGAGGTTCAACCATGATCAGGTCATCCTGACTCAGAACATCAGGGACTGCACAGTGTCAGAGGGTTGGAAGCAGCAGGTGAAGACTGTGTCTCCATCAGGGAACATCACACTCCATCAGTTATCCTCTGACCACCAGGGGCTTTACTCCTGTGAGGGCAGGAGTGGAGAGGAGACATTCATATCCAACATCTCTCTGAGGGTTGAGGAGAGGCCAAGTGAGTTCACTGTCATAACAACTGTCATCATGTCATATCTACAGCTTCAGCAGCTGGAACAATCTAGAACCAGAATCAGAAACTGATTCATGAATATTTTCCTTCTTCATATCTTCCAGGAAACAATGTGGGCTTGATAGTAGCCGTGATACTAACAGCAGTACTAGTAGCAGTGATAGTACTTCTCTATGTAAAATACCTTAATCTAAAGGTAAGTTCTACCAGTGACAGTAATCTGTTTTGTTTTCCATATTCTCAGTCTTTCTTTGTACTAACAACAATGTTTTTCTATGCAGACACGTAAAAGGAGAGAACAGCAGCAGCCACAAAATGAAACTGAGGTTCCCTTAAGTGTTCCAGTTGATCCTGTAGTTCATGGATCCACTCTACTGAACAGAAGATGAAACAATAAGAATCTAAAGATGTTCAGTTGTTTCTCCGTTCAGTAGCAACAAAGCAACATTTCATGTCTGTATGATGTTACATGATGTGGAGTCTGTTTACTGGACAAGTTGTTATAATGGAATCTTCTCTTCCAGGAACATCAGTGTGGAGGTCTAGTAGCTCCCTGCCAGACATGGCATCCACATCTCCTGAGGGGAACCTCCCCAAGGGTTGATGAGATTAATGAATTATGTAAATGTAAACAGGTGAAAGGACTTACCATCAGTATCCCTGCAGCAGGCCAGGAACAACTCGTCACTATTGTGAATGTTGTGAGAAGATCAATCAGTCAATCAATGTTTATTTATTAAGTACATTTCATGCACCAGAGTTCTTTAAAGTGGTTACTGAGGACCTTCCAGACAGAGTTACTCCTCTGTTTGTTTGTTTGTTTGTTGTTGTTGTTTTGCTGTTCATCTGGATTAAGATGGATTCTTGAGCTTTGCCTTACATTAACTATATAATATAAACTCTCAGTAGGTTAGATTGATAAATCAATCAATCAATCAATCAATCAAGCAGCTGCAGCAGGATCCAGTTTAACTCCATGGACTGGTCTACCAGTAACTGGATGGTCTTAGTCCTAAATACCAGTCAGAGCTGCTGGGTGGGTGTGAAGCATCCAGAGCCCTCAGGTGGTCAGGGACAGGTGTCCTCAGTGTCTCCAGGTGGAGCTGCTTCTCTGGTCCTCACCTGTGGAACACCTGAGGAGCAGACACGCTCAAATACAGGTGTGTCTGAGCAGGTCAAGACACTGATGCTGTCCATGTAGTTTCTGGCAGTGATATCTCACTCTGCCTGAACTGAAACTGAACTTGAAACTAATACCTCCAACTGCAACTCACTTCAGAATTAACACACCAGAGTTTACTGTTTAATCAGCAGTTCTGTTACGAGAAAAACTGATATACTGTTGAAACTCAAAGTTTTCATCTTTTTTCTTCATTTTTCTGGTGTTTAAACAGATTTCCAGCTGAGTGAGGATGTGGTGAAGTTTTAGGACCAGCTGAACATCTTTCAGGGGGATTAGTTGAATGAAAGGTTTCTAAATACTCTTGCAGATTGTTCATGTTCTTGTTCTTCCTTGAATATTTCAGTTCTTTGCCTAAAACAACAGTAATTATGATGAGGCCGTGATTTATATTTATTTATGATTTATGTGACTGTTATAATAATTACATAATTACACTCGAATGCACTGTGTAGCCTAATACTTGTCAAAATAAAAGTTCCTAACATTATCCTTACTAAATTATGCATTTTAGAAAACACATTCACAATTAATTCTTATCAACTTATATTCAGCATATTTTCAGAATCTGAATCTTTTTACATTTTATATCTTTTGAACATTTTTAAGCCAAATTATTATTACAAATGAATTGTCCATTAATTGGCTCTTACAGGTACCTCAGAGGATACTTGATTTTTTCTTGTGTTAATCTTGTTATATTTATTATTTGTTGCTTTTGTTTACTTATTTTGCACAACTAACTTTCTTACTTTATCACTGACTTTCACACAAATATTTGGGTGCAACAGAAGTTCTTTTTGGTCGAGTTGAATTTTGTTTTGTTACATTGTTTTTTGTTATTTTGCACTCGTGATGTTTTTCTTAAACAATTTTGTGTAATAGAAGGTGATAAAGGAATTATTTTATTATTACATTGTTTTATTTTTTTTTGTTGTAGTTAATAAAAATATTTTTATTTGCCTAAAATCTTTGTCCTGTGTTTTAATAATAATAATAATAATAATAATGATGATGATGATGATGGTGATGGTGATGATGATGATGATGATGATGGTGGTGGTTGTTGTTGTTGTTATTGTTGTCATTATTATTATTATTATTATTATTATTATCAACTAAAAAGGAAAAATTGCAAAGTTATTCAATGATTGTGACATTTCCAGTAAAAAGTATCCGTATTGGTATTGGTATCAGCGATACTAGCCTTGTATTTACTTGGTATTGGATCGATACCCAAAGTGCCACTATCGCCCACCCCCAATAGATGTGGATGAGAGTGGCCCTGTTCCAAGATGGCCGCCGTGCAGGCATGCCGCCCTCGTGGGCAGCAGCACTCGTCTATATCTGTGCTGACATCATCTTCAGGGCTGGAGTTCTGGGTTCATGGCGCCGACAGTCCTGAAGCAGAGCTGCTCATTTCTGAGCATCTCAACATCCAGGAACCGCTGGAAACTGTAAAAATCAATAGTTGATCATTATTGGCTGAGACACCTGCCAGTCATGACAATGGGAGGGACGTAACTCACAAGGTGTCTCAATCTCCGTCTCTCACCTGGCTGCCGTCCACCTGGCTGAGAAAAGAAGCAGCTTTGAAATGAATGGAGTATGTATGCAGACTGGACTGTTGTGATTCTGGTTGTCCTGACCGTAATGAGCAACATCGGAGGTGAGTCGGTCTGAACCGAGTTCCAGAAGTTTAACTAGATCGACGGTTCATTTCAGAGGACGATCCGCTCTACGAAAGTGAAAGTAATTGTACTTCTAGGTGTAATTCACTTAATATCCCCGAATCTTTGGGTCCAAGTCTGAAACGGTTAATGTTAAATGTCACAACAGTTAAAAGATAACAACTAAGAGCATTGTTTCATTAGGTGAGTAAACTTTAGCCTCAAACTGGGCATTTAGGTGCGGCACTGGGGGGACAGGTGTGTGTGTGTGTGAGAGAGAGAGAGAGAGAGAGAGAGAGAGAGAGAGAGAGAGAGAGAGAGAGAGAGAGAGAGAGAGAGGTGGGGGTCTCTTCTAACCCCGAAATTCCACCGAATGCGATATTCCACCAACTGTGTTAGGGCAACGGCGCGGCAGCTGAATTCACGCGATATCACGAGATCGCGCAAAAGTATGAGAGACCGCAAGATGCCCTCATAAAGGCACTGAATAAAGGAAACAACAGTAAACCACACTTTACTTTGCTTGTCAACAGCGCTTTATCCGGTAGTTTTGTTCCGAGGGGGAGTGGGGGGGGGGGGGGGGGGGGTGCTGCTACCACAGATATATACATAAGGCTAGATGCCTCGTCCGCGTTGTTGCTGGTTTACGTAGTCCAACGTCCGCACGTGGCGGCCATCTTGCCCCAGGCAGCTCGCTCAACCATTACATTGTGTGTGTATTGGGACATGTACTTTTAAAATGCATAACTTGCTCAAATTCCAACCGATCAAACGGTTTGCATAGTTATCAACATCAATTATGCATTTATGATCCTGAATACTTGTGTAACATGTTATGCCCTAAAAATAGATTAATGTTCAGAAATAGGAGGACTACAGTGTTTTCTGTCACAGACAGGCCATAAGAAAGGCTGCACATTCACACCTGTGATATTAATCACACTGCATAGCAGTACTGATGAAGTGATGTCCTGACACAAACAACAATACACATCCATACTTCTGGTTCTGAATGACAATATTATTACACGTGTCAGGGCTGCAGTGGACCCCAAAGTTAAATGAACAGCTTACGAAACATTGATACTTCAACTCCACACACTCCATGGAAATCAACTCACTAACACATACACTTCAATTACATTTATTTAAAATCAGATATAACTTAAAACACCAAAACATTACGCAATAACCGAAGCAATTACATACATCACACACACACACACACACACTGGGCTGATGCACCTTATTACCTGTAGAAGTCATAATGTAAAATGTTAAACAAACCAACCCAAAGATGAAAATCATGTGCAACATCAGTTAAACAGAAAGTAAAAACCAATTCTGTCTCTCCTTCCATGTAAATGACTGGCTAGTAGCCTAGCCATGATGCACAACTTTGGCTAAGCTGCACAACTAAGTCGGTTTTTAAGTGAAAAGCTGCGATTTCAACATGTTTAAGCATCCCGGGTTGTAACCACGCTAACAACGTTTTTAAGAAACCGGAAAGCTTGACCGAGCTGTGCGGACGTTCTTCACTCCGCCCCGAGACATCTAGCCTTCTATATCTATATCCATGATCTGGAACGCTCGGGAGTGGCAAGCCGCAGCTTAGCGCTCCTGGGAGGTTATTGAGCCGCTAAGACATGATCAGATTCTCAGCAGTTAAAACAGATCTATTGAGATTTCCTGAGGATCAAAGAAGAGGGAGACGATCAGAAAGCATTTCAAGATAAATGCAAAGAAACTCTAAAGAGAGTTTTAGTTTCTTATGATCATTGTTTCCCACAGCAGATGCTATGATACTGTAATAATTCTATTACTGTAATTTCTAATCATGTGGTTAAAAACCTGAATCATCACAGTTTTAAAGCAGATGTTTCTTCTCCTGATGTTTCCCAGATGCCCAGGAGACCAAAGTCTTGTGTGAGCTGAAGAAGAGCTGCATCTTACCGTGTCAGTTTGATCCTGGTGATGCTATCATCCACTGGACCCGGGAGCAAGGAAAGAACACTGTCGTCCACTCGTACTACAGTGACCAGGACCAGCTGGGACACCAGAAGCAGCGCTACAAAAACAGAACATCTCTGTTCAAAGAGCAGATCTCCAGGGGCAACGCTTCACTAAGGCTGACAGGGCTGAAGGTCCAGGACCAGGGGGATTACTGGTGCCAAACCAGCACCAACAGCTCTGGACAGGAGGAGTCATACGTCATTCTGAATGTAGAAGGTATGAACTCCTTCATACAGGAACCACAAACTCCATGAACTGGTGGATGACTGGTGGATCAGTGGGTGAATGCACAGCCAGAAGGACCATGGTTCCAGTCTGGGGTTGAGGGCTTACAGTATCTGTGTGGAGTTTGTAGGTTGTCTCATGTTTGCTTGAAATTTCTCAGTGTTCTCTAGTTACTTTCTGAAGTCCCAGAACAAGAAAGTTACAGAGAAGACATGTAAAGCAAACGTTGGTGTGGGTAAGAGCCTGTTTGGTTGAGGAAGAGCGCTGAATCAGTTGCAGCGCAGACAGAATGTATTTGCTGTTAGTTGTTCTTGTTCATTTTATTATTTAATGATTTTATTATTTAAAAATAACTACTTAAAAGCTTTTCTCAATATGTTTTATGTTCAAATTTGACTGTAGTCTGTGGTTTTACCTTGTAATTGAAGCCCACAAGATGAAATCTAAAGATAAATTGATCTTATTAATTTGCTTATTATGACTTTGTTCACATTGCTTACATGTTATGCCCTAAAAATAGATTAATGTTCAGAAATAGGAGGACTACAGTGTTTCCTATCACAGACAGGCCATAAGAAAGGCTGCACATTCACACCTGTGATATTAATCACACTGCATAGCAGTACTGATGAAGTGATGTCCTGACACAAACAACAATACACATCCATACTTCTGGTTCTGAATGACAATACTATTACACGTGTCAGGGCTGCAGTGGACCCCAAAGTTAAATGAACAGCTTACGAAACATTGATACTTCAACTCCACACACTCCATGGAAATCAACTCACTAACACATACACTTCAATTACATTTATTTAAAATCAGATATAACTTAAAACACCAAAACATTACGCAATAACCGAAGCAATTACATACATCACACACACACACACACACACTGGGCTGATGCACCTTATTACCTGTAGAAGTCATAATGTAAAATGTTAAACAAACCCGAAGATGAAAATCATGTGCAACATCAGTTAAACAGAAAGTAAAAACCAATTCTGTCTCTCCTTCCATGTAAATGACTGGCTAGTAGCCTAGCCATGATGCACAACTTTGGCTAAGCTGCACAACTAAGTCGGTTTTTAAGTGAAAAGCTGCGATTTCAACATGTTTAAGCATCCCGGGTTGTAACCACGCTAACAACGTTTTTAAGAAACCAAACCGTTTGTAGATCCGTCAAAATCCCAGCGAGATAAGAGCAGTAACTTTAGGGCAGATCACTGACCGTACCTCTGTTCACATGAGGCTTCACAGCTTCTGCCGGAAAGCTTGACCGAGCTGTGCGGACGTTTGTGACTCCACCTTGAGACATCTAGCCTTCTATATATGTCTATGGTTTTATCAGCACGAGAGGTGCACATGGACAATAAACCAGCCTCAAACTGTGGATTTATTCTGGAAATGACTTTTTTCTTTTCTTGCCCGTATACATTATCTTTCCGGGGTGCCAGAAGTTGTCGTTTGCTGTAAGTTTAGTTTAGTCTTCTTGAAGTTTGCTCACAAACAGCCACTACAATCTGTGAAGTTCTCCTTATCTCCTTTTTAGTTTTCAAAGTCTGGCTATAACTATGGAGCTGATTGCCCAGGATCCATGGTCACAAATACAATTAAGAACATTTGTCTTATATATTTTTTATTCCTTATATGACAAGTCATCATGATCTTCCCCACATTTAACTTAATACAAACATCTGATTTCTGCAGCTCCAGTCCAGAAGATCACCATCCAGAGAGAGGGAAACAGGATCTCCTGCAGCTCAGAGGGGATCTACCCCCAGCCTGCTCTCACCTGGTCCACTAGCCCTCCAACCAACCTGCTCTCTGAGAGCAAACCCACCATCCATCAGACAGAAGAACAGCTGTACAACATCAGCAGCTCTCTGACTCTGCCAGAGGAGCTGCATGAGCTGCTCTACACCTGCACCATCAGCACCAGCAGCTCCAGCAGCTCCAGCAGATCCCACAGAATCACTCTGAGTGAACCAGGTTAGAGTCTCTCTGCTGATCCCAAGACGAGTTTCAGATGAGAAGTTCTACCTGCTGATATCTTTATTTCTTCTCCATGACTGTGTCTCTGTGTCATTCCAGCTCCTATCAGTAGTTCAGGCTCTGAAACAACAATCTCCTGCACTCCCTCAAACACTGACCTGACTAGCTTCACCTGGAGGTTCAACCATGATCAGGTCATCCTGACTCAGAACATCAGGGACTGCACAGTGTCCGAGGGTTGGAAGCAGCAGGTGAAGACTGTGTCTCCATCAGGGAACATCACACTCCATCAGTTATCCTCTGACCACCAGGGGCTTTACTCCTGTGAGGGCAGGAGTGGAGAGGAGACATTCATATCCAACATCTCTCTGAGGGTTGAGGAGAGGCCAGGTGAGTTCACTGTGTCATAACAACTGTCATCATGTCATATTTACAGCTTCAGCAGCTGGAACAATCTAGAACCAGAACAACTGATTCATGAATATTTTCCTTCTTCATATCTTCCAGGAAACAATGTGGGCCTGATAGTAGTCATGATGCTAGCAGCAGTACTAGCAGTAGCAGTAGTGATAGTACTTCTCTATGTAAAATACCTTAATCTAAAGGTAAGTTCTACCAGTGACAGTAATCTGTTTTGTTTTCCATATTCTCAGTCTTTCTTTGTACTAACAACAATGTTTTTTCAGAGACAGCAGCAGCAGCAGCTGCAGCAGAATGGAGAACAGGCCGTTCCCTTGCAGTGAGTGTTCCAGTTCGTCCTGTACTTAGTGGATTCACTCATCTGAACAAAAGATGAAATGAGAATAATTTTAAGATGTTCAGTTCGTCTTTTATTCAGCTACCAGGTCTTTGTGATGTTACATGATTTGTGAACTCTGTGTTAACTGGACAAGTTGTTTATAATGGAACTGTCTCTTCCAGCAGCACCACCACTGGAGGAGGAGGAGGAGGAGGAGGAGGAGGGGGAGGGGGAGGAGGGGAGGAGGAGGAGGAGGAGGTCTAGTTTCCTGCAATCCATGAAGCTCTTCCTTTGAAGTGGTGGTTCCAACTTTACTTAGGATCTGCATTCTTTTCTATTATTATTATTATTATTATTATTATTATTGTTGTTGTTGTTGTTGTTGTTGTTGTTGTTGTTATTATTATTGTTATTGTTATTGTTATTATTACTATTATTATTGTTGTTGTTATTGTTATTATTATTATTATTATTATCTGGCAGAATATAATTGATAGAAATGAAAATCAGTGGTCGCAACATCTGTAAATGAGTGTGACAGTGAAAATAATGTCAGTCAAAATAATAGTTATTTAGCAGATTTTTGTATCCGAGGGGAGATTATACAGTAATAATAGTAACAAAAAAAAAGGAAAATAGTATTGAGATAATGAACTTTTTTTTTTTTTTAAGTAAAAGTCTATGATTTACATATCTATATGTGGCGCACCCAAAATAGGTGACCACAGGTCTGCAGTTGCGTTGGTATTTAATTAATAATAGTTAGTCGTTAGTATTTTTATAAATATTTTATTTATTACTATTATTACTTGAAGAATGGTCTAGTGCCTATTAGGGACACAAGTGTATGACACGGGGGAAGCGGGTGACACGGGGAAAGCGAGTGACACGGGAGAAGCGGTTGCGGCCGGGATGCTGAGGGGGCGGAGCCTCGCGCATCCCTCAGATGCAATCTCGGCGAATAAGCTGTCAACGGCAACCAGTGTCATCCCTTCGCTTTTCTCCACCTGTTTGCAGGTTAGTACGGAGTAACTCCAGTCTTTGCCTTTGTATATACTCCTCTAATCTAACCCCCACTAATTATTATTATTCAGAATTATTTTAGCCGTTAGTATAAGAGTTATATTAGGTAGTTTACCACTGTACAGAGCAGTTAGCCGTGGCTAACGGTCAGCAGCCGGCTAACGGCCGTCTGTTAGTGGACCGGATCACATTAATACAGTAGATATCTGCACCTGTAATATTTTGAGCTCCCTGGCACTGTTTAAACATGATCATCTTACTAAATTAACATGTATAGATATTTTCACCCACTAGTTGTAGAAAATAGATATTTTAAGACGTTTGATGAGTGTAAATGATATAACTGTTATCTTATGGTAATGAGTGTATATATATATATCTATAAAATGAATGGTTTTCATCTAAAATTACATTGATTGAGTACAGTAATGACTTTGACATAGAAATATGATTGTTTTATAAATAACTTGAGTGTTTTAGCAGTATTAAATCAGATTGTTATTGGTGTTATTTGTTGCTTTGTACAATGATAAGAAGAAGAATAACTTTAAGTATGAATGTTGAGAATGTGGTTTGTTATACAGCCAACAATCTATTTTTAAATATGTATGAGTTACATGAATGTAAACTTTTGATTGATGAACAACAGAAAGAAAAAGAAAGGAAGAGGAATATTTTATTGTGATTGTTTGTAAATAAAAGAGATGCAATCTCGGCGAATAAGCTGTCAACGGCAACCAGTGTCATCCCTTCGCTTTTCTCCACCTGTTTGCAGGTACTTAACATTTATTACAGTGGTACCATTCTTGGGACCCGTAATAAATTTTTGGGGGCTCGTCCGGGATCTCCTTCCATCACCATCCATGGGGAAGCTGATCCAGTGATTCCAGAACCACGGGGCCACTGCGGGGCGGCGCAACGTGACTGCAACCAGGACGACAGCTGGTGGGTGTCCAAGGGGGCGAACGGATCTCGTTGGGAGTCTCCATTCTGCCAGAGGGAACTGCACTGCTGCGTCAGAAGCACGTCATGGCCACCGCACGCAAAGAACTCGTTTGGAGCATCACGAAGAACTTGTACAAACTCTCAGGTACCCAAGCATATCACCTTGCAAAAGACATTGCGACAGACAGTCAAGATGTCAACACACTGGAGTCTTCTGATGAAGAGGGATGTGTGGGGTACATTCTTAAGTACATGAATTCTGACAGCTTGCAGAATTCTGAAGATGAGGGTATGAGTCAGCTGTTGATTTTGAATGATCTTGTGTGTAACCTGATTGCAAAGGGTGATTCAGTTGTTGTTGTAGCTGACGGTGTACCACAGATTGCAGACACGGTCACTGCCCCATCACCAGCAGTAGGTAGAATACATGCTGCACCTGATCTGCCATCTCCTACCCCCTCTCCTCTCCTTTCCTCTCCTCCCCAATCAGCCACCACCACTGCACTTCATGGCACACAACAGCACACTACACCTGACCTGTCCTCTTCCAACAATATGCAGTACACTGCCTTTCCGACCAGCACTGGCAGATACATGCCTTATGCAGGTGAGCCAGCACTGCTTCCATCACCACACCACGTCCAGTCACATTCAGCCTCGGAGAGAATGGTCTCGTTAAAGGACTTCTCTTACCTCCAGCGGAGGGAGTTTAAAGTACACGGGGGACAGATTGGGGACCACAGCTCTGACATCACATACAATAGCATTTGTAAACACATTGATGAGGGTGTCCGAGAGGGTTTCTCTGAGACAGAGGTGATCAGAGGGGTGCTGAAGATAGTCAAGCCTGGCATTTTTAAGGACATGCTCATCAACAAGGATGAACTTACTGTGAGTGAGCTGAAGGGCTTCCTCAGGTCTCATCTCTGTGAGAAGGCTAGCACCGAACTGTTCCAGGAGCTAATGTGTGCTAAACAGAACGAACAAGAGTTTCCTCAGCAGTTTCTCTACCGCATGATTGGGCTCAAACAGAAGATCCTTTTTCAGTCTAGGCAGGCAAGCGCAGACATCCGCTATGATCCCAGAACCATCCAGGAGGTCTTTCTTCACACCATTTACCAGGGCCTGGGATCAAAGCATTCAGACATTCGGCAGCGGCTCAGACCATTCCTCTCCAACACCCACATCACCGATGAGGAGATTCTCTGCCACGTTATGAAAATCATCAGTGATGAGGAGGAGCATCAACGCAGACTTGGCCAGGGCCCTCGACAGAAGACAGCACATGCACACAGTATTCAGAGGGATGGAGTGGACCGGCCAGCTGACAAGAGAGATAGCGAGTCCATACAACAGCTGAATGCAAAGGTGGAGGCTCTGACCAACATGGTGGCAGCCTTGATGGACCAGCGGACGGCAGTGTTGACGGAACCCCACTCAGGAACCTCTTTGCCTCACTTGCCAGCTCACCATCGGCCCCTCCCTGCCCCTCAGCCTCTCCAAACACCTCCTCCTATAAGCCAGCCATCTGCTATGAAGAGAGGGAAAGCACCCATCTGCAACAGCTGCACACAACTAGGTCTACAGAGCTGTAGCCACTGCTTCGTGTGTGGAGACACCGGGCATCGGGCGATTGGCTGTTTGCAGAGAGGGCAGCAGCAGGGAAACGGCAGTCGGTCTCTGTTGAGGGACAACCAGAGGCCAGCCCACAGCTACAGTCCCAGCTACTGATACCAAGGCGACAGCAGTTCAAGGTGAGTGAGCGAGAGAGAAGAGCTAAATATGTTCACTCACTGAGTAAATCAACACTACCCGAACACCCAAGTCACATTGTGCCACTGGTGGGTAGAAAGAGCCTGCTAAATTGCTTCATCAGTGGCTATGCCTCCACAGTTCTTTTTGACTCCGGATCACAAGTCAGCATCATTGACAGATCCTGGAAAGAGACATTCATTCCCAATAATCCACTGAGACTTTTGGAAGAGCTTCTTGACACTGGGGAAAGTTTAAACCTTCGTGCTGTAAACGGACAGTCTATTCCATATGACGGGTGGGTGGAGCTTACTGTCAACCTCCCAGGCAACGACGATCCCAGTCTCACCATGCAGGTCCCCTTCCTGGTCAGTCAATTGCCACTTCCCCAGCCTCTGCTCGGTGCCAACGTTCTGCAGGAGATGATCAACAGCCAGGCGTCCACTGCAGAAGCACAAGCCATTGTTCTTAGTCTCCTGCGCAAAGCCCTTGGCGTGGGAGAAGAGCAGGCTGATGCCATGGTCAACTTCATCCAAGCTACAGAACCATCAGGTTGCAGTATTGCCACTGTAAGAGTTGCCCGAGAAAACGTCATCGTTCCACCTGGAAAAACCAGGCATGTGCAATGTAGAGTGCCACCTACCTTCGACATCACCAACCACCTCGTCCTGTACGAACCAGCAGAAAACACCAACCTCGAACAGCTCAGTGTTGGAGAAGGCCTGCTTGAGATTAGTCAAGGCAAATGGCCTTGCGTTAGTATTCCAGTCTCCAACCACACAAAACATGAGGTCATCCTGCCCAAACGAACTCAACTAGGCTTCATCCAGCACGTGAAGGTTCTCGTGGCAGCCAAAGATGCCCAGCCAGCTGAACCAACACCTGGAACAGTGAGGGCTGAAGTGAACACTGTCACTGCTCCTAGTGCTGCCCCTGCCAACCGTTGGCATCCGCCTGTTAACCTCAGTCACCTCAGCCCTGAACAGCAAGAGGTTCTTGGGAAAATGCTGTATGAGGAGTCTGCCGTGTTTGCCCAAGACAGCACCGACATAGGGTGCATCCCGTCTCTCCAGATGTCAATCCGACTTAAAGATGACATCCCTGTTCAGAGAGCTTATGCGTCAGTCCCTAAGCCACTGTACAAGGAAGTCAAGGAATACATACAAGAGCTACTAGTGAAAGGATGGATTGTAAAGTCCCAGTCACCATATGCTGCACCGATTGTCTGTGTGAGGAAAAAGGATGGATCCCTTCGTCTCTGTATTGACTACAGACTCCTCAACAAAAAGACTGTTCCAGACCGGCACCCACTCCCACGCATCCAAGACCTAATTGACTCCCTTGGAGGCTACAACTGGTTCTCCATCTTAGACCAGGGAAAAGCTTACCATCAAGGCTTCATTGCGGAGGGATCAAGGCATCTGACTGCGTTCACAACACCATGGGGTCTCTATGAGTGGGTCAGGATCCCGTTTGGATTATCCAACGCGCCAGCAGCTTTCCAACGGAGCATGGAGGAGATGCTTGACACACTCAGAGACGATTGCTGCATACCATACCTGGACGATGTCCTCTGTTTTTCCAAGTCCTTTGATGACCATGTTGAAGTGCTGCGCCGTGTTCTTCAGGCCCTGCAGCGCCATGGTGTGAAATTGAGGCCTGAGAAGTGTGAGTTATTTCGCAAAGAGGTCAGGTATGTGGGCCGGCTGGTGTCTGCAGACGGTGTGAGAGTGGATCCGAAAGATCTGGAGGCTGTGAGTGCATTGAAAGAGAAAAGACCGGAGACTGTTGGAGATGTGCGGAGGTTGCTTGGCTTTCTCAGCTACTACCGGGCGTATGTCCAAGACTTTTCCCGCATTGCAAGGCCACTGTATGAGCTGCTCCAGGTGAAACAGGGGCTAGAGCCACCAAATGCCTCAAGAGGGAAGACCAAGGGACCCCAACTCCCTTCACGTACACCTGTTGAGTGGAAGCCTGTGCACCAGCAGATTCTTGAACGCCTCATTGACATCCTGACACATCCGCCGGTGTTGGCGTACCCCAACTTTGACCAGCCCTTTGTCCTCCACACTGATGCCTCTCAACTGGGCCTGGGTGCAGTCCTCTACCAGAACCAAGATGGCAAAATGAGAGTGATTGGCTACGGGTCACGAACGCTAACAGCAGCAGAACGGAATTACCATCTCCACAGTGGAAAGCTAGAGTTCTTGGCCTTGAAGTGGGCAGTCTGCGATAAATTCAGAGACTACTTGTATTATGCTCCTCACTTTACAGTTTACACTGATAACAACCCCCTGACCTATGTCATGAGTAGTGCCAAGCTGAATGCAGCTGGCCATCGCTGGGTAGGGGAACTTGCCGACTTCCAGTTTGAGATCAGGTACCGGCCAGGCAAACTGAACATTGATGCAGACACTCTCTCACGTTGTCCTCTTGACATTGATGCCTTCATGAGTGAGTGCTCAGAAAGACTCTTGGAAGAGGCTGTGTGCGCTACCTGGGATGGGAACAGAATGGCCCAGCAGAGCGATGTGGCTTGGGTGGCAGCCCTCAGTATTACAACGCAACGTCAGAGCCGGCCCGAGCCCTTTCCAGTGATCAGCCCTGAGGAACTGGCGAAAGAGCAGCGGAGAGACCCTGTCATCGGAAAGATCTTGCCTCTAAAGGAGAGAAAGACAGAGCTAACTGAGGAAATGCGTAAGACGCTGGACAGGCCCACCAGGAAGTTGTCAAGGGAATGGAGCAGGCTGTGTGTGGAGAATGGCCTTCTCTACAGAAAAGCACTGGGCCGCAAGCAGCTGGTTCTGCCTGCCATCTACAGAGAGACGGCACTCACACATCTGCACGACGACATGGGGCATGTGGGTGTCGAAAGAGTCGTGAGCCTAGCCAGAGACCGCTTCTATTGGCCATTCATGAAGAGAGACATTGAAACATATGTCACCAGGAAGTGTCGTTGCATCAAGCAGAAAAGGCCTGCCATGCATGACCGAGCACCAATGGGGTCTCTAACATCAAGCTCGCCACTTGAACTCGTCTGTATCGACTTCCTCCACCTTGAGTCCAGTCGTGGTGGGTACGAGTACATCCTGGTTGTAGTTGACCACTTCACCAGGTTTGCACAAGCATACGCCACAAAGAACAAAGCCGGCAAGACTGCTGCTGACAAGATCTTCAACGATTTCATTCCTCGATTCGGCTACCCAAGCAAGCTCCACCATGATCAAGGCCGGGAGTTCGAGAATGAGTTGTTCAAGACTCTTAGACAATTGGCTGGTGTCAGCCACTCCAGAACCTCCCCCTACCACCCACAAGGCAACCCTGCAGAGAGATTCAATCGAACCCTGCTACAGATGCTCCGCACACTTGAGGAGAAAGAGAAAGAAAGCTGGAAAGATCATCTGTCCCATGTCATCCATGCATACAACTGTACCAAGCATGAGGCGACCGGCTACTCTCCCCACTTCCTGTTGTACGGCCACCATCCACGCCTTCCTGTTGACCTCCTTTTTGGGTTGACTGTGGAGGGAGAGACAAGCACACCAAAAGGATTTGCTGAGAAGTGGAAAGAGAGAATGACTGAAGCCTATCGTATAGCCGCCAGCAACAGTCAGCAGTCAAGTGCTAAGGGCAAGCAGTACTATGACAGGCGAAACAAAGGTGTCACCCTTCAACCTGGGGACAGAGTTCTTATTCGTAACCTTGCAGACAAAGGAGGTCCCAGCAAGTTGAAGCCCTATTGGGAACAGAAGATCTACATCGTCAGAGAGCAAGTCGGTGACAACCCTGTCTACAAAGTCAGTCCTGAAACTGGAAGTCGGGCGGTCCGCACACTTCACCGAAACCTGCTGTTCCAAGTCAATGACTTACCTGTAGAGCTCCCAGCCATGTCCGTGCCTGTTGAGCCACAGAAGAGAAAAAGAAAGACAACACAACCATCAAGAACTGTTGAAAGAAGTGAGAGTGAGACAAGTGATTCAGAGGCAGGTGAAGAGGGACCTTGTTATTGGCTACGCAGATTCAGTGAAATGCCACAGTTTGACATCAGCGCACACCACCGAGGTGCTATTGGTGAGCCACAGGTCAGCAGTGAACCGAGTGGAGTGCTCTCTAGGCCATGCCACCGTGACCAAGCTGAACCTGAAAGAGAATGTGAAACTGAGGAAGTGCAAGGAGGACCAGCTGAGAGGGTATTGCCAGTGTGGGAACCCCAGGCTCACGAGGAGCAGGTGATGCTTCAGGTCAGTGACCCAGCCAGAGACATGCAGGAGCCGAGGCCTGATAGTCTACCTGCATTGAGAAAGTCAACCAGAGAAAGACACCCTCCCCAGATGTTGTCCTACACCTCTCTCGGGCAACCCTCGTCTCAGCCATACACTAGTGTCAGTGCTATAGACTCTCAGATGATATATCACACACAGCCACAGCCATCGTCGTCTGTCTACTCTGTTCAGCCTACACTTCAACCCCTCCAGCCTACATCCCACTCTCTCCAGCCTCCACTTTACTCTCAGGCTACATTCCACCCTATTCTCCCTACACTTCACTCGCTTCAGCCTATACCTCCCCTAATCCCACCTACACATCACAGTCTCCAGTCCACACCTTACTCTGCCCAGTCCACTCCTTATGTTGTCCAGCTCACCCCTTATTCAGCTCAACCCACACAAATGATTCCCTTTACTTACCTGTCATCCCCTTATCTCATTCAATGCTATTGAACATGTGTGATCTTCTTACACTGACCTAGAGGTTTTGTTTAAGAGGTTTGTTTTTTTTTTTTTCCTTTATATGATTATATATATGATTGGTATGAATTCCAGTGGGTCTTTGGTCTAGGGTGATTTCAGTAGTTAGTAGCAAGTGTCGGGAGCCACTTTTGTAGTTGGGAAGCATGTGGCGCACCCAAAATAGGTGACCACAGGTCTGCAGTTGCGTTGGTATTTAATTAATAATAGTTAGTCGTTAGTATTTTTATAAATATTTTATTTATTACTATTATTACTTGAAGAATGGTCTAGTGCCTATTAGGGACACAAGTGTATGACACGGGGGAAGCGGGTGACACGGGGAAAGCGAGTGACACGGGAGAAGCGGTTGCGGCCGGGATGCTGAGGGGGCGGAGCCTCGCGCATCCCTCAGATGCAATCTCGGCGAATAAGCTGTCAACGGCAACCAGTGTCATCCCTTCGCTTTTCTCCACCTGTTTGCAGGTTAGTACGGAGTAACTCCAGTCTTTGCCTTTGTATATACTCCTCTAATCTAACCCCCACTAATTATTATTATTCAGAATTATTTTAGCCGTTAGTATAAGAGTTATATTAGGCAGTTTGCCACTGTACAGAGCAGTTAGCCGTGGTTAACGGTCAGCAGCCGGCTAACGGCCGTCTGTTAGTGGACCGGATCACATTAATACAGTAGATATCTGCACCTGTAATATTTTGAGCTCCCTGGCACTGTTTAAACATGATCATCTTACTAAATTAACATGTATAGATATTTTCACCCACTAGTTGTAGAAAATAGATATTTTAAGACGTTTGATGAGTGTAAATGATATAACTGTTATCTTATGGTAATGAGTGTATATATATATATCTATAAAATGAATGGTTTTCATCTAAAATTACATTGATTGAGTACAGTAATGACTTTGACATAGAAATATGATTGTTTTATAAATAACTTGAGTGTTTTAGCAGTATTAAATCAGATTGTTATTGGTGTTATTTGTTGCTTTGTACAATGATAAGAAGAAGAATAACTTTAAGTATGAATGTTGAGAATGTGGTTTGTTATACAGCCAACAATCTATTTTTAAATATGTATGAGTTACATGAATGTAAACTTTTGATTGATGAACAACAGAAAGAAAAAGAAAGGAAGAGGAATATTTTATTGTGATTGTTTGTAAATAAAAGAGATGCAATCTCGGCGAATAAGCTGTCAACGGCAACCAGTGTCATCCCTTCGCTTTTCTCCACCTGTTTGCAGGTACTTAACATTTATTACAGTGGTACCATTCTTGGGACCCGTAATATATATATAGGTCATGGGTGTAAGCACAGTCATATAATATCAATATCGATGAAAGATAGAAATCTGTCCCCTCCAATAATATCACATTGGGGAGAAACTGGCATGGCCAATGAGGCCATGGGGCGGGACTGTTGATGTTTGTGAGGTTTTATACCATATGATCCTTATCTAAGTACTGGACAGTATTCTATATTATAGTGTGTCCCTGTGGAAGGGCCAACACCAAGTGTTGTCAGAACGTCTGACCGTACGATGACAAACATCACGGTTGTCTGCAGCTGCACTGTTGCTGAGCTGCTGGTGGTGTGAAGGAGCCGTGAAAGGCACAGTGACCCTGTGTGTTGCCTCAAGGCCCCAGTGTGCTCCCAAAGAGACCGCTGTGTGCTGTGTGTGATCCTCTTCATCTCCTGGGGGGGTTCAGACTTGTGCTGCCCCGTGTGGTGGGGTGGAACATTACAGAGCTGAGCAGAGGCACCGTGGAGGTCTGCTGGAGGCTGGAACATTACAGAGCTGAGCAGAGGCACCATGGAGGTCTGCTGGAGGCTGGAACATTACAGAGCTGAGCAGAGGCACCGTGGAGGTCTGCTGGAGGCTGGAACATTACAGAGCTGAGCAGAGGCACCATGGAGGTCTGCTGGAGGCTCAGGGCACCACCCGCCGTGCACGAGGGAGCGTACTGGCGCCTTCACAGCAACGTTTGCTGGGGCTGGGTCGGATTATTCCAGAGCTCAGATATTCTGAATTAAGATGCACTGGATTCAGCCTCCCAGTGAAGTTGTGGTATATAACAAACACAAATTCAGAATGTAAATGTTTTACTGTTACACTCTTTTACTGCTTGATTTTGAAATGTTTCTGTTATTTAAGAATAAAAATATTTAACTATATTAATTGTCTGTCGATATCTTGCATTTCTCTTGTTACTACTTCTATGTTCATTCCAGTATGACTGACAGCATTCGGCTTCTCTGATAGGATAGACTAGAATATGCATTTGTTCATTTGTTCCTCTCTGGGGACTTTTGAGCTCCACAGTCTCTGCTAGATATATTTCTCTTTCTCTGCTTGGCTTGCTTGTTCACCTTGTCCCGTCTCCTGCATCGTTTCTTATTGTATTAAATATAAACAGTATGGGTGAACACAGGACGCCCGGCTGCACCATTAACATTCATCTGTTACTATCGAGCCTTCTTGGTGCTGCATCTGCCATCTCTCTAAACTGACCAGCAGCATTCAGCTTCTCTCTGATACTCTATGAACAGCTTCTGGTTGTGATATTTCACTTCCTCTGCTTGACATGCATGATATTCTCGTTTGCCTCCTTCACTAAAAACACTCAAAAGTTTAACCTTTTTAAAAGATGAGCAGGAAGTGATGAGGATCACAGGATGGAGAAATTAAGTTAAAAAGACAAGAAACATAAATTGAGAGGTTAGTTAATTTATTGAAACCACACTAATAAAACAATTCAGTTTTTCACTTCAAATGTAAGAAAAAAAACACAAACTTGAACCCTGGAAAACTATGAAGCAAACATCTGGATTAGACGCGGAGAGGCAGATGTTGGGAGGAGTCACAGCAGGCGAGGGTTTTCCTCTCTGTAGTCGTGGGGGTCTCCCTTGAAGGGCAGGTGAGGAGGGTAGTTACAGATTCCCATCAGGAAGATGATGATGGTGCCCAGGGTCATGACCGGGGTCACCAGGAACAGGCAGAGCCGGTCCACCGTCCGGGCGATCCCGCTCCAGTTGTCCTTCTCCTGGGAACACAACACATTCCATGAAGGGATGATGAACTGTTGGGTGTATCTGTGTCTTCCTGGTTTTAACAGGCTTCCAGACGAGCGAGGGCGTGATGATGGTCTAGGACCAGCTGAGGAGGTGGTTCCTCCTGGAGGAGGTGATGCTCAGGTCCAGGAGCAGCGCAGCACCTCCTCTGTCTCACCTCGTTGTAGTCGTTCTTGTTGCGCATGTGTTTGATGATGTAGTTCGCTCCGTCCACGGCCGGTTTGATCTCTGCGTACAGCTGATCGGTCACGCCTCCGTCCTCCTGAGGCTTCACAGCTTCACACACACACACACACACACACACACACACACACACACACACACACACACACACACACAGGCTTAATAACTGGTACAGAACATGACTTAAAATGCAGAAATACCAAGTAAAAGGGGAGAAAAGCTTTGTTGGAATTGAATGCTGAAGACACATTTCAATCTATCATCACATGATCAGACGTAGAAATGTCTTCTATAGAAATGCTGCACCATGAAGACATCATGGACATAATACCGGGACTGGACAGGGCGCCGTCCCTCTGCTGGTGGCCCCTGGTACTGCAACAACAGTCCGTCTGTGGCCCAAAGAGCGTTTGTCCCATGGACGGAAATAATAAAAGAGACAAAAAGTTTTTCAAAAGAAGAAGATTTAACATTCACTCGGCCACAGGCATGATGGGAGTGACCTCACTATGCACGCTGCAGTATGAGCCTCATGAACACAGAAGTCACCGCTAACCAGAGCTAGCACAACTTAGCTAGGTGGCGCTAATTCCAAGAAGGCTAGCGCTAACTGGAGTGAGAGGCTTCAAATAGAGGGAGGAAGAGAGAGAGAAACAGGACAGGGTTGCTTAGTAACAGTTGATGGTACTTAACAGTAGCTAGTAGGAGAATAAACCGCTGAAAACGAGATCAGTAGTTATGTTTACAGCTGAGGTCGTCCTGTCAACATGTTCTCTCTTACTATCGCCGTCTATGGGGAAAATGCTTTTGGGCCCAAAGGGATTTCTGCTGCAGTACCAGCTCCCGGCAGAGGGGCGGCGCCCTGTCCAGGTCTGATACGTGGTCTGAGGCGTACTGGCTGCGTGCGTGGTCCGGGCCACCAGGCCGTGGCGCTCAGACTGCCTCTCGAACATCAGGTCGCTGCGGGACTTGACGCTGTAGTACTCCTCGGCCGAGGCGATGTAGCCCACCGAGCTGGAGCGGCGGGGCAGCGCGCCGTCCCAGTACGGCTCCGCCTCCGCCGGCTGCGACATGCGCAGGATCCGAGGCAGGCGCTCCAGGAAGAACTGGAGCAGACGGGGGGCATAGGTCACAGCCTGTGTGTGTGTGTGTGTGTGTGTGTGTGTGTGTGCGTGTGTGTGTGCGTGTGTGTGTGTTACCCTCTTGGTCCACTCGGACATGACGTGTGTGCTCGGCGTCCTGAAGTGCAGGTTGAGGACGACCACACAGTTCAACACCACCACCGTCACCAGCACCATGATGAACATCAGATACCTGAGACACACACACACACACACACACACACACACACACACACACACACACACACACACACAGCAGAGCAGAGTGTTAGTGGACTGAGCTCCTTCTCACCAAACAAATACTTCATGTTTTGCACAAATACAAATGTGTGTGTGTATGTTGTACACGTGTAGACGTCTAAGAGTGTGTTTTTTACACATGCAAACACCTACAGTGTGTTTTGTGCACATGCAAACGTCTGTAAAGTGTCCGTCTGTGTGTGTGTGTGTGTGTGTGTGTGTGTGTGTGTGTGGGTGTGTCTCCTACTTGACGATAAGAGGGACAGACATGGACGTCTCCGGCAGCCTTTGAGAAATCAGCAGCAAGAAGACAGACTGAGCCAGCAAGACCGAGATGGACAGGGTCATCTTCTCACCGCCTGCACACACACACACACACACACACACACACACACACACACGCACACACACACACGCACACGCACACACACACACACACACACACACACACACACACACACACACACACTCGTTAGATGCAGGTCTGAAGCAGGTCCGTTCAGGTCTGAAAGGTGTTTGTGATGAGTTCTAGTTCCTGTGGGTCCATGAGAAGGTCACAAAGCTGAGAGTGAGACTGTGCACTGACTGTCTGCGGGCAGGTAGTAGACGAGCGAGGCCAGGAAGGAGATGAGCACGCAGGGGATGATGATGTTGACGATGTAGAACAGAGGTTTGCGTTTGATGACCAGGTAGAAGGTGATGTCCTGGTGCTTGTTGCTCTCCATGGGAATGTGCTTGTAGGTGTTCCTCTTGGCCGGACGGTGGACGATCTCCCACTCCCCGTTCTCTGGAGCGGAGACAGGCGGAGGACTGGGTTAGTGTGTGTGTGTGTGTGTGTGTGTGTGTGTGTGTGTGTGTGTGTGTGTGTGTGTGTGTGTGTGTGTGATCACCAGTGAAGCTGGCAGGGTCGATGATGATCCACTCCACAGTCCATTTGTTTTGCTCGTCTATTTCTTCTTCCTTCAGCAGCATCCTGATCTCTTTGGCGTTGTAGGTCAGAGATCTGCAAAGCATCATGGGAGTCAGAGTTCAGAACAAACCTGCTGCAGCCACGTGTTGATTGTTCTTCACATCTGGATATGATGTGATTTCATCTCCAGCTCTCACGTGAATTTGAGCGTGCAGTTCTGCCAGTCGAAGGGGAAGTACTGGACGCTGATGGAGCAGGACGAGCGGAAGATGGCGGGCGGCAACCAGTAGCAGAGCCCAGTATAATACACCAGTACGTTGCTGTAGTAGGCCACCTGGAACTGGGCGTCGTTACTGGGAACGGAGCACAGACACGCTTCAACACACCCTCTTCCATCAAAACGAGTTGTGGTTCCAGGCCGGTTCATGTTTCGAACCAGCTGAGAACCAGTTGCTCTAGCGAGCCACGTCACTCCATCATTCATCGATCGTTCTGAAGGAAGAAGCGACGCTCACTTGTTTTCCAGAACAATCTCAGGCAGCCACACCATGTTGGACGGCAGGCGCAGCATGTCGATGCCGTCGAACTCCGTCGTGTTCCAGGACAGACGGTAGTCCATCCATGTCTGCACACACACACACACACACACACACACACACACACACACACACACACACACAGGCCCAGCATTAGAGGGTCTCAGCCTCCAGGAGCTGGATGTTCTCTCCGGAGAGAACGTTTACTTACGTGATCTATCCACACGTTGGTCAGCAGCGTCTCGTCCGCCTCTTTCTTCAAATGGAGAAAATCACAGGTGAGAGCTGAACCCATAGCACAGGTTAGAGCTGAACCCATAGCACAGGTGAGAGCTGAACCCATAGCACAGGTGAGAGCTGAACCCATAGCACAGGTTAGAGCTGAACCCATAGCACAGGTTAGAGCTGAACCCATAGCACAGGTTAGAGCTGAACCCATAGCACAGGTGAGAGCTGAACCCACTCCCCATGGTAAGGATGCTAATCATTAGTCGCCTGGACCAGGATGTGAACAGTTTTTCACTTCAAAATGAAACGTGATGCTTCATGTGTATCAGAGGGTCCACACCGTCTTCCTGGACGTAAACGATCAAAAGCGTCTTTGCATTTTATGTTTTGAAGCTTCGCCTGTGTCCAGAACGTATGAGAGTGGACTGGCTAACTCTCTCTCTCTCACACACACACACACACACACACGTGCGTGTGCGGGCCGTACCAGGGAGATGAGGTTGGACAGTGTGAGCGCCAGGTAAACATCGACGGCATCCTGCTGCCTCTCCACAGGACGCAGCTCCTTGTTGTATCCTCGCTCCTTCAGCAGGTAGTTGATGAGGCGCTCCTCCTCGTTCCTGGCCAGGCAGCCTGGCTCCCACACACACACACACACACACACACACACACACGCATGCACACACACACACACACACACACACACAGAGAGCAGCTGAGTGAGTGTGAATTCCTGGGCGCTGGTCGTATTTCAGGCCCGAGCAGCAGCTGCTGCCTCGCTGCCAGTAACTGCAGCCGTTTCCCCTCCAGCCATGTTTGTTGTTTGTTGTTTGTTGTTGTTGTTTATTTTCAGTAAAACTTCAACTCTAAATGAAGCCAGAGGCAGGCGGTGATGGGGGATGAGTCAGTGAAGCTCCGGCCGACTCACTCAGACCACTTGTTTGGAAAACAGGAAAACAGGGTTAGGGCTGGAGCTAGAGCTAGAGCTAGAGCTAGAGCTAGAGCTAGAGCTAGAGCTAGGGCTAGGGCTAGAGCTAGAGCTAGGGTTAGAGCTAGAGCTAGAGCTAGAGCTAGAGCTAGAGCTAGGGTTAGAGCTAGAGCTAGAGCTAGAGCTAGAGCTAGGGCTAGGGCTAGAGCTAGAGCTAGAGCTAGAGCTAGAGCTAGAGCTAGAGCTAGGGCTAGGGCTAGAGCTAGAGCTAGGGCTAGGGCTAGAGCTAGAGCTAGGGCTAGGGCTAGAGCTAGAGCTAGGGCTAGGGCTAGGGCTAGAGCTAGAGCTCTTTTGCTTCAAAAAGAGGATTTGAAACTGACCTCTCGTTGTCTCATCAAATAATGTCAAATCAGCTTTGGTTTGATCCCATTCGGTGGGATTTACACGTCACTGATCAGTGATGGTTCCAGGGAACTGGAGCACAGGAAATGTCAGAGTGTGAGGTCAGAAAGTATCTGCAGACCTTTAGCTCTGCTTGATCAGCTCAGTCAGAGTGGCCTTCAGGAACGGAGCTCCACCACAGCTCCACCACAGCTCCACCACAGCTCCACCATAGCTCCACCATAGCTCCACCACAGCTCCACCACAGCTCCACCATAGCTCCACCATAGCTCCACCACAGCTCCACCATAGCTCCACCACAGCTCCACCAGGCGATGGAGGCTTCACACTGACAGTGAGCCTGTGGCTCAGACCGTGAAGACAGCGACGGGAACTCACCTGAGCAGAGCAGAGCGAGCAGCAGGACGCAGCCCAGAGCCGCAGGCCAAGGCGCCATAGCCGGGAGCTGCACGGACGAGTGAGGCGTCCTCTCACCCAGAGACCTTCTGCCAGGAGGCCCGCAGACTGACAGGGGCAGCTGCAGAGAGCAGAGGGGAGAAAATAGAAGGGGGGGGGGACAGGAAACACAGAGAGCAGAGGGAGGTCACACACAGAAATAACACCACTACAAACATGTGAAACTCTTTTGTTGTTTTCCAGGACTTTTCCAGTCCTCTCCAGGCTTTGGAGACGTGTTCCTCTTAACTCAGGCTGATTATTTGCAGGGAATCTGCAGGAATCCTTAGTTCATTCCTTCATCTTCCTCCTCAAAGTTCTTCCTCAAATCTTTAAGAGCTCGTCTCCATCTCCAGCTGTCACCAGCGTCTCCGTCTGCAACTCACTACACAGTCCTAGTTTATCATCAATATGGAGCACAACCATACTACAGACCTCAGATCAGCTGAAGAACACAGCTCCAAAGAATGAATGAAACCAGAGGTGAAGTTTATTGAAATAACCCTTTGGTCACAACCTGTGACTGACTCAGTTATTCACCATGGACACCTTTACAGTCACATTATTTGGAGATACCTTGAACGCCAGTGTTAAGGGTTAAAAACGTTCATAATAAACATGTTGAATTTAGTCAAAAATAGACACTCCACAGATATTTTCATGTCATTGAAGTTTTATTTCATTTCGTCTGGTCATTTAAATGCATCTCATTGGTCTGATGCAGTACTCACACTCGCCACCAGGGGGCGCCACGCACCTGGGAGCAGCATGATGAGCAGGTGAGGCAGGAACAGCAGCATCAACCCTGCAGCTGAAGCCTTTGGACGGTGGAGGCTCCTTCCTCTTTGTTTAGACATCCAGAGGTGGCAGGAGGCGAACACCAGCTCTCTGTGACACCTCCTACCAGGAGTAACGTTTTCACCACCTCCTAAAGGTTAAACCTCCTACCAGGAGTAACGTTTTCACCACCTCCTGAACGTTCAACCTCCTACCAGGAGTAACGTTTTCACCACCTCCTGAACGTTCAACCTCCTACCAGGAGTAACGTTTTCACCACCTCCTAAACGTTAAACCTCCTACACCAGGAGTAACGTTTTCACCACCTTCAGCTCAACTCCATCCATTCGTGGTGGTTGGTACCTTGTGGGAGGCGGGGATGGTGCTGGGAGGATGGTGCTGGGAGGATGGTGCTGGGAGGATGGTGCTGGGAGGATGGTGCTGGGAGGATGGTGCTGGGAGGATGGTGCTGGGAGGATGGTGCTGGGAGGATGCTGCTGGGAGGATGCTGCTGGGAGGATGGTGCTGGGAGGATGCTGCTGGGAGGATGCTCCCACGGTGGCCCACCTGTGGATGCTGGGAGCTGAACAGGAGCAAACCCTCTCCATCATGTTTCCTGACATCTTCTGATCCTGTTTTTCAGGCGTTCCTCCACTTCCACTCCCAGACGGAGCTTTGCAAACAGAACGTGTGCAGCGGGTCAGTTACCGCGCCACGCTGCGGGAGGCGAGAGCGCCACGGAGGACGACAGGAACCGTCCGCAGCACGTGTCCATCCTCCAGGCTCAGACGCCTCCTGGCTGAACTTCCTGTGACATCACAGCTTAAAGAGACGACTGAGGGACGCAAAACGCACGCTCTGCTTTCAGACAGACTTTAATAACCATGGTTACGAGACAGTACAAGCTTAAAAGTCATCCGTCATTACAGCCTTAAAAACATCAAGTTAAAATGTGGTCTCACACACACACACACACACACACACACACACACACACACACACACACACACACACACACACACACACACACACACACACACACACACACACACACACACACACACACACACACACACACACACACACACACACACACACACACACACACACACACACACACACACACACACACACACACAAGCTCAATCATTCATTTATTCACCGTACAAAAACAAAGACGTATTGATGTTGTGGAAGTTGAGTTCATGTCTGTCATCTGGTCTCAGGACCTCCTCCTCCCTCCTCCTCCTCCTCCCTCCCTCCTCCCCCCTCCTCCTCCCTCCTCCTCCCCCCTCCTCCCCCCTCCTCCTCCCTCCTCCTCCCTCCTCCTCCCTCCTCCTCCCCCTCCTACAGTGACAGGTTGACGTCGCTCTTCATCTTGCCGCTGCTGAGGCTGTGGATCATGGAGATCATGGCTGAGTGTTTGTTCAGCTCGTCCTCCTTCTGCTTCAGCTTCGCCTCCAGCTGCCTCTTCTGCAGCTCCAGGGACGACGCCTGCCAGGAGAACACGTGTTAAAACCCTGGAGGAGAAGACTCTGGAAGGACAGAGCTGTCTGACTGGCAGGAGGACACAGAGCTGTCTGACTGGCAGGAGGAGGACACAGAGCTGTCTGACTAGCAGGAGGACACAGAGCTGTCTGACTAGCAGGAGGACACAGAGCTGTCTGACTGGCAGGAGGACACAGAGCTGTCTGACTGGCAGGAGGAGGACACAGAGCTGTCTGACTGGCAGGAGGACACAGAGCTGTCTGACTGGCAGGAGGACACAGAGCTGTCTGACTAGCAGGAGGAGGACACAGAGCTGTCTGACTGGCAGGAGGACACAGAGCTGTCTGACTGGCAGGAGGACACAGAGCTGTCTGACTAGCAGGAGGACACAGAGCTGTCTGACTGGCAGGAGGACACAGAGCTGTCTGACTGGCAAGAGGAGGACACAGAGCTGTCTGACTGGCAGGAGGAGGACACAGAGCTGTCTGACTGGCAGGAGGAGGACACAGAGCTGTCTGACTGGCAGGAGGACACAGAGCTGTCTGACTGGCAGGAGGACACAGTGAGCCCTCGTCCACTGCTCAGGACAAAGACCATGAGTAAAGCTGTGACACGTGTCGGGCAGACGACCTTGATGCTGGCGTCCTTCCTGGCCTGCTCTGTCTTGTTGAGCTCCTTCCTCAGGACGTCCACCGTCTCCTCCAGGTCCCTCCTCTCCTGGTCCTTCTCCTGCAGCTTCTCGCATTCAGCCTTCAGCTCCCCACGCAGACCTGAAGGGACGACAGAGGAGCTCAGACACCTGGACCGGCCTGGCCACGCCCCCCCCAGGGCCTCCAGGGCCTCCAGGGCCTCCAGGACCTCCTGGACCTCCTGGACCTCCTGGACCTCCAGGGCCTCCTGGACCTCCTGGAAGGACTGACCTGCGATGTCGCGGCTCCTCTGCTGCAGGTCTGAGTGGAGGGATCTGATCTGCTCCTCTCGCTCCTCCAGCTCTGACCTCGTCCTGAGAGACACCAGGCACAGTTAGTCCCCTACTCACACGAGACCTGTCTGTGTGTGTGTGTGTGTGTGTGTGTGTGTGCGTGCGTGCGTGCATGCGTGTGTGTGTGCCACCTCTCCTGCTGCAGCTGCAGAGCCTCGTGGTTCCTCTTCAGGACGTCGTTCTGTTTGCTCAGTGAGCTGTGAGCCGCCTGCAGCTCCTTCAGCTGCTGCTCGGCCTCGCTGAGCCTGACCAGGACACAGACAGGTTAACTATGGGTGACAGACAGGTTAGCTATGGGTGACAGACAGGTTAGCTATGGGTGACAGACAGGTTAACTATGGGTGACAGACAGGTTAGTGATGGGTGACAGACAGGTTAACTATGGGTGACAGACAGGTTAGCTATGGGTGACAGACAGGTTAACTATGGGTGACAGACAGGTTAGTGATGGGTGACAGACAGGTTAGTGATGGGTGACAGACAGGTTAACTATGGGTGACAGACAGGTTAACTATGGGTGACAGACAGGTTAGTGATGGGTGACAGACAGGTTAGTGATGGGTGACAGACAGGTTAGTGATGGGTGACAGACAGGTTAACTATGGGTGACAGACAGGTTAGTGATGGGTGACAGACAGGTTAGTGATGGGTGACAGACAGGTTAGTGATGGGTGACAGACAGGTTAGTGATGGGTGACAGACAGGTTAGTGATGGGTGACAGGCAGGTTAACTATGGGTGACAGACAGGTTAGTGATGGGTGACAGACAGGTTAACTGTGGGTGACAGACAGGTTAGTGATGGGTGACAGACAGGTTAGTGATGGGTGACAGACAGGTTAGTGATGGGTGACAGACAGGTTAGTGATGGGTGACAGACAGGTTAACTGTGGGTGACAGACAGGTTAACTGTGGGTGACAGACAGGTTAGCTATGGGTGACAGACAGGTTAACTGTGGGTGACAGACACATTAAAGCTGATTAATGGAGGTCATGGAGGTCAAACATCTCGACCTCCTTCAAGTAGAAACGTCAGAATGTGACACGCAGCTAGAAGCTGTGAGACCCTGCACAGACGAAGTGTGACAGGAAATCTGACTTTGATTGACAGGTGGAACCGATCGGTAGAACCAACACCTCCCAAAGGTTTGCGGGTGGCTGAGGACGTGGAGCTAATGTGGAACCGAGCTTCGGGTTCTGACCTGCTGAGGTCACATGAGGTCATGTGAAGTTACAATATGTCATGTGTGAGTGGCAGGTGAGACAGCCAATCAGAGTAAAACCTTCACGTGGTTGCCAGATATATGTGAAAGGGTGCCAGATCTGATTCCACATGATTGATATTTGATCTCAGGTTCTCTGAGAGGCAGAGACAGACATGGGATGGCAGCTGGGGGCGGGGCTCCTGTTCTGCTCTCTCCTGATTGGACGCTAGAACCTGTGGGTAAGTTCTGGTTCGGGGAGCCTGAGGAGCAGGCCTGGCTGGCTCAGGTGGACAGGTGGACAGGTGGACAGGTGGACAGGTGGACAGGGGAGAGTGTGGCCCCGGGCCCTGACCTGCTGAGCAGGCTGTCGTAGGCCCCCTGCAGGCCCTTGTGCTGCTCTGAGTCCTGCAGCAGCTGAGTGTTCTGCTGCAGCACCTGCTGCAGGTCGGCCCTGCAGCCCTGTAGCTCCCCAGCCAGCACGGCCTGCTCCTCCTGCAGCACCTCCCCCCGCCGCTCCGCCTGCCGCAGCAGGGAGCCCAGCTTACAGGCCTGCACACACACACACACACACACACACACACACACACACACACACACACACACACACACACACACACACACAACACACACGCACACACAAACAAAAGACTGCTCAGGTAGTCTGAAGATCTTAGGAGACTTGTTGTGAAAACAGATTTTTTGTGTCTCCTCTTCATCCGAGTGCTGAGCAGCTTCTATGTGTCTGTTTCTACGTGCTACCTCGGCCTCGGCCTGAGCTTTCTGCAGACGGTCCTGAGCGATGAGCCGGTCGGCCTGGGCCAGAGCCAGCGCCTTGGCCTGGAGGAGGTCCTGCAGCCGGTTCTCCTTCAGCTGCAGCACAGAGAGAGAGGAGAGGAGCTCTGAGACCACGGAGAGGACCAGAGAGGACCAGAGAGGACCAGAGAAGACCAGAGAAGACCAGAGAGGACCAGAGAGGACCAGAGAAGACCAGAGAGGACCAGGGAAGATCAGAGAGGACCAGAGAGGACCAGAGAGGACCAGAGAAGACCAGAGAGGAACAGAGAGGAACAGAGAGGAACAGAGAGGAACAGAGAGGACCAGAGAGGACCAGGGGGAACAGAGAGGACCAGGGGGAACAGAGAGGACCAGAGAGGACCAGAGAGGACCAGAAAGGACCAGAGAAGACTAGAGAGGACCAGAGAGGACCAGAGAGGACCAGAGAGGACCAGAGAGGACCAGGGGGAACAGAGAGGACCAGGGGGAACAGAGAGGACCAGAGAGGACCAGAGAGGACCAGAGAGGACCAGAGAGGACCAGAGAAGACTAGAGAGGACCAGAGAGGACCAGAGAGGACCAGAGAGGACCAGAGAGGACCAGGGGGAACAGAGAGGACCAGGGGGAACAGAGAGGACTAGGGGGAACAGAGAGGACCAGAGAGGACCAGAGAAGACCAGAGAAGACCAGAGAAGACCAGAGAGGACCAGAGAGGACCAGGGGGAACAGAGAGGACCAGGGGGAACAGAGAGGACCAGGGGGAACAGAGAGGAACAGAGCACACTGACTGCGAAGGTGGCGAGCTTCTGCTCGTAGACGTTGATGATCTCAGACATGTGGGAGTCCTTCACCTTGTCCTGGAGGTCCTGGATCTGCAGACAGCATAGACACTCAGGAGGAAACGTTCACAACAGTGGCTGTCCCTATCAGCTGCTACAGCATGTCTGAATACGTTTCACTTGTATATTTATAGATTGTATATTTTTGTATATTTAGATTTGATGTGTTTTCAGTCTTCTACTGCAGTGTTTCTAGAGTGGAGCAGCTGTTAGCTGACAGTGTTTGTAGCTGGAGATGACCAGACACAACAACAATACAAACAATACAAACAATAAAACCACAACCTGCACTAGAGTGTCAGAGCAGCACGGCCTCTGCTCCACGTGTCCACCTTGTGAGGAGGCGGAGCCTCTGAGGCTGCTCCCATGTTCCTGCAGGTCCAGGCTGAGGCTCTGGCTGCTCCTCACTCACCTGCAGGCTGCTCTGCATCTTCTCGGCCAGGCCGTGGACGCCGGGGCTTAGCTCCGCCCCCTGCGCCGCCACGCGTTTGACGGACAGCTCCGGCTCCCGGTGGCGGTAGCCGTTGTGGGCGGCGATGCTTTTGCCCAAACTGAGAAACAAACAAAAACAAAGTCAGAAGCTGAAAACAAGCTTCAGTAATAACATCAATAATAGCAATAATAACAATAATAACAACAACAATAATAGAAGACATTAATACTATGATGTTTGTCATGTCAATAAACAAAGCAATTCATCATTTATTTACATTATGAATTCAGCTCCATTCAGTCCATTCAGATTGCAGCTATAGAAACACACTGAGACCAAACCCACGTGAACTCTTTATCTTCTTTCAATATTCTTAGATTTTTGTTTTACAAAATCACTGGTAACCGTCCCAGAGACAAAAAGTTTCCATTTCAGGAATTATCCAGACCTGCAAATGTATAATAGAGAGGAGGAGAAGAGGAGAGGAGAGGAAGAGAGAAGGAGGAGATGAGGAGAGGAGGTGAGGAGAGGAGATGAGGAGAGGAGGAGAGGAGGAGAGGAGATGAGATGAGGAGACCAGACTCACATTTGGGAGGGGAAGTCTGGGAGCGGAGCGGCTTCCAGCAGCAGAGACAGTCCCATCTGGACCTGGTCCATGTGGTGGGAGGTCAGAGCCAGGGAGAGGGGGGTGACCATCCTCTGGTCCTGGGGGGGGGGAACCAACAGTGAGTGAGTGTGTGTGTGTGTGTGTGTGTGTGTGTGTGTGTGTGTGTGTGTGTGTGTGTGTGTGTGTGTGTGTGTGTGTGTGTGTGTGTGTGTGGTGTCACCTGCAGCATCCTGTAGAAGCTGGTCTCCATGTCCTTCACCTGCTGCCTCAGTCTGCTCATCAGCTCCAGAGTCTTCAGCAGAGCTTCAGCAAACACCTGGCTGAGACACAGCACCCACACCTCCTGAGGACACGCTCTGCTTTCCTGTCTGTCTGTGAAGCCATGACCGCTGGTTGCCTCAGAGACTCAGGAACATCTCCAGACCGTGTCTGGAGATGTTCCTGAGTCACTCAGAGAACCGTGTCCTTCCTCTTTCCTCTTCAGACGCCTCTTTAATGGTGCATTCTCAGAATCGGACACTGTTCTCAGATTATACAGCAGATTTTCAGCTGTGTGAACATTACACTCAGTTTCTGCACAGATCAGGCTCCTTTCATGCTGATCTGGCAACCATAAGGTCGTCTCAATGCGTCTCAGTTCAGATTCATAGTTTTAAGCTGCGTCACAGAATCTGAAGTGAGTGTGTGTCTCAGCTCATTCTCACCTGAGGCCGCTGTGGGCCCCGGCGGGCAGGTGGGCGGGGGGGCCGCCGTCGCCGTGGCAACAGGACAGCAGGGACTCCACCTGCGCCAGGCAGAGCTCAGCGCTCACCTGGCGAGCCACGATCGCCCGGGTGGAGCTCTTCCCACAGAGCAGTGGCCGAGTCAAGGCTTCAGAACGCAGACAGACAAACAAACAAACAAACAAACAACAACAACAACAACAACAACAACAACAACAACAGGAAGCAGCAGAGGATATGGAGCAGCAGGCTGCAGACGTGTGTGAGCCGCTGGCAGTGCCTCCTCAGCAGAACTTCTCCTCCAGACGCCTCCACGGCCTTCAGCAGCACCAGCAGCACCGGCAGCAGCATCTCCATGAAGCTCAGCACCGAGTCAGACACGCTGTCTGCTGCCAGCGCCTCCTGGAGGAGGGGAGGAGAAACAACAACAACAACAACAAGTTACCAGCTACACAACCAGGCGCTCCACCTCGGACACGTTCAGTCTGCTGGGTGAGTGTAGCTTTAGGTGAGTCACTCCTCGTTGATAACAGGTTATTTATGGATTAGGACTGCTGTAGGAACCCTGAACTTCATTTCAATACTTTTTAAAGTCTTGAAGATCTTCCAACTAAACTTTAAGAGCTAATCTTCACTTCCAGCTGTGAGCAGCAGCATCTCTCTGAACTGATGCGCTCTGGGCTGTTTTCCAGCCCTGACAGGGCGGGGGGGTCTGGAGCACCTGGAGCAGCTCGTTGAACAGCTGCAGCGCCTGCAGCGAGCACGACTCGGCGCCCTCCACAGGACAGCTGAGCCACTGCACCAGGGCCAGCCCCGACTCGGCCCGCCGGCCCGCCACCCTCAGCTGAGGGCCTGGAGGTCTGAAGACCACCTCACACATCTGGGAGCGCAGCTTCGACACGCTGCACATGGTCAGGAGGAGCTCCAGCACCTGGACACACACACACACACACAGGTTAGCCAGCCTGCAGCCTGCTGCCCCCCCCCCGACCCCCCCTGCCTGGCTGCTCCCTGGTCTCACCTTGGCTGCAGAGTCCGGGTCCTTGGACTGCAGCAGCCCCAGAATCTGAGACACACAGGCTGAGAAGTGCGGATACCTTCAGACGAAGAGAGGGAGGGACTTGGTTTACAAGCATCATTCCTGGGATTCATTCCTCCTGAATACCAGGTTATTCACAGATGAGGAATCCTGAAGTTAACTTGTATAGAAGTTACTTTTCTGAGCGTCTTAAAGATCTTCAACCCCTCGTCCCCACCTGCAGCTGTAAGCAGCAACACATCTTTCACCTCCTAAACCGCTTGTGCTTAAATCTACAGAAAGAACCTGACACTGACCTCAGATCAGCCGAAGGAACAAAGCTCCAAATGAAACCAAAGGTCAAGTTTATTAACCAGGGACGCTGCTTGTGACTGTCAAACTATTTGGATGAAGCTTGGCCTCCAAAACAATTTCATCTCTCAGTAACTCCAGATTGAGATGTTCTAGTGTTTCCCAGTCAGGATTGATCAGCTGCTTCTGGGACCAGTGTCAGCAGGAGCAGGCGCGTCCACACCTGGTCAGGTGCTCCGCTATCTTGGGGTTCTGCAGCAGGTCGACCAGCAGGTCCACAGAGTACTTCCTGGTTAGAGTTCCGTCTCCGTTCACTATGATGTTGAACACAAGCTGGAACGTCTGGTGAATGTTCTTTGCATCAAAGAGCTGAAAGGAAAAAGAAAAGAAAAGAAAAACCATGAAAATGAGGAAGCGAGAGATGATCGAGTTCACAGCCAAGTCAAAGCTCAACTGGGAAACGTGCAGAAAGCAGAAGGCTGAGTCACAAGCAAACTGTAGGGGAAATAATACGAGGTGCTTTCACTGGGACTGAGAATATCGGCAGGCGGATCTGAAAGGTTCCAGCGTGGCCCCGGGTCCCACTCACCTTCGCTCCCACCTTCTCGTTCAGGGCCAGGCTGCCCAGCGTGGACAGGGAGAAGACCACCACGGTCAGACTGTTGTGAGCCAGGAAGCTGGTCAGAGTGTGGTAGAAAGGTTTCATGTTGTCCTGTAGGAGGAAATGAACTATCAGTCCCAGCAGCCTCCATCCCTGAGGAGGCTCCTCCGAGGATCTTCGACCTCCACACACCTGCAGCTCATCATTCCAGAGGTTTCTCCTCCTCATGTGACTTTACACCCACTGAGAACATCCCGTCTGCATCTTCCTCATTCTTATTTCACTATTATGTTGAAGCACAACAAATGAAGTCCTTTGAATTCATTTTTACAAATGTTCACACTTGGACAGTGTTCAATGTTTCTCCTTGCCCCTCAGAGCTGCTGTGTTTCTGTGTTTGAGGTGGAGGTGCAGCGTAGAGCTACGTTTGAGACATGACTCCCTAAAATCCACACAGACAGATGTGAAAGCCAAACTTCATCAGCGGAGGATTTCAACTCCACAACCTGCTCTGAGGGCGCTCATTATCATTTCCAGGTGAATGTGAAAAGGTTGAAGCTGTTGAAACCAACATGACACCTCCACATGGAGACCCCTGAGGCAGAAGACTCGTCTCACTGAGAGACACACACTACATCCTATCTGATCTGCTCTGGACTCGGACGTCTCTCTCCACGTGTCGGAGCCGCTCACACTCACCAGAGACTTGATGTGACTCCGCACTGCGTGGTTGTCCCGGCACAGGTTGGCCATGAGGCCGAGGCACGGTATCAGCACCTCCTCGCTGTCGCCCTGGCTGCAGCAGGAGGGGAGGAGGTGAAGTCTCAGCAGACCGACAGTGAACACACACACACACACACACACACACGTCTTACATGTTGGTGATGAGGAAGGAGATGAGCTCGGGCATGGTGCTGGTGGACTGGAAGACGTGCGTGCTGTACGTCAGCTTCTGCAGCACCTGCAGACACTGAGAGAGAAGCAGACGGTCACACCGACCCAGACAGCCCAACGAGGTGCGGCTCTGGCTGCTGTCTCTGGCCTGAACCACGGGGGCCTGGTTCATCCTGCACACCTGTACACTTCAGTCATCCATTTTAACTGAATGAATGATGAATCTAGTCAAGCACATCTCAGAGAAATCAAACAGGAGAAAGACAAGAAAAACACTAAGTGTGTGTGTGTGTGTGTGCTGGGCAGCCTGGAGGACATACCTGCAGTACCAGAGGATCCCCTGGGGTGGCGCTGTGGCGGTGGACGACAGACACCAGGGTGCTGGTGAGGCTGAAGCTACTGTGAAGAATCTCTCTGCCGTCCTTATCACAGGCTGAGGACAGAGACACACAGGGACAGACCAGGACAGACAGGGACGGACGGACGGACGGACGGACAGACAGACAGACAGATAGACAGACAGGAATGGACATGGACAGACAGGAATGGACAGGGACGGACAGACAGACAGACAGGGACAGAGACAGGGACAGACAGGGAGATGTTGAGGCATCGTCTCTACTTCAGGACAGTCTTTCAAGAACCTGGATGGAGGTTCCTCCTGTTCTCTGGAGTTAACATAGAAGCTATGAGCTCTGGTTCCATCAGAGACTGTTCTACATCCTGTCTGTAGCTGTGGGAATGTTACGCTCTTCATGCTGATCTGGCAACCGCACATAGGCCTCACTGGCTGTCTCACAATGACTCAGTGTCTTATCATGACTTCATGTGACAAACTGCATGGAACTGACTGGGTGGGTAGGTGTGTGTGTGTGTGTGTGTGTGTGTGTGTGTGTGTGTGTGTGTGTGTGTGTGTGTGTGTGTGTGTGTGTGTGTGTGTGTGTGTGTGTGTGTCCACATCCAGCCAGAGCATCACTGGTGTGTCTGTGGTGGAGGAGGTGAGGGAGGAGGTGAATGTGTGTGGTGGAGAAGGAGGAGGTGAGCGAGGAGATGAAGGTGCGTGGATTAGGAGGCGACAGTGTGTGGAGGAGGAGGAGCAGAAGGAGGTGAAGGTGTGTGAGGGAGGAGGTGAAGCTGTGTGGAGCAGCAGCAGGAGCAGCAGGAGCAGCAGCAGGAGCAGCAGGAGCAGCAGCAGGAGCTGAGCCTACCTAGCTGAGCCAGCAGGGAGATGATGGAGCTGCTCAGGTCCAGGCTGGTGTTGGGGTTCCCCACCAGCTCCACCAGCCCACTCACACACTCAGTGGGCAGCACCTGGCCTGAAGACAGCAGCTGCTCACAGCTCAGGCTGGAGACCTCCTGCACACACACACACACACACACACACACACACATGCATGCACACATGCATGCACGCACGCACAGACACACACACACATTCAGATAGACAGACAGACAGACAGACAGACAGACACACACACACACACACACACACACACACATGCATGCACACACGCACAGACACACACATACAGACAGACAGACACACACACACACACACATACATACACAGACACACACACATGCATGCACACACGCACAGACACACACACATACAGACAGACAGACAGACAGACAGACACACACACACACACACACACACAAACCAACAAAATGTAACACCTCACAAAATTGTAATTATAGCTTTATTAATACTTTTTACGGAAGACCCTGTGGCACGTTTGGGTGGAAAACACACAGGGTCCGTGTGAGTAAGCAGCTGCTCTATATGTGTATCTGTATCTATATTATGATGTACATGATGCATCTGCAGATCAGGTGCTGTCCAAGCTCTTAACATGTTTATAAACTTCTCTACAGTGTTGTACATGTTGCTTGTATTGTTGTTTGAGTCATGTATTATGTTGTTATGATACATGTATTCTTTTATATTTACATGTGACATAAAGAACTTTGTGTCACCGACGGTTGATTTTGGATTATTGTGTGTACGTGTGCAGACGTACTTCAGGGTGTGTGTGTGTGTGTGTGTGTGTGTGTGTGTGTGTGTGTGTGTGTGTGTGTGTGTGTGTGTGTGTGTGTGTGTGTGTGTGTGTGTGTGTGTGTGTCTCAGCCTCACCTCCACCTGTCTGAGCAGCTGTGCGGCGCTGCTGGCCGTCCTGCCCTCCCTGTACTGCTGGATCACCAGCAGCAGAGACTTCAGACACGTCGTCCTGTCCATCCTGACACAAAACGACATGCTTGTTAGAGAAAAGCAGAGTGGAGCGGCCGGAGGCGTCGCGCTAGCAGCGTTAGCTCCAGCTAGCAGCAGCGCCGCCGGAGGCTGGAGGAGCCGCTCCGCTCCCGGCAGCTGCTCCCCGGACAGCCCGGGCCGGACTGCCCGGGCCGGCCCGGGCTGTCCGGGGAGCACAGCGTGTGTGCTGGATATTTCCATGGTGGTGGTGGTGTTTTGTGATCTACCTGCGCTGTTTTCTCAGTCCTGACCAAACGTAAACAACCGGCTCGGCTTCCTCCCGCTCTCAGCTTCGAATGGGAGCTGGGACATACCATCCTGGGGAGGGGGAGGCCGCGCTAAAGCGACCGACCGAAAATACCAGCTTTTGATTTTCAGATATTAAAAATCAAATTATATTAGCTAATAATAATGATATATCTGTAGAATGCGTGTAAAAAAAGTTCAAACGCGTTTATGTGTTTGAAATTTAGTAAATTGAAATTAATATCTCCCCTCTCGCTTGACTTGTACAAGATCGCGCGAGAATTCAGGGAGCAAATAGCCTTTAGAAAAATAAAAAGTAATCATAAAATGAAGGAAAACCGAAAGAAACAAAATAAGATAGTATATGATATAAAACGCTATAAAAGGTGAAGCAAAAATAACCAAAAAATTTAATTAAATGTAATTGGATATGAAATAAAGCTAAATTAAAATCTAAATTATAAATTATCTATAGATAGATAGATAGATAGATAGATAGATAGATAGATAGATAGATAGATAGATAGATAGATAGATAGATAGAGATACTTTATTGATCCCGAAGGAAATTAAGTAATAAAATAAAAACAATAATATACAAAAGTACAAAAAAATGAAACGAAACAAAACATACAATAAAAGAAAAGAGAATATAATAAAGAAAAGTTAATTGCATCACATTTCTATTTAATTATGAATGAATTTTGGTCATTGGGAAAAAATAATTCAGGTTAGCTCAGTCAAGTTAATGCTGATGAGGTGAATGTGTCTGGATTGTAATGCCTTACTTGTGAAATACCATTTTCTCTTTTTTGCCTGTCAGTTTATTTTGATTGTAAGAGAAAAGCTGCTCATCCTACACTGTCACTTTCACAAGTGCCTCATCAGGAATACTCAGGTCTGACACTCAGCTTCACTTCTCTGTTCTTGTTGTGTGAAACGCTGACATGTTTTCAGAAGAGACCGAACGCGTCTTCAAAATGCAAGTATTGTATTCTACTCGTGTTTGTTCCAAATAAACTAGATGTTATTCCATTTTAGAAACGGGTCATTTGGTGGTAAACTGTGAGCCTCAAAGACACTTTGTGAGTTCCTCATTCAAAGTCTGTGGTTAGCCTATACACTCACCACTGGTGTGCACGACTCCTTTTTAAGATGTCAGGTCGCTCTGCAGTGTTACAGGCAATGAACACCTGCATTCAAAAATAATAAGACTGTAGACTGATGTTTCACCCGTTCTGAAGTATAAGTCATAAAGAAACAAAAGCAACTGGTTCCAAGATCCTAACGTAAATCCAGTTGCTTCTGCTTTTACTTCCCTTGACCAGGTTATGAGACTTACAATAAATGAAGCTGAAGTTGTAGATGTGAGGCTGCAGGATGTGCAGTCACTTTTAATGTCCGTGTAGACCAACAATAACCGAAACAGTAGAATAAGGAAACACACCATCGTCTGAGCTTTGCTTTTGTCTGCATGAGCTGAGAAGAAAGCACGTACACTTTCATCAAAACACATCGAGAGCAAAGGAACGACCATCTCTGAGTTTCTGAGTTTCTTTTGCATGCCAAAGTGCCATTTATTTACAAATAAACATGACAGGGTTCAAGTTTACCGGACTCCTCCCAAATGTTCTGCACTGCTGAGCGCATCCTTGTCCGTGTGCAGCGTTTGGAGAAGGCTTCCTGAGGCAGGCGCTGAACGTGGCGCTCCGAGCAGGTGAGCGCAGGCCGACCACACGCTGTGACCGCACGCTGTCTGCAGGCGCTGCACGGTCGGACCGTCAGCCTATTCTCACCCACGCTTATCATGATAGGAAGACGAGCACAGAGCAGACTCGCATACGTAGCTTCTACATTAGCAATGTGGGAGAGGACCCGGAATGAAAAGACACTTTACTGGGGATTTATTCAGTCTCAAAATAATCTTTTTATGTCTTCATTCATTTTGGAAATTTCTGATATTGAAATGGCAGCAAACTTAAACTTAATCTAAAACTTGAATCATAGAATGTAACAACATATTCCCACAGCTACAAATAAAAGGCTCTGAAGTATTTCTGATATAAGCAGTGTTACATAAATTCTAGGTTTTAACGAGGTGAAATGCTTAAGGTGTCCCACAAATGTGCTCTCAGATCCCAAAGAGGCCAAAGTTCTTGACCATGAAAGTCTGGTCTCAAATCTGAGAGGAAATACATGTCAAAAGGTGCAAAACATACAAATGAAAAATCTCTGAAAAAGTAACAAACACGCAGCAGTGAGAAAAGTGTCAGATTCTGAGAGTGCAACAAGAAGTTTAAGAAGAGAAGAGAGGAAGCACACGTTAGCGCTATCACACGACTCTTTGGTGACATTGAGGAACATCTTCAGACACGGTGTGAGGTTTTGGCCACTGATGGCGATTAACTGGTCATGGCAACAACCAGAGACGAAACGACTTCATCAGCGGATGACAATGAGAAGTTTCCACAAACCGAGTGAATGAGGTTTTTCTCACAGGTCCACACAGGTGCAGCCAGAGCACCAAGCATCAGAGAGGGAGAGGAGCAGGACAAGGCTCAGGAGGAGCAGGCTCCTCCGGGCCAGGGGTCGGGGTCCAGTCTGGACCACGTTCAGACTCTGCTCGGTGCAGGTGAAAGGGTCAGGTGAGCGTCTGGGTCCATGTCCCTCAGTCACAGCTCCCTCTGTGTGCTTCTCTTCTCTGGCTGAGCTTTGCTGCTCTCAACATGTGTTGGAGGGTCAAAAAGTCTGAGATGTTCACTGAGGCAACACCCTCACGTATTCAGAGGAGGCTGGAGCATCTGCAGGACGGGACAAAGACTGTTAGCTCTAATATGGGCTCATAGATACATGTAGATATACAGATATAGATAGATAGAGTGCAAAAAGTGACGTCCAAAACAAGATAAAATAAAAACAAAACAAAAACAAGTGAAATGATCTGT